>CM060948.1:56431102-56801102 GCA_030765055.1 Mantis religiosa | reverse complement strand
TATTATCTCTATTTACGTTTGTTATTAACAACGGCTTTTAAAATATTAAATAACTTAGAAAATCGTCTGTAGTGTGACGTTACTCAGAGTACGTTATCAGAAGAATATTGTCCTTCATGAATATTCGTGAACGATTTGAACATATCTGGTTATTTCATGAAGGTCTGTAAGGGTTGGAATCCAAGCCTTAGCCCAGAATAGACAGGCTGCCATTGTTCTAAATACAATGCATGTCACATCAGCAGTTCCTACTTCGCACATGTTAGATATTATATTGGTATATTCTTTGTTGCGAACGCTGCTGTGGAAACCATTACATAATTGCATACCGACGGATTGACAAATTCTCTAGTTTGCTGAAAGGTAATGCTTCAACTTGTGCAAGTAGTTCGTACAGTAACAAGTTGTCCTCTGGCGTACTTCGACGGCCACCGTCCATTTGATAGTAGAGGCAAGTGAGGATCATCTTTACGTGTGTGAAGAATAGGCAAGATAGAAAATATTTACTCCGGGAAGTATGGATTGTAACTCAGGTAAAGTGGTTTCTGAAATTATAGTTAAACAAAAAGTTTGTTTTACATCAAAGAATACTGCAGAATTAATTTACACCTGCACCCATAGTTGCAGAAATAGAAACTGCATAATCGATCATTTGTATTCAGGGACACTTATGAAATTTGGTTCTCTCTCCTGCTAAGGGTTGATAGGGGTGCTCCACCCTGAGCACGTCAAAAGGTCACAAATAGGAGCTTCAACAATAATAGGATGTAGTTAGCATATGACAATGCATGAAGATAGCATTTTTCATCATGGTGACAGTTACAAGTTCACGTATGGTATTATTCCCATTCCTCCAAACTCTGAAGATCATAGGCATGTGTACCCTCGTATTCCCTTCTAGGGACCATAGACTACCCATACATAAATGTTCTTTGTAAAGTGGTTAAATATGTGAACAATGTGAATTACAGTACTGAATGATTACTATTATTATTGAATTTATTTTACCGTTTTCTTTGACATTCTATGTAGAATGCTATTATGGAATATCTTCTGATCCCAAATTTGTGTCCCGTTCCCCAATGTAATAACGTACCATTACCACGTTTTAATATAGTACACAGTGAACACTTTAGTTACGCAGTAGAATTTTGAGTGAAGCAGTACTTCAATTGTGCCAGAGAACGATAAATGAAGTACGTGGTGCCATACTGTGTTGATCCGTTGAACTCCCTGTTTCGCTTCTTTAGAGGTGATACACATGAAGGCTTCAGAGGAAGAAATAAGTTACGAGTCGACATCGCTTTCGTTGCTACATCTATTTACTGTGTTCCTCTCAAAGGAATGTGTTTGACATCAACAACGAATCCGAGTGCAATGTTACTATACCAGCATTGGTAGCATAGGAGCGTATATTTTCTAACGGACCTAAGCCTTGTTGGATGTGTTAAAACTATAAGCTCGAGGGTATCTACCAGGGCAATCCACAAAAAGTGAAGACTGACCTCCCCTCTGATGACCAGAGAGTTACTGAGGTCTCCCGAAAGGGCGCCCAGCGCCTGCGTGGGGCTTTCCATGGGGCAAGACCTAGAGTCTAATAAGCCCCCCCCCCATCTGGTCCTATGGACCCGACGGGTTGGAAATGGATACGCCACTTACGGACGTCAACCCCAAAGGGGAAGGCTACCGGTATGACCTCGGTGGGGCCGCCTGGTGATCTAGCACACCTTCTACTAGCTATGCAAGCTAGTACGCGGGACTATATGGCTTCCCTCAACCCCGTCCGGAGCCGTACCCGATCTCCCACGGGTATCGGCAACCACTGCCCTCTGGAGTCCAACCCAATCCGAACAACTCTCATTCAGGGAGGGGCTCGAATGTTCGGTCCAAGGTTCCTCTAGTAACGTCAGAGGTACCACGAGTGCTAGGAGTCCGCAGCGCTCGCACCACAGCAGCTGAAGGGGACGGATCCCCTCCCCTACGGGAGTGTTAAAACTATAGCCACAGTCTTTCTCGGGAATCGCTGAAGTTATTGATGTCAGACTCATTCTTATCAGCCACTTTCTCGTGGAGACATCAGCGTAAGCTGCTATGTTTTATAGTTTCTCCTTTCTCCTCCAATAGCAGAACACTCTATAAGTTTTCTCGTCAGAGGCCTGCAGTACTCTTTTGATAAAGTAGTTTAGATAAAGAGAGGACTGGGTTTGTTATTTTTGCAATGGTTAGATTAGTTCAAGTGTTCAAGGAGTAACTGCTCAAATACATCATCAGTTATTTGTAATGGCGCAGTTGGCATAAATGTGCTACCAAGGAAAACACAGCACTGAGTGTTTTAGCAAAGTGTTACACGCCTAGAGATCCAACCGGTTTCGTTACAAGGAATAATATAGGTTTATAGGAACCAGGCTAAGAAGGGTGTGTTTGCGAACTACTTGGTTTGTTGCGTAGTCCATGACTGTCTCTCGTGTTGGCGGATACCTGGTTACTGTTCCCGTTCCGTCGGTGGTCGCTGCTGCTACATCCCCGGAAGAAGCCACATCACTAGAGTTCTGGCTTCGTCGGTGATCGCTCGGTACTACATGGCAAAGCGAGAAAGCGTATCAGGAAAAATTCGCAACACAGATGCTTACCTCAGCTTATCGCATATACATGGTGAGTCAAGTGTGTGTATACTCTGTTCAGATATTACATGTCTTCTGGACAGCAGTGTGTCATACACCGGCAGGTGCGAGAAAACATATATAGACACACGCAGCTTCCAATCGCTCTATTTGTGTTTCGTAACTTACTGTACATCAACTTACTAATATTTCATTCTTCTAATCGACCATGTACGACCCGATAAGAGACGATCACAGCGCTGGTCACCTGAAGGTCGATACGCCTTAACGATCTGTCGAGTAATACCTCCCACTCCCTCGGAGTTCTTCGCAAGTTCTGCCCAGGTGTTTCTTCGATCTTTACTCCTCAAAACCCCATACACTGTGTCTCGAACCAGTACCTTCTACTTCGTATATATTGACGGTAAGAGAACGCCGATAGATGTTGACAGCTTGTTTTCCTTAATTAATATTTGATCTTTGCTTCTATACTGTAATATATATATATATATATATATATATATATATATATTAATTGTTTCTCCATAAGTAGTGGGTGTAAAGGTCTATGAAACTTAATGATTAAACATTTCCGCGAGTAGAACATTGCAAAGCCCGAGAAATTGCCAGTAATGTGATATGTGTACAGTAACATTATGCAAGAATATAATCGTGTGTCAAATTCACTGCCAGTTAACAGTTCCCTAGAAGAAATCACTGCATATATCAACAGTGATTTGTCACCTCCTCTTTTTATTGCACTGGATTACTGGAAAACGAATTAAAAATTATCAAAGGTAAAAGAAAGAAGTATTTGTGTATTCCGCGAGCAACAGTTTTATCTGAAAGACTATTTAGCACTGCAGGACTCATATGTGACAGAAAAAGTATTGACCCCAAAAGAGTGAGAATGCTAGTGTCTTTTGAACAAAAACTTATAAAAGTGGAGTGTTTAAAAATGATTTTAAATGTCTAATGTAGAGTTTAAGGTACTCTAATGGTTTTAAAATTTGTCTCACTAAATATATACACCTAATTACTTTCATTGGCATTACACAGTTCTCCCAGCGTTCTATTTTGTATTGAAAATGTAAGTAGAAATGACGTCATCGAGTGTCGAAATATAGAGTATCGTGAAAAATATCGATTCATCCCTTATACACTATCGCATCAATATACATACAGCGCTGTTAGTTTAAGAATCGACGCCCGCGTCAGTTGCCGTGCCGCGGCGGTCACCGCTGGCTCGCCGATACTCGGCAGTTTAAACTCGCGGAACTAAAAACAACGTAACTTACTTACTGTGCTATATTAATTACAGAAGTCGGTATTCACCCTAATCACAATGGCTGCTGGAAGTGCTGTCCATTTTGTGCTATACACAAGTCACACCATCATAAAAAACTTGCATTCACTTTCATCAATTCCAATGTGTACCAATCTTACCAATTTCCCTACGAATGTTTTCTTTAAGTTCATCTAAGGTACATTGTGTGACGAACTGATATATTTTGAAAAATTAAATGCGTATTTTCAACAGGATAATGCGACCGCGCATACTGCTGGGGTATCAATGACAGAGCTCCGCCGTATCATTGGCAATAAAATTATAAGCAGTGGACTATGGCCGGCCCATTCCCCTGATATGACACCATTAGATTTTTATTTCTGCGGAGCAGTAAAAAGTAAAGTGTATGCAAATAATCCACACACCTTAGATGAACTTAAAGAAAACATTTGTAGGGAAATAGGTGAGATTGGTGCAGTGGAATTGATGAAAGTGCATACATGTTTTTTTTTACGATGGTGTGACTTGTGTATAGCACAAAATGGACAGCACTTCCAGCAGCTATTGTGATTAGGGTGAGTACCAACTTCTGTAATTAATATAGCTCAGTAAGTAAGTTACGTTATTTTTAGTTCCGCGAGTTAAAACTCCCGAGTATCAGCGAGCAAGCGGGTGACCGCCGCGGCACGACAACTGTCGCGGACGTCGATTCTTAAACTAACAGCACTGTATATGACATCAATATATTTACAAGTTTGTTTAAATTAAATGGAGAGGAACAAACAGAAGTCCCTGCATACAAATTTATAACAGGGATGAAAAGATTCAGAGCTGTAGTATATTTCTCACACATGGCACCTGTGTGCAGCATTGTAGTTAGAAAAACAAAAACAAAGTGTTACTGAATAGACATTAGCAATTTTCACCCACGGTCCTGAAAAATAAAAATAAATAAACCCTGGCAGGACAGCCCTAAGAGGGCCAGGCCTACCAGCCCGACTGCCGACCTCATGCCCACTTACGTATGGCAAAGGTGGGCGATCATCCAACCGATACGGGGAGGAGATGTGGTCAGCATCTCGGCAACCCCAGCCGGAACGTTGGTTTTCGTGACCAGAGCCGGTTACCTAGCGTAAGCTCCTCACTTACCTCACGATGCTGAGTGAGCACTGGTCCTATACCCGGGACTTAAAATCCGCACCCTATGGGTGGGATCGAACCAGGGCCGCTTTCCGTGGCATTATGCCTTAGCCCCCTACGCCACGTCGCAGGACCTACGGACCTAAAGTTACAAACCTAATTCTACATATCTAGTAATGTTGAAAGCACTGCATTTTGCTGAAGTCATTGGGGAAAATCGTATACTTAACAAAACGAAATATTTGTAATATGTATTGCTAATTCTATTTTAGCTTTTGTATTTGTTGGTATATGTACATTTACTTGCATTACAAGAAATACAAGCCACATGTGAAACAAATACCAGACTTCTATAATTTACAATAGATTGTAATATAATTGTAATATAATAGCTGCATAGCACCCATTTTGCACAAAGGTGTGTTTTGCCAACTAAGTGTGAAATCGATTTACAAACATACAGAATTAGGATTTATCTTAGTAACCAAATATCGTAAATACTAACTACAGATCTTACTATTAATTTATACATTTGTACACCTTATCAGCACCTATAGATATATCACTTGCACTATTGCTCTACAACTTGCATTTCTTTGTGAAGCTGCCTTGTTTCGGTTTGCTGTAAAATTAAATATTTGGCGTCAACAATATTTAGGTTAAGGCAACGCTTGCAAGGTATAGTAGTCATTTATTAATTAGATAATGAGGCTTATGATGATGTGCTACTAAACTGATTTATGGTATTTGGTTTCACCTGCTCGAAACAATTCAAAAGTGAATTTTCTTTACACTACGCAGTTGATGCTATGTTTATCTTGCACCTCTACTAGGTTAGAACACAAATTAAGGTTTCGCATCATTTACCTACTCTGGCAGAATTCCGAGGACATTAATTTCATTCCGTTTCCTTTGAAGCAAATGTGCTGTGTGTTTATTAGCGTGGTTGCCTAGAACTTCCTCTTGTATGATTAAGGAAATGCATGAGTAAGCGTTTTTATAAAACACCTGGCGGCAGGAAAGATGAAAATTGCAGTTCACGAAAATGCGACGCAAACGTGGTTAGCTCCACACGAATGTTTTTGAACCGTTGTAACGGTTGTGGCATGGCATCTGTTTTTCTACTGGTGTATATTAATATGAAAAGGGTAAAGAATGTCTTGTTTTTTGCGAACATTTCGTGCACCGGCCCCGAAGCTATAAAGGCGATGTGTACCGCATTTTAGAAAGAATACATCCATTAAGCCTGCTATAATCTTTGCTCATCTTCCCGTTGGTTGATGTCACTGTGTTTCAACTAACGACAGATGTACACTTTACGGAGACATGCATTGGATCTGTGTGTATAACTTTTAAAACATCCTTACGATTATTCAAGGCATTAAAGCGCTAAATAAACATAAAAAGAAGTGCGATATGGGGCAATATAGATATATTTAAGAGACTGAGGTCTGAATCTTAGATATATTTGTAATTCAAATATGAAAACTAGAAAAAGGTTGCAAATGTCCTATAATACGATTAATGGGGTCGTCATGTTTACTCCCTCACGACATAGCACAGAATTAATTTGAAACATTTATCTATTGAAATAATTGAAGTTATAATAATTACGCGTTTTGTTCTTAAAATGACATAGCAGTAGTACATATTTTATATTAGGGGGGCATATTAACAGTAATCTTCACGATATGCCTATTATTGGTTAATTTCATTCTTGAGAATCATTCTATACATATATAATTAAACATATAAACAAAAATTCATAGGTACACAATTACTTTTCCAAACAATTCCTCAGTATCGCAACGCATTCCTCGTTTCTAATGCTACACTAATACAAAAAGCTCGAGCTCTGCCTTGAAGGTGTCATAATCCCCGTACCAAGTGACACGGGGGACTGAGATCGTTAAGTCACGGACTCGTGAATGAGAAGTCTGCGATTCAAATCCCACTAGGACTCCCTCCTAGAAATGGGTTGGATTAGAAGTGAAGGGGACTTCACACTGAACCCTCAGACTGGCTCTTGTATGTCAGACTCCTGGGAGGAAGGGATGAGATAGGAGCGCTCTGTGGGCGTACTGGAACCCAGATATATGGCGCGAGTCAGCATGAACTACTGTATGCAGCGATAGGTATTATGTATAGCTGAGAATGTGACAACAATTGTGTATTTTAAACGAGTCTTCCATCCTTGTCATGCTCGGAAGGCGAGCATGCACCCCGAGGAGACAGCAAAAGTGATTACGTTGCACATTCCTCTAGTTTGCCTTCTTGTCTTGGGCAATCAGTAGACAGTGAGAGAACGGATCATTGCCCACGTGGGTAACACATGACTACTTAATCCCACATCGCATTTCTTCCATGCAATATTCCAATTGATTCCGCGGGATTATATTGTAGCTATACCTTTAATACTTTCAAGCGCAGCTTGAGTGAGTTACCTGGATAAGGTTTTTTTCCGGAGTTTTCCCTTATCCTGTAAGACGAATGTCGGGTAACTCTAAGCTCCATGGACCCCGGACTCATTTGAGCATCATTTCATCCATTCCATTCATCGTCCGATATGACTTAACGTTGGAGGACGTAAATTACAACAACAAATAAAAATCAAGCGCAGCAGCGCTGTAAAAAAAAAAAAAAAAAAAAAAAAAAAAGCTACTGGTAGATGTCGTAGTTATGCCGTCCATTAGGGAGTTTTTGGAGAACCACTTTCTTCTAAATCTATGATGAAATTGTCCAACATATCAATTAGTTCGTCTTTTCCCAGTACATCTTTTCTATCTCCTTCATTGATTTGTGCCCATATTAGCTCGATAGTATACGTATCACAATGACATGGACGTAAGGTATGGCCATTTAATTCAGCTATGGAGTCGATTGTATACAGTTTGAACTTAGCTTTTTTTTTCTTTTAATGATCTCATACAACATCGGTTTTGATACCATATTACCATTATTACCATATTTCACTGTCAGTATAAAACACTGTTTGTAAATAAGCACGCCATGTACTGGTTGCAGTATCTGTCGCTGTCTGACGGAGACTAGGCAGTCGCGGATAGCAGTGGCAATGTGTTTACAAACCTTTCACCGCTCCCTTGTCACAGGGAGGGGTAGCGTTAAGTAGGTCACGTTTCAAGTTAAACCAGATGAACCTTAGGTACTGTCCAGCAACGCAAAGTAATCCCTGAGAGGAATGTGCCACCCAGTGCCACCCTTACACAGTGGGATAAGGACAGCGAATGTGTGCGACAGAGAACGCATGCTACACAAGGAGTAGAACCGTTAAGAAAACATGCGCCCTGTTCACTCTGCACACTGAAACCGAGAACATTTATTCACAAAGGTAGAAGTCGTCAGAATATTTTTCAATGGTCTGTAACTAAACTGACATGGGGTGTCATAAACCTATCCAGGGAGGTTGTGGGAAACTTCTCCAGCCTCCCTGAGTCTCAGGCTCCGTAGACTTTCTTTGCTGTGGTAAAGTGTACGTCTCTGCCGGCACCATTTCCCTGACAACTCTCGGTTCTCCCGCAGAGTGGAAAGAACCCGCATTATCATAACTTATAAGTATCCTATAATTTGTCCTCCCTTTCTCGTCAATACTGACGTGAGGAGACGCTTGGATTCCCTCAGAGCGAGGGAGCCGAAGCATCTGACCTGAGATGAAATCAGGGTTGAGAGTAACATATAATTGAAAATTTAAACTGTAAACACAATTTCTCAAAGTGCTGGAATGCACACAAAACTGATCAATCAAATATAGGTGTATTTCTTAAAAATAATTTATTTTTAAAAGGTGTTATCTCCCCCCCCCCGCAACCATGAAAAGTTCAAAAGTACTATGTTCTATAAATTCAAGGATTAAATAAACTCTTATTGCCGCACCATGGCTGAGTGGTTAGATCGCTTGGCTCTCACCTAGGCGGCCCGGGTTCAATCTCAGGCAACCGCAAAGTGGAATTTGTGGTGGAAAACATGGCGCTGGGGTGGGTTTCCTCCGGGTTCTCCGGTTTCCCCCACCATCATTCCACCAATTTCTCCATCAATCATTCATCTCAGGCATTGGGCCGACACCTCAACCCTGATTTCATCTCAGGTCAGATGCTTCGGCTCCCTCGCTCCGAGGGGAATCAAGCGTCTCCTAATCTCAGCATTGACGAGAAAGGGAGGAAAAAAAATAAACTCCTGTAATTATCGATATGTCCACATTATCTTCGTTTGGGAATAGAAACAGAAACCTTACTTTCTTATAGTTGCAAATTAAGACATTTTACCTACTAGATCCAGAAGCAAATAATATCTTTTGATTTTATTTTGAAGTTCTACGGTACGCAGAAATGACAGATTTTTATTTTGATTACATTTCCAGAAATACAGAAATTACTGTTAGCTGTGTATTCTGTGATTTGTTTTTCTACCGGATCCGTTTTCCTAATTCTTTTTCTCTATTTTTACTTCATTCTACACACAAGCACTCGTACATGCCCGAGGCGGAACTTGAACATGCAATCCCCGCCACTAAATAGCAAAACCAACAGTTTGATGAAGGTGCTCTTGGCAAACGACTTTCAAATCAATTTGTCATATTAAACAAAAGCGAATATGGATATAATTTTGGTATATTACATAATTAGGAATAGTTATTATTTAGTCAAACATTCAAACACTAACCTATTCCGTAACAGTAAGCACAAGGTGGCTACTAATTTAAAAATAGTTGAAAACGTTAATGGAACATTCAGTTCATAAAGATTCCGTGTTTATATGCTCGTACATTGTGTTTATGTGCATTAATAAGTTGTTTAAACTGAGGATATCTTTTCTTATGTACATACAGCTATCAATCCAAGGACTACATCGGCAGCTTGAACATTGAAATGAATTGCTTTTTACAGTGAGTCCATTTAGTGTTGATAGTTGGGTTTTATTACTCTAGTTTTAACGTTATGCAAAATATACACGCACGCACACATAATCATTCTCGCCTTTATATATTTATACTTTATAGAGTAGAGGACATAATTTCACGTAGAAAAATTTCCGCCTTAAAGTCAAACGCGGGACCTCCTCATGTTTAGTCCGAATTCCTGACCCAAGAGTTTTAATTCGAAAATTAAAGTCGTATGTCGTAAAAACTAAGCGATATTTTCACCAAAAAAAAAAAATGACACTGAAACCGGAAATACGTTTTGCGGTCCCTGAATACAAATTAAAAAACGGATCATTGTGTGTGGGAGAGATTAGGGAGGAGATAACAACTCTTTGCCACAGCAACTTCTGTGTGTTTGCATAACATTTTGCAGTGGAGCCATGTTTGGAGAATGTTTATCATGAATTAAGGATACCCGTCTGTGAAAATCCTAAAATCTACAATTTTGTTTGGATAGACTTGAAACTTTAACACAATTATTGTAGTATTAACAATGGTTCACAGATCAATTTTCAGACCTTCGTCCAAAATAGTTATTGTGATATTAATTTATAGTGTTTTATTGTCATTTGATTAAACTGTTCCACATGATGCAATTTTAATTTCAGAAAAATAATACTTTGCGGTTATATTAATAAATACGTTAGTAAATTGATGAGATGAAACTTAAATCTGATCCTTGGTTTAGGATAAAAAATTATTCAATTCTCCTTTTCTTAATTTTTAGTATTTGCCAGTGAAATGTGTGCTTTGTTATTTAATTACACAAACATTGGTGACATTATAAAAAAAATCATCTCATCAATTTCCTTTGGAGCTGTTTTTGTCTAAGCAAAAAAAATGTTCAAGCTTCTAGTTTGAAGTTAGAAAGCTACACATTCTCTCCTCACTAAATGGAAAGCTTTGCAATAATATGAATCTACAAATAGTCTTCTCACGAATTTTATGAAAATGAGCAGATGGCTATGAAAGTACTGTCACCCAACCAGATTTTGGAAACGGCTCCTTTTGAGACACTGTGATGCCAACAAAGGAAATTACAAAAACTGCTACATGTGTGTTTTCGTGTAAATGAACTGTATATCTCATAACCTTGCAGCAGCACCCGTCAGAGTAGTTAAACCTTCGTAGAAAAGTGAGTTGGGAATATATTATGAATATAATACACTCAATGTCAGTCAAAATATAGAAAGTAGACGCTCAACGAGTTATATGGATTGCCCGGTCGGAGGCACAATGTGTTCGTCTATCAGGCGCTGTTGCCAATAGATGGCTCTACGTGTAATATCTTATAGCTTGGATAAATATTTGTAGTTAGTTATACATAAGATTTTGTATCAACTTGTAATTCTGTTATTTTTTATGTTTTAGTTTTAATTGTAGCTTGTGACTTGAAGGTACAGACCATTTTTAATGTATAATGAGACAATGCTGAACTGACAAATAATTGTGTGTGGGAAAGGAAATACTTAAAACTAAGTATATCTCTAGGCATTTGACCCAGAGAAAATCATTGTCTGCTTAAATGTATTCACTTTACTTTTGAAAATTCAGCGCTTTGTCTTTGTGCTGTAAAATATATTAAAACTAAGAAACTCTTCTCATTCATTGAGATGAACATGATTTCGAAATATCATTTGCCACGGTTTATTTACTCAACACTTTTGAGATTTAATATCCACTTATACAAGCTTTGCTACCTGCTCAGTGTAGTAGTTTTAAAAATGTTCTGAATTTCAATTACATGACACTCTGTTTTCAACAAATTATTATCACATGGTACCGTATAATTATAGTAGTAGTGTAATTATAGTAGAGATGACGTATAAGCAAACACTTTTTTGTCTTTATTTTCGGTTTGTATTCATTTAAGCATTCTGCACTTTTTAAGTGGTGACTGGGAGAGGACTCGTTATACCACGGTTGGTATATTTTCTTGAAGACACGATGGCAGCAGGTGTATACGGTAGTCAAATCTTTTAGTAGCTGTAGACTATGTGTTGGCTTTGATAGATCATATTCATTGAAGATCTAGAAGTTTTTAAAACTGAAGAGCGGCGTCACATTTGACTGCAATATAAGTACATATGGGTAATATACTATTTCATTTGGAACTGTTTTTGTCTAAGCACAAAAATGTTCAAACTTCTAGTTCGTGTGGAGCAATTTATATTCTGAAAAAGCGCTGAAAATTAAAAACACCAGAAAATCACCAAGATAGGTGATACAAAACACTGCACACACTTAGTGACCAACATAAATAGTCATTGCCACAATTTTTAAACGTTTGCATGGCATTAAAAATAATAGGAAATTGAAGTAAATGGATTATTCTATTTAATTAGGCAAAACAGGCTTTTTGTCATTTTCTGCACATTTTGACCAATTTTCACAGAGGGGTATTCTTAACAGGAATTACTTATAAAAATAAGCTTTTGTATAAACAATAGTGAAAACAAATAACCAGTGGTGAAAGAAGTGTGATTGTTTCAATCAGTATAAATTTGGGTTAATTAATGTGTTTTTAGCAACAATTTATTATTTGCCAACTTTTTGTATTTAGGAGTTTTATGTACATATTAAGAACTTTATACCGTTCAAGCGGTTTCGTCTCTGACCCACATTTGGAAGGTCCGAGTTCGATTCCCGTGGCCGACCTACTTGCCCCATGACTTTTTGGGGTTTTCCCGGGTCTCCAGACGAATGTTGGGTAAGTTAATTAGGTACATCCCCCGAATTCCCTGTCCCTCTATTTCATCTCCATTATCATTTCACATTATCCCTCATCTGGTGGTCTCTTTCAAGGTAGAAGTGTATGCGGGTGTCTTGGCGCTGCATGGCAGGATGATATGCTCCTGCTCCTACTTCTGTAGGACGGTTTCCGATTCTACGGACTGACCTGGTGGGCGGGTGGGATGCCGGTTGTGCCGGCTTGCCGGGGAAGTTTCAACTGGTAAATAGTAGGGACCCTGCCCTCTGCACTGTGTGCCACCCTCTGTCTCTCCTCGCCTCATCCTTCCTCCGGGAATGCCCCACTTGAGGCTTAGATACAATAAACCACGGGTTTCGGTGCCGAATCCCCTCCGTAGTAATCCTAATTCTAAGAGCTTTATAATAGATTTCATTTTGGGCATGTTGCATTGCCTTAAAAATGTCTTATGTTGACATCTGCTGGTTTACAGCTTTTGGAGGCTGTAAAAATGAACTATCCCATATAGGTAATGCAATATTTCTCATTTTGTCCTTCGAAAGTAAAGATAACTAACAACTGCAGTCTCCTTTGTTTCAAACAGAAAGGAATTAATCAATCCCATACACAGACTGCACCATCAACTTAACATCACGGAGGATAGCAAAGGGAAAGTCCAATAGAGAAATTTAAATGTTATGTGCAGGGCAAGAACTTTAGACACCGAACCTAATAAGTTTGCTACGCCAAGACCATAGAATTAGGTTTGTTTACAAAGAACAGAGGGTGGGAAAAGGACGTTTGTAGAGCATGCTACACCTGATTCCAACCTTGGGTACGCAGTCTCTTGATTAAGCGCGTATATATGAATAGTATGAGAAAGTCTCTAAGCTCATTCACTCTCTCTTTTGTGAACACAAACACAGGCCTATTGAAATAACGTTGTTTAAACTGTAATTATAGTCATTAATTGTATTGCAATGTACATCTACGTACATTCGTAAATTTTCAAATTTGGAATTTGTTCTATTGTCTGACAGAATATTTTTGTATCACATCGCATGATGTGATTGCAGCATACTTGAAACAGTTTATATTTGAATCTGTGTTGCTATTTAAAGAAATTCGCACTTCACACAGTTTCGAATATGATGGATTGTTTTTTAAGAACATGTGAAAGTTTTTGTTTAACACAATTACTATTAGTATCATCAGGGACTTCGTTTATTTGTTCACAAACCTTTTCCACTGCCCTTAAAACAGCACACATATCAATATTCGAAGTCTCACCTCAAACTCTCCCTCGGTACGTGACTGTACATCAGGACAGCAGTAGATCGCGAGGTTCCATAGGTTAGTGTCTCACAACCTGCAGCCGCCTCGTTCCAATGTTTTGGTGTCCAAAGTTCCTGCCTTGACGAGACTTGGGTGAATGAAGGACACACGAACGACAAGTATGGCGTTACACGACTTTTAAGACTGAAAGACAAGCATTTTTGCAAGGTATGTGTGCTGGTTTTAAAAAATTCCAGTGGAAAAGTCCGAAGGCCTTTCATTATAAACTTGTTCCAGTTTCATTGCTCATTCATTCAGTTTCAACTTGCTCAGTTTCATTATAAACTTCATTATTTTTGCATGCCTTCATATTCTTACTTCTATCTTCCTGGCAATTATTATGACGTTTACTGCAGGCTTCAATGTTAATGGAAGGCACCGCCTATGAGCTATGGCGCGAAAGCATTAGCCAATTAGGATGAGGGGGAAGTTAGTTGCACGCGGAGTGATACATGTCAGCGGGGCAAGGTTATATGAAACAGATTAGTTATAACTACAGTGTGGCCTTAGACCTACAAACATGGCTGTCGACGTTACGTCCACATTGGCAATGCAGAAATGGACGATCATCCAGTCAATAGAGATGATGTGGTCTACGGCAAGCTTCCCCCCAACAGGAATGTTGATTTTCAAGACCTGTCTACAGATCACTATCTGTTGCAGCTTCCCAAATGCACCACATAAGGGTAAAAAAGCCGCATCCCCATGATTAGCCTCAAAGCCACACTGGGAACGGGAAACCTAATCCAAGCCGAAAAAGGAGTGTTGCAACAAAAAACAATTCTTGTAATTGCCTTGAAGTCGTGCGCCATAAACATGACAGTAGCCATTACTTTTGAGATAAGCAGCAGTTTTCAACACGTAATTACCTTCAAAGATGAGAGTAGTGATCACGGTGATCTTAGGCAGTGAAATAGTTATTGGAAGTGACTGTTACCCGTTATTCATTTTTACGTGACATAGGGCAGGTAGAGGATCGTGATTAGACTGTGATAAGGCGATAGCGACTCAGAGACAGGCGAGAAGACATTACCAGCTGACAGGGACTTTCAACGGTACTTGATGTACGCCAAAACCCATCAAGTTTGTAATCACTTTGTCTTCCAATTCTGCTTAACAAGGTTTAGGCCATTCGGCCTGTTCCGGTCTTAATCCATATTTGCATGGGCCTTCCCGGATCTCTTCATCCTATGGGTTTATAATTTAAAATCTTACTTGATATTCTTGTGCAGTCCATCCTTTGTAAGTGTCCTTCACAGTTTTCTCTGTGTTCTTTAAGTGTTAAAAATGTTTAGCTTCTTCCCTTATATCTTGGTTTCTGATTTTATCTATTCTTGTATGTCCCAATATTGCTCTTAAAATTTCATTTCTGTAGCTTGAATATGACTAAAATCTTTGTCTTATTGCCCAGGATTCACTGCCATATAATAAAATTGGTACTGCCATTATGTTGTATAATTTTAATTGTGTATCGGCCCGAGTTGTTTTTAATATTCTTCTTATTGTGCCACAGATTAAATGCTATTTATTTATTTTATTTTTATATCTCTGTCATAAAGGAATTTCATATCCTAGATAACTGAAATTACAAACGTGTTCTAAAATATTATTATCTAGAATTATTTTCACTCTTACCGGGTACTTACCTTGGAATAGCTGATATAACAGGTAAGTTACTTTGTGGAGGTTGATATCCTCATCCAAAAATTAAAAATAATGTAGGAATTAATCTCCCTTCAGAGAAAAAATAAATTATATTTAATGGAAATTAATTGTTCTTTCACACTAACCGTGTGTAGGACGCACTATGAAGGGGTAGAGCCAGACTGAAAAATTCAATGCCATAGCCGGGATTTGGACCGCGGATCTTCTGGTTTTCGTCCAGCCGCTCTAACCATTTGAGCTACTATGGCCAACATGCCGACATGACTATTGGTAGATGTCGCTAGTATAGATATATTGTACATTAGGGATTTTTCTGGAGAGTCACCTTCTTCTAAGTGTGTGATGAAGTTGTCCCAACATATCAATTAATTCGTCTTTTTCCCCAGTACATCTTTCCTACCTCCTTCATTGATTTGTGCCCATATTAGTTCGATAGCATACGTATCACAATGACACGGAGGTAAGGTATGGCCATTTAATTCAACTATGGGGTCTAGTGTATACAGTTTGAACTTATCTTTGTTTCTATTAATTATCTCATTCAACGCCGGTTTTGATACCATATTTCCATTATTACTATATTTCGCTCTCAATATAAAACACTGTTTGTAAATAAGCAAGTCTTGCACAGGTTGCAGCACCTGTCGCTGTCTGACAGAGACTCAGCAGTCGTGGATAGCAGTGGCAATGTGTTTACAAAACTTTTCACCCCTCCCTTGTCACAGGGAGGGGTAGCGGTAATTAGGTCATGTTTCAAGCTAAACCAGATGAACCTTAGTGTAAGGGAACATCAGTTGTCAGATCCGACATATTAGTCATTCCACATATTGCCTTGGTTGTTTTCATTGCAATTTAATCATTAATGTTTAGTTCTCTATTGCTTTGTATTGCTTATCTGAATGTGTTTCTTGTTCTGTGACTATAAAAGAATAGGAGGATTTCGGTATCGAGGACAAGGCTAGGATTATCACGCTACTAAATCTCTGGGAGGTAGAGATGTAGGGAGAGAGCACAAAGGGCGACCATGAAGGTGAACTGTCTGTAATGATTGAATTTGAAATAACAGCTCGTCAAAAAGCATACCTTAATGCAGTTTCATGAAACTGTAAGATAAGACGGTGGCGTTTATCTCAACGCCTATAATAAGTAACATCAAAATTATTCTCTCTGTTAAATTATTCAGAGACCATGAAAATTTGGCATCTCGAAGAGCTTCGCGACACGGGAGAATTAGTTTCAAATCCTGACGTTCCGGAAACATTTGGAACGAATATTAGGCTAAAAATCCAAAGATCCGTTAGGGGCACTGTAATACATATAGGAACTGCATTTACATTATAGTAGAGTTACTTTGTACCTCCTTTAGTGATACTGATACAGAGAATTCAGAAGTAATATTAATTAGTTTAAATGGCTAAATACTCAAATTATTGCATAAAAAGAATTAGGGATGGATCCTCGATACCTGCGATACCTCGATCTTACAATACTTGCTTGGTATCGACATCGGACGATACTTCAGTTGCCAGGAATGTGGTACCTGTATACGAGGGCTGTTCAGTAAAAAATGGTCACCTTTTTTTGACAACGCAACATTACTCATCCTCATAATTTTGATGATCATTCTCAAAATAGTCTCCCCTGAATGCGATGCACTTGTCCCAGTGTTTCTGCCAGTCTTCAAAGACATCCTGGAAACCATTTTTGAGAGATCCTTCAAAATCGCCTCCCCAGCCTTCACCACTGCTTCTGATGATGGATAATGCCTCCCACGAAGGCGTTTCTTCAAGTTAGGGAATAGAAAAAAAAAAAGTCACATGGGGCTAAATTACGGATTATAGGGAGGGTGAGGGATGCACTTTACGTTGATTTTTGCAAGATATTCAGCAACAACATTGGCAATATGTGGCCGCGCATTAATCGTGATGCAGCATCCAGTCTGTTTCATGGAAATGTGGTCTTTTGCGCCTGATATGGACTTGTAATGTTTTCAGGACATCCCTGTAGTATTGTCCAGTTACTGATGTGTGTGCAGGTGCAACATGCTGATAAACCATTTCATGAATATCAAATAATGAGATGACCATTGCTTTACCAGAAGAAGCAACCACTTTAGCTTTTCTCGGGGTTGGTGATGGATATTTCCTCACCGAGCTTTGCTGTTTGCTCTTACGATCAAAATGATGTAGCCAAGTTTCATCAGTAGTGATTACATCAACTTTAACTGCATGCAGATCTGCATGCGAATGTCCTTTTGTTCGGGAATCAACGTTCTTGGAACCCATCGCGCACAAACACGGCATGTGTAATGCTTCTGTCACCAACCTGTGGGTGGCACCCAATGACATGTTCAGTATTTCAGAAAGTGATCTTAAGATAATTCGTTGATCCTCTCTCAAAATGGCAGCAGCAGTGTTGATGTTTTCTTCCGTAAGAGCAGTAACTGGAGCACCGGGTCCACCTTCCTTTGAAATTGATTGTATCCCCTCTTTAAACATTTTAAACCACCTTCGAGCTGTGCTGTAGGGAAGAACAGGCTCTCCATAGACCTCCTGTAACATTATATAGGCCTCAACTGAAGATTTCTTGAGACGAAAGCAGAATTTCAAAGCCCCACATTGTTCCTCGTGTGTTACCTCCATTGCAGCGGTAGGCGATACTGAACATGTCTGAACTTGCCTGGTTCTCACAGGCGGGAACCAGGAGTACCAACAATGAAACTACTACGGCGTGTGGTTTCACATTAAGCTAAGAGAATATAATGAGATTGAATTTTAGTGCGAAAAACTATGTAAAAAAATTATGAACATTCTTTATTGAACAGCCTTCGGACTGTGCAAGAAAATAGTCGTGTTCAAATTCAGTGCCAGTTAACAGTTCCCAAGAAGAAATCGCTGCATATTTCAACGACGATTTGTCACTTCCTCTTTCTAGTGTACTGGATTATTGGAAAACAAATTCAAAATTTCAAGAACTAAAAAGTTTAGCAGCTAAATATTTGTGTATTCTACCTGCAACAGTAGTCTGAAAGACGATTTAGTACAGCAGGACTCATATGTGAAAGAAAAAGTAGTACACTTGACCCCGAAAGAGTGAGAATGCTACTATTTTTGAACAAAAACTTATAAAACTGGATTCTTTCTTAAACATATTTTGCTTTCAAATGTCTAATGTAGAGTTAAGAGATATGTACACTCATGGTTTTAAAGTTTGTCTCATTAAATATGTGCACCTAGTTAATTTCATTGGCATTACACATTTCTCTTAACATTCTATTTTGTATTGAAACTAGTAGAAATGACGGTATCGAATATCGAATATCGTGGAAAATGTGTATCGACTATCGAGAAAAACTGGTATCGACTCACTCCTACCAAGAAACCTTCAATTGTCCACTACAACAATACGCCATGGGAGAGTGATAAATCCCGACACGTTCTTACATACTCAAATTTTCTTGCAGACTGTTACATTCAAAATATTTAATGCAACACCGTTTTATTCAGTTGGCTTTATATCATCACAGTTTTATAGATGTCTAATGTTAATATACGATTCAACGATTTTTTTTATCCAAAAAACAAAGTTACGAATAAAAAATTACGTTCTTGCTGAAGTATAAGCATTTTTAACTGATTGGTTCAACACATTGATTACTGAAGTGTAGTACAAATCAGAAATAAACATATATCTGTTAATGGAAATTAATTGACCTAATAGTGGTTAACTATAAAGCCCGAGCCTTATGCCCGATTTCACCAACAGATGTTAAAATCGACGTTAACAAATGTAACGTAACAATTGTCACAGCGCTAAAACTAATGTTAAATTTCTTGCATTTCACCAACCTGTTTTCTTAAAATGTTAACAAACCTGTGTTAACGCCAAGAAACTTGTAAATATCACAGCTATGGATGATTTTCTGAAAGTACTCCGATGCGTTTTTGTTTTCATTTTCGTCTGCACAAATGGCGGATGAACAAAATCATAAATAAAGCCGAGTCAAATTTCTTATCGACAGAGAAAGAATTGTTAATTGAAATGGTTACGAAGTGTAAGGATATCGTGAAAAATAAGAGGACTGATGCAGTGAATGTAAAAGAGAAAGATGTCGTGGGGAAAATATTGGAAACGAATTTAATTCAAATGCATGTGTCACTACTGCAAGCACCAAACAACTTGTCAGTATTACGTAAATTTAAAACGAAGTGCGAAGAACAAGTGTCTTAAACGTTTCAAGACGGGAGGTGAACAATGTATTATCCATATAATTCAGTGAATTATAAAATCGCAAGGTTACTAATACTTGAAGCTAAGGCGTGATCGGCATATTCCTTTCGATGTATATTCTAACTCATTATTACGTAAATTTAAAACGAGGTGCGAAGAAGGACAAGTGACTTCAAAGTTTCAAGACGGCAGGTGGACAGTGTATTATCCACATAATTCAGTGAATTGTAAAATCGCAAGGTTACTAATACTTGAAGCTAAGGCGAGATAGTCATATTCCTTTCGATGCATGTTTTAACCTCTCTTGTACTTCCACAGTAACCTTCATAGTAACATGTTTCGACAGTCTATACCTCCGTAAAACAGTTTTCTTCGGATAGCTCCTCAAAATCATTTCTCCTCATAGGCGGTACTCTATTATGAATGTCATTTAGACGGTCTTAAATATAGCAAATCGACATCAAGAGCTGAGTTCATGCTCGCCATCTTCACTATTTACAATTGTTAAGGACTTAACATTAGAAATTCGGCGTGTTAGTTTAACATGAGATTTAACACTTGTGTTACGCTAACACTTGTTGGTGAAATGTAATTTTTGTTTTAATTATTGCTAAACTCGTGTTAAGTCTTAACATTTGTTGGTGAAATCGGGCATTAAAGTACTTACATGATGTAAGTCGCCATTAAGGTACTTGTCTCATGTGTTTATGGCACGTTGGCCATAGAAGCTCAATGGTTTAGAGCGGCTGGACGGAGACCAGAAGATCCGTAGTTCAAATCCCGGCTATGGCATTTAATTTTTCAGTCTGGCTCTACTCTTTCATATATCTGTTAGTTAATGATCTATTGCACATTTAGGTTTTTGATTCCCAGCATGGACAAACAAGTGTAAACTAATAGTTAAATATATTATTTTATGCTCATGGTCTTAAAACTTTAATTTGTATTTTGTTGCTTTGACTACATAAATCTCGCCCGTCTCGGTAGCGTAGATGGTAGCGCGTTCTGCCTCACGTTCAAGAGGTCCTGAGTTCGAATCTCGGCAGGGCGAGTTACCTGGTAATTTTTTTCCGGCGTTTCCCTTATCCTGAAAGACGAATGTCGGGTAGCTCTAAGCTCCATGGACCCCGGACTCATTTGAGCATTATTTCACCCAGTTCATTCATCGTCCGATATGACTTAACGTTGGAGGACGTAAATTAAAAAAAAATAGTACATAAATCTCATTTTAGTAGCATCTACCCCAACACAATATTAAGGTCTTCTCTCAACCTTGTGCTTTCCTGTAAAAGATAGACAAATGGATGTTCACCATTCTTTGTACTTCTCAGGTTCAGGTATAAAGTGTATTATAGGTATATGCGTATTTTAAATGAGATATTTGATCCACAAATATTAAGAACATTTTCTCTTTTTGGAGAGCCCTGATCAGTAATTACGAATTGCAAAATAGAATACGTTTTATCATTATATTTACACAACAGGGTAATACATTATAGTTCATTTTATTTGGTTGCATTAGCGTTGTGGAAGTTGGAAAACAGATGGTTTGGGATTACAAGCATAAACAAAAGGAGAGATCCTTTCTCCTTTTCTCTCTTTCTTTCTTTTCTTCCTTTCCTTCTCGTTTGCATGTTTTAGCTGAGGTTCCCCTCTAGAAGGCTGCACTTCCTGTTACACCCTGGTACTGTCTGACGGAAGTTTCCCTTCCTGTCGTTATGGGAAGGGAAGAAGACTGTGTTATTAGTCAAGCAAGACAGTGAAACTGAACGTCCCTACCTCTGAGAAACCACACTCAGCAAATTCTATTCTTCATTACTAGACACGAGGGTCCCTGGGAAAGTAAGGCACGTTTATTCTCAATCGTTGTACTATGTTACGCAAGCACATGGGGCAACCTTAACCGCCAAAGTGGACCTTCAGTGCTTTACCAGCAACAAGCGAGGTGTTCTCTCATAAAATCGACTAGGTTAGGTAGTGACGTACTCTAGTTGCCTTGGGTCGTGACATCTAAGGAAAGAACGCATGTAATTACTTGGATATAGTAGGTCCACTGTTTAAGTTTCCATTTCGGCCTCGCCCGCCTCGGTAGCGTAGATGGTAGCATGTCTGCCTCACGTTCAAGAGGTCCCGAGTTCGAATCTCGGTCAGGGTGAGTTACCTGGATACGGTTTTTTCCGGGGTTTTCCCTTATCCTGAAATGCGAATGTCGGGTAACTCTAAACTCATTTGAGCATCATTTCACCCATTTCATCCATCGTGCGATATGACAACGTTGGAGGACGTAAATCAAAAATAAAAAAATAAAAACATTTGGCCTCTTTGACACTGCTTGGCACATGTGACGTCCTGTTCTGGATTTTGTTGCCATTTCGGCATCTTTGATTCTATTGCTGGGAATAGAATCACATTTATAATACTGCTGCCCAACAGATGCCTCAGAATTTTCTTTAAAAAAAAGGAAAATATAAAATGTGTAGTAAACTTTTAGTACAGAGAAAGGTAGATTCCTGCGCTTTATGTAGATCGGGAAAGCTGATGACTGCCCTGACTGTTTTATAACATTTGGGTCGTTTTTAAGTATCAAACTGATATATGTGTGCACATAAAACATATAATATCCAAGAAAAAAGTGTGTAATTACTGTATGGTAAATTCAGTGTATGTTACACTCTATGGGGCATTGTTGGCTATTTGCCAGCATCAAATGCAAAGTCTATGAGATATAAGTACAAAAGAATCCTAACACATTAAAACAGAAATACTTTGATGGCACAAAATAAAAGTTTCAATACAATAGCTTTGTTGTAGCAATAGATAATTACTTAGAATGTTTGAACTTCTTTTCAGCAATAATACTCTCTTAAACATAATCATAGCATAAAATCTCAACAAATAATATATTACGAGGTGTATATATGGGAAGGGAAGAAGTATAGCTTTGTTTCTTTAATAGCCTTCTCTAATAAACTAACCCTCAAGTACTTTAATAATATCTAATAGTTAGGGGTAGTGATATTTAGCATTTTGAAATCAGACATTTAGCATCTTGATTTTTACATTTAGTATTTTGTAGCATTTATACTTTGCAATTTAGCATTTTATAGCATTTTCAAGGAAGTTTGAGTTAATTTTGTTAAATAATGAATATTAATATTATTTATATGCAATTTAAAACACATTTATGGAGGGTTATTAATGACTGCGAGCTAAAAATGCATAAAGTGTCAATTTATTTCACATTAATATAAGTTAAAGCAATACGCAGAAATATAGAACAGTCTGATACAGACTAAAGCATACTGCATAGCACAAAAAACATAAATCCATACTGATGTAGAACTAACACAATAAAAATAAAATGCACTAAATTAGCCCAGTTTATGATTCAGTAATCCTGTTGAATGAAAGCACTGAACATATTTCAACATTCTCTTCCTTCATTTGAGTCCTCCTGTTACTCACAATCAAATTATATTTACTGAAATATCTTTCAGCATCTAAGCTGTTGGTAGGATCCCATATACATTGCAGAGCTGCTCGGGCAAACTCTGGGCATTTGAGCTTAACAGCCAACAGCATTTGTAGGCAGACTACATTTTTATTATTCTGCATTGTATGTATCAGTTGTGAATGAAAATATCCATATCCCTCAACAAAACTATGCATTTTAACAACTCGAAAAATGAGATATTACTTTTACTTTCACTTAAAATCGTATAATTCATTGAAGTTACTCTGCCAGCAGTGACAAGATTAAAAGCTTACCAATGTCTTGGAGAAAGACATTTGTCACATTTTCCGCCTCTGCCCGCTGTTTGATATTTTCGCTTTCATCATCTTCGCACTTACTGACGTGACCTAGGCAAAGAATGAATGAAAGCTGCGCGTAAAACCGAACAGAACAATGAAAATCGGAACTTTGGCAACTGAGAACTCCAACTGAAATTAACATGTGTTTATCACTTCCTTAAAATTAGGGTTTCTATTGGTTTTCAGAGACAAGGATTGAAATGTACCGTTAACTGTTGTGTAGATCAGTCATTAGGCGTGGTAAGAGAGGTTTCGTTTGCGAAACAACTGAACTCGCCTCATGCTCCAAACATTACCTAATATGAGCAATGGTGGAACAATAAGCTAATTTAGCGGTAAGGGTTGCTTTTCACATTCCAGAAGAGTGATCACTTACTTTGTCTTTCTAAACATGCAAAGGTTCTACAGACTCTTCAGTTAAAGTTTCCAGAAGAAAGAGAATTGGAGAAAAGTAATTACTTGGGAAAATCCTCGATTTCGCATTTTGAGTCAATTTCGCCCTTAATCGCGCTATATCGCATTTGCGAAAAATCACCACCCCTACTAATAGCGTATTTATTTTGTTCCTACAGCAATCTAATGAAACATGTCCTGATGGGAACACAGTTCGGTTGCAAGTGATTTTACTGTCAAAATAGTAGTACTGCTCCTTTAAGAAGTTGTTAAAACTCCGGTACGAGAAACACGGAGCTCTGAATTTCTAATTTTAGGGACATCTGCACTATACGGACGGAAAATAAGAATATCCATGCGCTATTTCTTTCCGATTAACTTCTTTATTTCCCAAATTTTTACTCCTCTGTGAATGGCAATTGCTTCTGCCGTAAATATCTCCAAAATATATTACTAAAATGGAAAACATTCAATTTAGGATATCAAGCTTGCTTTTCATTAAGTGATTAAATCAGGATTACCAGTACTTAGTGTTCATTTGTGTGATGTTAATCACAGTAAAATGTTATAGCATCGTATTTTGTTAATTATTTACTGCATGCTAAAGTTAATGTATGAAAATTATGCTTTGTTTTGTACTGTTTTTGTTTCCCCACCTTTCTTTTACTTCACTTGGGAATAAAATATTTAGTAATAATCTGAGCACGGAACCTTCGCAGGATTCTTCTAAAATGTGTTAGTGAATTAGTGCCAAGTAATTATTTTTGATTCATTTATACCCCGCCTTTAACTCCAATGGTCATATCGGCGGCCGTTATCCTTTGGTACATATCGAAGATGTGAACTCGTATTCGTTGGGTTTTTTAATCATAGATCATGCACTCATTAGCACTCTCATTTATACTTCCACACTCTGGGTGAGATGAGGATATATCTTGGTTGGGGAAAAATCCCCACCTCCGCTGCCGGGAATCGAATCCGGGACTCCTAGCATAGGAGGCAGGTGCTCTACCGACTGAGCTACGGGGCCAGTCACCAAGTAAATTGTTGCGGTCGAAACGCAGAGCTTGTTTTGTCTTTCCTGCCCTTTCGTCAGATATATGCCTAATTTACGACTCGTGTCCGTAAAATATGGTCTCCAAGGCGCTGGGGCCGTGAGGAACGCTATTACGTGAGATTCGGCAACACTGCCGTGTAGCTTGGTTTCACCCCTTCAAATCTCCACCCCAACGAACCCGTTCTAACCATTAGTTTTGGCTGGGCAGCCGTTTACGACGGAGCTTCCTATCACTTCCGCCGCCAAGTGTGAGTTGCGTGCAGTGATCCGTTCTTTGAGAGCCAAGGGCACTACCCCCACTGAAGTTCATCGTCAGTTATGTGAAGTCTATGGGCCTCAGTGTATGGACGTCAAAAACGTGCGAAAGTGGGTCAGAGAGTTCAAAGACGGACGGACGTACAGAAATTCATGACGAACAGCGTTCTGGTGGGCCTTCGGTTTCAGCCGAAACAATTGCAAAAATGGAGCAAGAAATGCTTAAAGATCGGCGTGTGACAGTTCGCGAGCTTTGAGAACTTATCCCTGAAGACAGTAAGACTACGATTGACAAGATTTTGACAAGATTTTGACATACTGCAACTGCACATGCAACGGCTGACCTGGCCCAGTTCGGATGGGACATTCTCACTCATCCCGCCCCCACAGTCCAGACTTAGCACCTAGTGATTATCATCTGTTTCCTGAGTTGAAGTCACACCTGGGTGGAACACATTTCCAGACCGACGGTGATTTGATAAACGAGGTTGAGCACTACCTGCGCAACTTGGCGGGAGAGTGCTATGACAAGGGTATACAAAAACTGCCACAGCACATGCAAAAGTGCATCGATCGCAAAATTAGCTGAGTTTCGCCTTTCCATCAATGTAACATTCATTGACAATAAACATGTTTTCTATATTAAATAAAATTGATCTTATTTTACGGACACGCCTCGTACTAAATAAATGCCTCAAAAAGCATTTTAATAGATTGCTTACTTGTTTGATATAAAAATCGTCAACATGTGTATATTAATTTATTTCTGTTGACGATATGAGAAAGCCTGTAAATCATTGTCATCCAGTCAATTCATATTTTGGAAATTAATTGTTCTTTAACACTAGCCTGTGTAGGATGTAATATGGTAAGGTAGAGTCAGACTGAAAAATTCAATGCCATAGCTGGGATTTGAACCACGGATCTACGGTATCAGTTCGGCTGCTCTTAACCATTGAGCTACCTTGGCCAACATGCCAGCATGACTTTAAATTCTCCAACTGACTCTTGTTTTGTAGAAGATCCATGGTTCAAATCCCGACTCCGGCATTGCATTTGTCAGTCCGGCTCTACCTTTCAATTCATATTTTAACCGCAACATATCGCAATGTAAAAAAAGTAAAAGGAACGCTTTTGACTGCCACGTGTGTTTCATATAGCTTTCGATCCTTTCCTGCCTGCTTCAAGAGAAACAATCAATATGGCAGCTAAACTTCCGTCGGTAAATATTCGCATTCTTTCAGTTCTCGTTGTTATGTTGTAGAAGGTAGAAGGTAGCTATTAACTAACACTAATGTTAAAATTAGTGCTCCTTTATGCTGTGCATCAAAAAGTTGCGTTATTAGTTCTGGATCTGGCGTACTTTCGACAGACTCTAAATGTTATATGTGAGCAGTCAATAACTACGAGAAAAATTATTTAATATTTGAACATATCAGTGAAATCAAACACAAAAATACATTTTAGAATGCTTTTGGAGGAAAAGGATGATTTGTAAGTTTCCAATGGCAATTACAAAATAAGTTGATAAATAGAGTTGGCATTGAACTTGAAAGCTTTTATTGATGCTAAAATCCGTTTAAGAAAATTGCAGAATCCGCATTAAAGTAGTCAGGTTTACTTTTACTTAGATAAAGGTTACGATGCTGTAACGGAAACCATCAACGATAAAGCCAAAAAGGGAAGAGCACATGGATTTTGATCGCAAAGCGACCAATCCCACAAATCATTTTATTCGCAGTTGTTAATGAGCCTTCAGATTATTCCTCAGACGAGCAAGCAGAGTGTTAGAAAAAAGTGACCAATGCAATTATCTCGCAGTCTTAAAGTTTAATGCGACCTGAAGGAATTGAATACGATAGTTGTAACTTTTCATCACTGTCTCCTGGGCAAGTTTCAAAATGCTTAAGGTTACCTCCGTAGAGCAGGTTTTCACAGCTTGTCTTTTTGGTGTGTGTGTGTGTGGGGGGGGGGGGGGGGTGGGGGTGTGTGTAATTTACGTTCTCCAACATTTAGTCATATCGGACGATGAATGAAATGGGTGAAGTGATGCTCAATGCGTCCGGAGTCCATGGAGCTTAGGGCTACCCGACATTCGTCTTTCAGGATAAAAGAAAACCGCGGAAAACCCTTATCCAGGTAACTCATCCTGACCGAGATTCGAACTCGATACTTCTTGAACGTGAGGCAGACATGCTACCATCTACGCTACCGAGGCGGGCTCACAGCTTGTTACAAGAGCTAGAATAGGATAGGATAGATACCAAGTGCGGCATCCCATATAGTAAGGATGAGGCGAGAGGAGACAGAGGGTGGCTGACCCAAGGAGTCAAGACGGTGCAGTTGGAAACTCCCCGGCAGGCCAGTACAGCCGACATCCCACTCACCCCCGTAGGGGAGGGGATCCATCCCCTTCAGCTGCCGTGGTGCGGGCGCTGCGGACCCTTAGCACTCGTGGTACCCCTGACTTTACTAGAGGAACCTCGGGCCAAACATTCGAGCGCCTCACTGAATGGGAGTTGTTCGGATTGGGTTGGACTCGAGGGGGCAGCGTGTTCCCTACATCCGCAGGAGATCGGGTGCCTCCGGCCAGGCTTCGGCCGCCCGGAGGGAGCAGAGAGTTACCTAAAACGTCCCGGGTACTACCCGGCAGATCGCCAGGCGGCCCTGCCGAGGCTATTCGGTAGTCTTCCCTGTGGGGTTGACGCGCGTAACTGGCGTATCCACTTCCACCCGTGTTGACGTTGTCGATGGGGGGTGGGCTTTTTAGACTCAAGGTATTGCCCCGAGGAAAGAATCCCGGAGTTTTCCATCGCTCCCGGGTTGATAGAGGCCGGAGTCTTGGGACTTTTGGACTGGACTGGACTGGACTGGACTGTGCTATGGAAGGGATTGGGTACGGAGGTCTAAATTTGATCTGTTGTACCTATACGCCCAAGTAGGGTACCCGCACGATAGGAGACAGAAGGCGGTCGTCCCAAGGAGCCGAGACACCCGCTGACACTTCTACTCTGAAAGAGACCACCAGATGAGAGATTATATGAAATGACGATGGAGATGAAATGAAGGGACAGGAAATTCGGAGGATATAATTAACCTACCCAGCATTCACCTGCTGACCGGAAAAGCCTCCGTAAAAAACCATGGGTCAGGTAGTTCAGGTAGATCGGCCACGGGAATCGAACCTGGAGCTCCCGAAAGCGGGTCATAGACAAAACCGCCAGAGCCATCCCACTCGGTCCTATATTTAAGAATAGATTCAGAAATTCCCATTAGGAATTCTAACATTTAAATGTATTGCTCCACAAAAGGGTACAAAAAGAAATGTTTGGTGAAACCATTCAGGGCGAAATGGCCGCTATGCACAGTATAGGAATGCGAGATGGATGGGGTAAGGTTCTTAGTGACGAACTGATGAGCAACGTTTTGCTTCACGATTGATTACGTAAGAGTCTTGCGATGTCCGGATGAGATGATGGACCATGATTATATAATCTAAGGAGACGGAGCTGAGAGCGTTGAAAGAAGGTGGCGATTAGTATGCAGTAGACGTAGGAGAGCTTAAGAGAGTGTTCGTCCAGAGTTGAGATATAACTAACCTTACACACCAGTTAAGTAGGGATACGTATACCAGCATGTTTGGACGGTTTAGTTAGCCATTAACATTATATCGAGGTCTGTACTACTTTGAGAGAAGATTCTCATTCCATCAATCAAAGTTACATGTACATTAACTAAAATATTATATGTAAGCTCTGGCATTGTCAAATAGGGAGGTTTGCAATCTCGGCTAACGAGCATATCTTAGAGGTCCGCCTCGGTAGCGTGGTGGTAGCGAGTCTGCCTCACGTTCAAGAGTTCCCGAGTTCGAATCTCGGTCAAGGGTGTGTGTGTGTAGTGTTTAACGCCCGCTTTTACTACATACGGCACCGCAGGCGGTGACACTGATGATAAATGAGATGAAGATGGAGCACCGGTGGAATGAGATGGCGGGGGAAACCGGAGGTCCAGGAGAAAACCCGCCCCAGCGCCGTGTTGTCCACCCCAAATCTCACATTTCGGTCGCCTGGGATCGAACCCGGGCCGCCTTGGTGAGAGCCAAGCGGTCTTACCACTGAGCCACGGCGCGGCCGATTCTCGGTCAAGGTGAGTTACCTGGATACGGTTTTTTTCGGGGTTTTCCCTTATCCTGAAAGACGAATGTCGTGTAACTCTAAGCTCTATGGACCCTGGGCTCATTTGAGCATCATTTCACCCATTCCACTCATCGTCCGATATGACTTAACATTGGAGGTCTTAGAGGTCTCTTTTCTATTCGTAAAAGGTAGCATGCATTACAGTTAAGTTTTAAGGAGTAAAAGGCATAATATCATAGATAGACGGATTATTCTTTTAGTATCTCAAAACCAGAGATTTTGCGCTATGGTTTACGAATGCTCAATCACGCCATTTTGAAGAAAAAAAAGTGTGATTTGAATTAACTGTGATAACAAGCTATGTAATTTGAAATAACTTTACTGTGAAATTAAAATCACACTTTAAAGCTCTGATAGTGTAATAAAAATACATCAACTTAATTTTAAATTTATTTTGAACTAAAATAAGTTAACCCAACACAAAAGGAAACTAGGGCAAAGTGATATAAAGTCAAATAAAAATGAAATGTACAGTGTTTAACGCCCGCTTTTACATGTGGCACCGCAGGCGGAGACACTGACGATACACGAGATGAAAATGGGGCATCGATAGAATGAGATGGTGGGAGAAACCGGATATCCCGGAGAAAACCCGCCCCAGCACCGTGTTGTCCACCACAAAGCTCACTTTGCGGTCGCCTAGGATCAAACCGGAACCGCCTTGCTGAGAGTCAAGCAGTCTAGCCAGTCAGCCACGGCGCTGCCCTATACATGTACGCTCAAGCACAACACAGAAGAAAAGCGTCGGGCTTCAAAATTATACTCTACTTTACCCAGACATAGAAGCGCCCTTGTTAGATCCTTGGGAGATTATGACCCCATTAGACGCCGTTCCAGGCTGTTCCGGGAACCCCGCAGGGCTTGCGGGCACCCGAGGTAACCCAGGAGCTAGTCCTAACAGCAGCTAAAGCTGAGCTCCACATAATTCTTCTAAGCTGTTTGGCATCAACATTTTCCCAGCAAAATAACAAACTTTAAAAATTAAAACACCAGGGTGCAAGGTATTGCATGCATTTCCACAACCTGAGGGTACAAAATTGTAACCTCAAAAACAAAAATCCATCTCAAAACCCACAACACATCCTATAAAACACCCAACATAAAATCCTACCTGCGATAAAACCCTCAACGGGTGGGCACGCAGCAAAAACCTTCTGGCTTTATTGAGCCAGCCAGCACTACAAATGGACGGACGGACAGAAGAAAAGGGAAATTTATACTGATACAAAAACAAAATGAAAAGAGACTACACAAAACTAAGTTAAGTAGTGCAAGTCTGTAAATCAGCAACACTTCGTTCTATCATTCGTGTTGTTTTCCCCTTCATGTATACATAATTAAGTGCGATTGCTGAAATATACTTCAGCATCTATGCAGAACAGCTTAACAAGATCCTGCATAATCTGTAACAGCTCCAAATGATAAAGTTTATATCCCTAATAAAACCTACCCATTTTAATAACCCAAAAAGTGTCCTCTTACTTTGACTAACGCTTTATCTTTCAAATTTATTAAGCAAAACTTGGTTTTGGCAGTGTCAGGATTAAAAAAAAAAACTTGGCAACCTCTTGTCAAAATATCTCACCATGTGACCCCATAATTTTTTGTTCCACTTAAGCACACTCTCCAGTAAACACGTTTTGTTTTCTCTTTCTCTCTCTCTCTCTCTTTCTTTCTTTCTTTCCTTTTTCTTTTAAATTTTCATTTGAAGAGTCCATAAAAATGGCAACATATGGGTAACCATCCTCCAGCACATCTTTTAGCACCGCATCTAAATTTAACAAATCCTCCCTCAACGTATGTTCAAAAGGGTAGAAAGAACCCTCCGACTAGGTAATCAATTCACTGTAAATGAGACATGAATCACAAATTTAACTTGGAGGAGGGCAATCTGACATTGGGATCCAGCTGTGATTATTTGCTCTGTTCCGAAAATTTGAGATTTTAAAGGACTTAATTTACTCAAATATCATCAACTCAATAAGGAAAATGTGTCATAAGTATTCCAAGAGTGTAGGAGCTCCACAGTTGAAGTCTCTAGGAGAAACTGAAAAGGTTTCATTTGAAGAAATAGTAGACTTGGCGTCAATAATGGTTTTTGTATAACTTCCAGGATTTTCAGCTAATTTCACATTTTATAGAATTTTCAAAAGACTTAAAATATATTTACGGTTGATAAAAATGAAACTAAGAGACGCTTTGGTATTATTTCGCACTATATTCCTTTTGCAAAATATCGTCATTCCTAATGAAGATTATACTGGATGAACGCGTTACTTCTTTCTTCTAAGCTTGAGACCAGGACTGGAAGGCGTTTTTCGTGGCGTAATAACCGCAGATTTTTATTGTGCGTCTTGAATGAGAAACAATTAGTAAAATCCTATTTTTCGTAAGCAAGCTCGCTGAGAAAAACATTGCACTATTTGCGTCGGGTTAGCAATTCTGTAAGGCCCACAAGCATATTTGAAGATCTCATTATCCGCGTCTATTCTCTTGTCATAAGTGATAAGGTGATTACTAATCGATTTAATGGCTCTTATAACACGTTCACTTGCGCGTTATCCGATAGGATACGTATTGCCGTAATTTCTTATTCTTACAAACGGATTGCAAGAGGTAATACTCATAATATTAAACGAATTCAATTTGTTACAACTTTAAATTAATCATCCGAATACAGTTATATTTATTAAATCATTGTCTATTACTAGAGCAATAAGCTACAGTTTCTTCCATCTTTATAGTTTTAATACTTCATGCTTTATTCAAATTGCCGTTTCAAGTATCGATCCTGGGGACCTAAGGATTACTGATACTAGGACTCAAATGATATGGATTATAATCGACTCTAATGGATAATCTAGTACCTTTATTAGTGTGGCATTACAAATTCCTTAGGCTTCCGATATTTTTCATCATTACCTGTTTGCTATTGTGTATACTCATTTACACATTTACAGGGTTCTTCATTTAAATCCTAAGGGAGCACACGGCGTTTCGTGTCTCCGTCGACCTTGCTGAATTCCCCCACTACCGGCTGCCGTTGTGCGCGGAGTTGGAGTTTGGTGTTATGTTAGCGCTAGACGCATAATCGGTCCAATATTGTACGAGCAGACTGAAATTGCAGAAAGGCACCGAAATGATACTTTGACCCCATTTTATCATTAACTGATAGAAAAAGAAAAATGATATCGGTGGTTTCAGCAAGATTCTGCTATTGCCCATACAACAGAGGATTCCATGAATAAAATTATGGAAGTGTTTGAAGATTGGTGCTGTTGTATGGCCCTCTCGCTCTCCCGATCTAACAATGTGTGACTTTTACTTGTGGAACAACATGAAAGACAAAAGTTTACGGGACAAATCCTCATACATTGAAAGAACTAACAATTTTAGGAATGGAATCGGAAACATTATAGTGGTCCAAATTAATCGCGTGACTCGGACTGTGTTGTCCCGATAACAATGCTTATTTAGCCGAGGGTGGACATTTCCAGCATCTTTTATGGGTATAAGTGCTTAACACGTGGAGTTCATGGAGGAGCAATGTGGCAGACCCTGTCGCGCACAGACGAAATGTCATGCGCCCGTTTGGTTTTAAATGAAGAACTCTACCTTCTAATATTCTGTATTGCATTTTCATATATTGAATCTTATTCTTATACAAAAGAAAAATCGCTAAATGTGAATACAAGCGCCCGTACTTTTAGTTCTGCTCAAGAGCCAATTGATTTTTCAGAAAGTTATCTATGAGAATGCCTTGCTCAAACGATGGAGTGTGCTTTCAGCAGAGCTCACGGATATGTATTGTTTTGACATCTGTATTATGCTGTATCCTGACTGTATGGAGCAAATGGCTGTCTTCACTCACTGTCTACTTTAACAGATAGTGTGGATACAATTGCCGTGTTAAAAACTCTCATTCAAGTGATGCTCTTTGGAAAATAAAGGCATCGTGAGCTGTCTGTCAAACGGAGAGCTTGATCAGTAATGACTGTCAGCTACTTACATTGAAGTTTCCATGTTGTCATAAGTCAGGGGCTATTTCAGAGGGAGCCAAGGGGGCCTAGGTACCTCCGAAATTTCTTACTACCTGTCACAACATCAGTAAACATCATTTAATAAGGAAAAGCAATCGGAAACATTTTAACTAAAATCAGTCTCTGAAGTATTTCCTCAGAAAGTAAATTTTCATGTTTAAAGGAATATTTTCTTAAGATGTCTGAGAAGATGTAACACTTTAATTTCCAATTTCCACAGCTTCTGCAGAAAGAACATTTTTCCAAGCTAACATACAATTATATATGTACATGGGAAACCCTTCCTTAATTCTGGATTTGCCTTGCTGTCAATTCACCGTGATATTTACTTAACTGGTGATGAAGTTTGGATAAGTTTATAACTGAAAATTAATTGCTCTTTCACACTGGCCGTGTGTATCTTTCCATACTTTAGCCTACACACGGCCAGTGTGAAAGAAAAATTAATTTCCATTAATTGACCTAATAGTGGTCCGAACTATAAAGCCCGGGCCTTAAAGTACTTACGGCATAGTAAGTCGCCATCAAGGTAGTTGTCTCATGTGTTTATGAGAACTCCCAAGTGGTTTACCGGGAGAAACACGAGTCAGTTGGAGAATTTAATGTCATGTTGGCACGTTGACAATAGTAGCTCAAGGGTTAGAGCGGCTGGATGGCAACTAGAAGATCCGTGGTTCAAATCCCGGCTATGGTATTGAATTATTCAGTCTGACTCTTATTTTTCCAAGTTTATAACTGTTCAAAATTTGTAATTTAGTACAGGTTTTTATCTTGACACGCCCCCCCCTCCCCGCCAAATGAAGGCTTGTATTCGCCAGTGTGGATAGTAGTACGCTTAACGCTGTGGGAACCAAATGTTTGGTTAAACAAAGGGAGATAAGCACTTGGCATTTGGAATATACCAGCTTATAAAATATATATCACGTTAGCTGCAAAACTTTCGGAAAGTTCCTAGTATTAACATGTTTTATGTAACTCTTTATCCATTACAGGTAAAAAAAAGTTGAATACATTTTTTGTTATTGATCTTTTGAAAAAAAAAACTGAGGAACAAAGCTGGGGCTACATATTTCAAATGTATTGGACCGCTGCTGAAACAAAATCGAAAATTCCTTCTAAACGGGAATATTTAATCATTCCACATGAATGAAACTGAAACAAGGGCAAATAAAACCAGAACAAATACTTTCTGAACATTTATTTAAACGCACTCATGAAGTTTTCAGGAGATACGGAAAGCTTGTAATAATCCTTTCCCACTCTTTTTATTGTTTATATAAAGCAGTACCGTTTGTTATCGATAGTCTATTTCCATTGTGTCAGCATAGTGTGAATTCGAATCCGAATTTGGAAGTTGCCTAGATAAGCTTTTTGTTTGGTTTTACTCCTCATAGCTTATGATGTAGAAATAAAATTAGTTTTAAAGCTCAAGAGTCATTTCAGCTTCCATCCATTTCATTCAGCATCTTTGCAGATTTGAGTTGTTAAAACTGGCATTAAATAATTAATACCAAAGAAAGATTGTCTACAGAGAAAAAGAGAGCCATCTTTTACCATTGCGGAGAGTTCCTTTGAGTGCTGCAGATTGTATAAAGTGTACAATATTTTTGAATTGGTGATCATGCACCAGTCAGTATCTATCTTAAATTCTGCATATTAATGTGAGTGTGCTTTTCTACCATAATGTTTTCAATAACTGTAAGGACAAGGGGAAAGCACAGTGCTTTAAGAGCATCATTGTTTACCACATTTCTCAAGTTATTCAACCAATTTCGATACATATGTCCCTAGTGAAAGACACATAGAAGTCCTATAACCTTCCCAAAATGCACCAACTGTAAATCTACGAGGGCTGTTTAATAAAGAATGACCACAACTTTATTTTGACAACGTATCTTTACTCATTCTCATAATTTTGATGGTCCTTCACAAAATAGTCGCCCCTGAATGCGATGCACTTGTCCCAGCGTTTCTGCCATTCTTCAAAGACATGTTGGAAATCATTTTTGAGAGATCCTTCAAAATCGCCTCCGCAGCCTTCACCACTGATTCTGATGATGGATATTGCCTCCCGAAGGCGTTTCTTCAAGTTAGCGAATAGAAAAACAGGCACATGGGGCTAAACCCGGACTATGGGGAGGCTGAGGGATGCACTTCACGTTCATTTTTTCAAGATAAATAGTAATAATATTGGCAATATGCGGTGCAGCATCCAGCCTGCTTCAAGGAAATGTGTTCTTTTGGGCCTGATATGGACTTGCAATGTTTTCAGGACATCCCTGTAGTATTCTCCAGTTACTGATGTGTGTGCAGGTACAACATGATAAACCATTCCATGAATATCAAAGAATGAGATGAGCATAACTTTCCCAGCAGAAGCAACCACTTTTGCTTCTTTGGGGGTTGGTGATGAAGATTTCCACACTGAGCTTTGCTGTTTGCTCTCAGGATCAAAATGATGTAGGCAAGTTTCATCAGCAGTGATTACGTTTGAAAGAAACTCCGGATCTTCCTCTAACATCAACTTTAACTACATGCAGACCTGCATGCGAATGTCCTTTTGTTCGGGAATCAACAGTCTTGGAACCCATCGCGCATAAACACGTCTCATGTGTAATGTTTCCGTCACCAACGTGTGGGTGGCACCCAATGAAATGTCCAGTATTTCGGAAAGTGATCTTAAGGTAATTCGTCGATCCTCTCTCAGAATGGCAGCAGCAGTGTTGATGTTTTCTTCCGTAAGAGCAGTAACTGGAGCACCGGGTCCACCTTCCTTTGAAATTGATCGTCTCCCCTCTTTAAACGTTTGAAACCACCTTCGAGCTATGCTGTAGGGAAGAACAGACCCTCCATAGGCCTCCTGGAACATTATATAGGCCTCAACTGAAGATTTGTTGGGAATTTCAAGGCAGCATATTGTTTCTCGCGTGTTACCTCCATTGCAGCGGTAGGCGATACTGAACATATCTGAACTTGCCTGGTTCTCACAGGCGGGAACCAGGATTACCAACAATGAAACTATTACGGCATTTTTATTTCACATTAAGCTAACAGAATATACAAGTAATAAGATTGAATTTTAGTGCGAAAAATTATGACCGTAAAAGGTAATGATCGTTCTTTGTCTCGTACCTGTTTGACAGCTAACGACAAAACAAGCACGTACATCTAATCACGCATTTTTATTTGTGGAAGAAAGGTTAGCTTTTGGGGTTGAAAACAGGCGTGAGGAAATATGTACGTTATCCAAGTACAGAGATACAGACACAATCTAGCAATAAGTAAAAATCAAATTGCAATCAAACCGATTACAGGCCTGTAATCATGAGTCTCATTTATACGTATAACCACATGATAATGGTTTATTTTTAATAACAATATGACGTTAATTTCGATAATTTGTTTTATTTAGCAAAGCTGGACTGCAAAAATGGTTTTAGAGTACTCGCCTGACTGTTTCTTTGTTATTTATACGTACATTTTGAACTCGCCGACATAATTCCATATGAACTTGAGTGTGAACTTCTATTTTTATAATTTCCATATAAGGATTATACGAAAATATTAAATAACGTGGCCATCACTATAATCTTATACTACTATCTTTAACCAATATTGTCTAGTTCTGTCTTTGCTTTATTCCAGAACTTTCAATAAGACCAAACCTTAGCAAAGGAACTACAAAACAATATTAAACTATTTATCTTCTCATTTTATTTCCAAGTGAAATTCATTTTAATATTCGACCTTCCTCGGTGATTTAAGGTATACCTACAGATATTGCACGAAGCTAAAATTTCGGCCCTGCAGTCCTGGAATTCTTCAAGTTTAAGGGAAGAATGTGCAAGCGCACACGTGTGAATTCATTGAAGCGTACATAGAGGATGGTCCACTAAGGCTGTAATTTCCCTTCATGCCTTCCTCACGATGCTCTCCGCTCAACCGATAATTTATGTTGCTTTGGGTCCAGTGGCGTACATGTATCGCAAGAGTTAAGAGTTGCGTGCACGCTATTTTATCTATCTCCTTTAAATTTGAAACCCTCTTGAAATGTACTGTGTTCCACCAAGCGTCTTCAGTAAGATGTATTTGGCATTTAAGTTGTTCAAACCAGCTTATCCTAAAAACTAATCATACTTGGCGTACGTATGTCAGCAGAAATGCTCCCAATGGAATCCAAGTATGCTACGAGGGCTGTTCAAAAAAGAATGATAATAATTTTTAGGTCATAACTTTTCGCACTAAAATTCAATCTTATTATATTCTGTTAGCTTAATGTGAAACAAACACGCCGTAGTAGTTTCATTGTTGGTACTTCTGGTTACCGCCTGTAAGAACTAAGCAAGTTCAGGCATGTTCAGTATCGCCTACCGCTGCAATGCAGGTAACATGCAGTTAAAGTTGATGTTAAAGGAAAATCCGGAGTTTCTTTCAAACGTAATCGCTGCTGGTGAAACTTGGAAACATCATTTTGATCCTGAGAGCAAACAGCAAAGCCCAGTGTGGAAATCCCCTTCATCACCAACCCCCAAAAAAGCAAAAGTGGTTGCTTCTGCTGGGAAGTTATGGTCATCTCATTCTTTGATATTCATGGAATGGTTTATCAGCATGTTGTACCTGCACACACATCAGTAACTGGAGAATACTACAGGGATGTCCTGAAAACATTGCAAGTCCATATCAGGCGCAAAAGACCACATTTCCGTGAAGCAGGCTGGATGCTGCACCTTGATAATGCTCGGCCGCATATTGCCAATGTTGTTGCTGAATATCTTACAAACATCAACGTGAATTGCATCCCTCATCCTCCCTATAGTCCGGATTTAGCCCAATGTGACTTTTTTCTATTCCCTAACTTGAAGAAACGCCTTCGTGGGGGGCCATTATCCATCATCAGAAGCAGTGGTGAAGGCTGCGGAGGCGATTTTGAAGGATCTCTCAAAAATGGTTTCCAGCATGTCTTTGAAGACTGGCAGAAACGCTGGGACAAGTGCATCGCATTCAGGGGAGACTATTTTGAGCAGGACCATCAAAATTATGAGGATGACTAAAGGTACGTTGCCAAAAAAATTATGATCATTCTTTATTGAACAGCCCTCGTACAAAATAAAAAAGGCGTCATCAATATTAGAAAAACCGCTATTTAAATCTTTGCTTACAGTTTCCATGCCGCTATCCGGAGGACTCTTGTTCACTTCTTGTGAGTCCAAAGATACAAATTACATGTTCAGTTCTATTCGTTTGTGTTCACTCTGCCGTATGCACATAGAACAATTCGAAACTTACTTCAGCTAGCTCTGTAACTATTGACTCTAGATATTTTGGGAAGCCGTCTCAACGGAAAAAATGGGAACAAGTACCGCTTAAACACAGAACACTCTGAATTGCAGGTACACATTAGTCCAGTCTGTTCCCTCTTCAATTAGTTCTCGAATTATGCATTTTAATTCGTACCTGTGTATTACCCTAATGCCCGATTTCACCAACAGATTTTAAGACTTAACACGAATTTAGCAACAGTTAAAACAAAAATTGCATTTCACCAACAAGTGTTAGCTTAACACTCGTGTTAAATCTCTTGTTGAACTAACAAGCCAAATTTCTGTCGTTAAGTCCTTAACAATTGTAAATAGTCAAGATGGCGGGCGTGAACGCAGCTGTTGATGTCGATTTGCTATATTTAAGACCTTCTAAATGGCATTCGTAATAGAGTACGACCTATGAGGAGAAATGATTTTGAGGAGCTATCAGAAGAACATTTTCTACAAAGGTATAGACTGTCGAAACAAGTTGCTATGAAGGTTACTGCGGAAGTACAAGAGAGGTTAGAACATGCATCGAAAGGAATATGCCGATCTCACCTTTGCTTTGAGTACTAACAACTTTGCGATTTTATAATTCACTGAATTATGTGGATAATACACTGTTCATCTCCCATCTGGAAACGTCCAAGTCACTTGTCACTTGTCCTTCGCTCCTCGTTTTAAATTTACGTAATACTGAGTTAGAACATGCACCGAAAGGAATATGCCGATCTCGCCTTTGTTTCAAGTACTAACAACTTTGCAAATTTTATAATTCACTGAATTATGTGGATAACACATTGTCCACGGCCCACCTTGAAACGTCCAAGTCACTCGTCACTTGTCCTTCTTCGCTACTCGTTTTAAATTCATGTAATACTGAGGAAGTTGTTTAGCGCTTCTAGTAGTGACACATGCATTTGAATTAAATTCGTTTCCAATTTTTTCTCACGTGAACTCTCTCTCTCTCTCTCTCTCTCTCTCTCTCTCTCTCTCTCTCTCTCTCTCTCTCTCTCTCTCTCTCTCTCTCTCTCTCTCTCTCTCTCTCTCTCTCTCTCTCTCTCTCTCTCTCTCTCTCTCTCTCTCTCTCTCTCTCTCTCTCTCTCCTCTCCTCTCCTCTCCTCTCCTCTCCTCTCCTCTCCTCTCTCTCTCTCTCTTTTACATTCAGCGCATTCGTCATCTTATTTTCTACGATATCCTTATACTTCGTAGCCAATTCAATTAAGTTCTTCCTCCATCGATGGGAAATTTGTCTCACGACTTTTGTATAGATTTTGTTTACGCGCCATTTTTCAGTTGTGTGCAAACGAAAATGAAAAGAAAAGCGCATCGCAGTACGTTCAGAAAATAATAAATCATCCATAGCCTTCTATAGGTGTAATATTCACAAGTCTCTTGGCGTTAACGCGTGTTTGTTAACTTTTTCAGAAAATAGGTTGGTGAAATGCAAGAAATTTAACAGCTTTGTTAGCGCTGTTACAATTGTTACGTTACATTTGTGAACGTTGATTTTAACATCCGTTGGGTGGAATCGGGCATAAGAGGTTTATGTCTACCCAGCTTTCAGAGCCAATTTTACTTTCTCTGCAGCTGCATATTGTAAGCAGAAAAAGTGTTGTGTTCAATCCAAAGCTTTGATACCGAATTTCATTACAAAATATGTGTGAAAATACCCCACCTTTCTGAAAAAAAGAAGTAATAAAAAGTGTGTGTGTGTGTGTGTGTGTGTGTGTGTGTGTGTGTGTGTGTGTGTGTGTGTGTGTGTGTGTGTGTGTGTGTGTGTGTGTGCGCGCGCGCGCGCGCATGTATGTCAGAGGAAAATAGGGAAAGGACCAAAAACTCAAAATAAAATGTCGAATAAAAAAATAAACTGTATTTCAATAAAGCGCATTTCAAGGATACAATTCTTCACAGAGGAGTAAATAATTGTTTTTATTTTCAAGTCGGTAAAAATCTGGATTACTATTCAAATATTCACATGGCGAACAACCTGGATATCCTAACGTTTCTATAAATAGCCGGTGAAATCCTCTGCATTCTTATCCAACTGTTATAGCTAGAAAGCCATAGAAGATAAGGAACTGGTATGTGTGTGATAGTTCTAATACTTGCGGAAGCATTTTCAATTCCAGTGTTTTAGGCTTTATGGAGCCTGTCGTATTCTGAATGCTTACTTATGACACCTAAGACACATCTTAACTCCTAAAATCTGCAGTGGTCGTATGTGAAAGCTAGAAACACATGTTGACACAAAATAAAATATACTTTTAGAGCTTAGAGCTTCTTTTCCTTCTTCTGCTATCATAAGGATTACTACTTTGGGCCTCTTCGATATCAAGAAAGTTTGTTATATTAAAATATTCTGCCTCTGTTCGTCTAACCTTGGGGTATATAATTGAATATAATTTTTTAAAATGTATAAATTAGCACTCTCATATGTTGATAAAGGTCAGTAATTAGTTTTCTCTTTACGTTCATTTAGATTGTAAATTTATAGTTCTTGGCTTATTTATATATTTCACTTCTAATCGATTAATCTATATCCACCTTAATAGTCTAAGGAATTTTATTTCTGAGCTTTCAGTCCTTCTGTGCTGTCCATTTTCGCATCCACAGCAGGAGTTTTGTATAGTTTTAAATGTGTAGTTCTTAATTTACTCTTTAATATTCTTCTAATTATTCTACAGGTCACTTGAAAAATATTTTGACCAGTATATATCTATCCTGAATGTATACGGAGTATTGTAGCTCAAATAATTGAAACATACTCTGAGCCCCTAATTTGTACTCTAAGATCTAAAAAGGTATATTTCTGTATACATGAACATGGTCTGCAGAATTTGCATACATGGAGACAAAACCGCTTTCTGAGTATCCTTAAGTTTCTGCGAAGCCTGACGAAATTACTTCTTTAGATTTCTGCCTGTTCATCGGAGACACGTGGGACTCCCTCGTGCCTTTTCAGAACACTTCTAGGGTCTAAAAACTGTCTGGTCATGCTTTTATCTTTTTGGTAGCTGAAGATGCTCTATTGTAAACCTAACGAAACTGCCTTTGCACCATATTTATGAACTTAAGCTTGTAGTACCACACCACAATTTCTTTCTTCTGCTGGACTGACTTTTTCTCGGGAATCGACAGCAGCACCAAACGTGTTACTGTTACTTGTGAGAAAATTTGAGCAGCAACAACACAGCACAATATCATCTCCTGTTGCACACAAGCAACGAATAAGACCTGAAAGAAACAATACATTTCCTCTTATTAAAAAGGCCTCAAAATTAGTCTTTCGTTTTAGGCACATTATACCTTCAGCATTCATAATATATGCTTTAGTGCATTACAGTTTTTGTGCATAATTGAGTTTGAAATCACTTACCATAATCAAACTAAGTTGTACATGCATTATTTTAGAATATTGCTTCCATCAACAAAAATGTTAATCCTTCAAGGGATATAGCTCTCCTTTGCAGAGAATGAACAAGTAGCCACATGCCTTTCGCTGTGAAGGAATGGAGGATGTGTCCGATTCTACAAGTAAATATACGCCCAGTTGATGTCTCTTCAATGAGAAATATCCTGGAATCAGCCAGCATAAGAGATTCGGCTATTGTCCTAAAATTCAGAACAAAAACAGCAACAACGTTGATGGCTGGAATTCTTCAAATTAAAACCTTGGTTTGTTCGTTTTTAATCTAATCTGTTGAACAATCAAAACACGTCTTCTAGCGCGAAGCAAGTATACAAATTCTTTTGAAAGAAAGAAAAATAGAAAGAACAGTAATAATATTGTGCTTGTATGCATACCCTTTTATGCACCACTTGCTGCACCTCTTTATTGGAACGAACTTTCTTTCCTCTCATCGTCTTTTTGAGGACCCAAGCAAGCTGTAATCTCTTGGAGCTAGTTCTGGTGAGTATGGCGAACGTAGTTCTGGAGTGGGCTTCCGTCGCCCTTCCCTTGGTGAGCCATGTCACATCTCATTGGCATCCACTGCTGCAGCAAGACTCTGGTCTCACAACAGACTCTGGTGTCACAACGTGGTGTTTCCACTGCTGCAGCCAGACTCTGGTGTCACAACGTGGTGTTTCCACTGCTGAGCAAGACTCTGGTGTCACAGCGTGGTGTTTCCACTGCTGCAGCAAGACTCTGGTGTCACAACGTGGTGTTTCCACTGCTGCAGCAAGACTCTGGTGTCACAACGTGGTGTTTCCACTGCTGCAGCAAGACTCTGGTGTCACAGCGTGGTGTTTCCACTGCTGCAGCAAGACTCTGGTGTCACAACGTGGTGTTTCCACTGCTGCAGCCAGACTCTGGTGTCACAACGTGGTGTTTCCACTGCTGCAGCAAGACTCTGGTGTCACAACGTGGTGTTTCCACTGCTGCAGCAAGACTCTGGTGTCACAGCGTGGTGTTTCCACTGCTGCAGCCAGACTCTGGTGTCACAACGTGGTGTTTCCACTGCTGCAGCAAGACTCTGGTGTCACAGCGTGGTGTTTCCACTGCTGCAGCAAGACTCTGGTGTCACAACGTGGTGTTTCCACTACTGCAGCAAGACTCTGGTATCACAACGTGGTGTTTCCACTGCTGCAGCAAGACTCTGGTGTCACAGCGTGGTGTTTCCACTGCTGCAGCCAGACTCTGGTGTCACAACGTGGTGTTTCCACTGCTGCAGCAAGACTCTGGTATCACAACGTGGTGTTTCCACTGCTGCAGCAAGACTCTGGTGTCACAACGTGGTGTTTCCATTGCTGCAGCAAGACTCTGGTGTCACAGCGTGGTGTGTCTGTCCTGGTCAGGGATCATCTGCCACATAGGTTATACGGTTTCTGAGCTTTCTATTTCACTCGTACGCTTGCTGTATACATATGTCACTATATTGAGCCTCCATTCCACATTGTTTCTCCGTAGGTTTCATACCTTCACTGCTCAGAAAACATGTAACTAAAATAGCTGTCCCGCTTGCGTCATGCACAATGTCCAAACTAGATTATAGTACCGTTTCGTTTGTCTGCTGCCAACTGTTGCACACTTTTAGAGCGTCAATAACAGTACTGCCGCCTTACAGAAAAAGCTATTGCTAGGATTCAAAATATTATTCATCATTTGACTCCCTTTCGTATAAAATCTTATTTTATTGTAAAACGAAATGTCTTGATAAAAGTTGAAGTAAAGACTGGAAGACTTAGAAAAGGAGGAAGAAGAATGGCAAGAGACGAGAGAAGAAAGGAGGAGATTGACTGAAGGAGAAAATGAAAAGTAGGGAAAGCAGGATAGCAAGTAAGCCAACAAGCAGGTTAGCCGAGAAGTGTGATGAAAGTCTTTTCAATTTGTGAGACAGCCAGTAACTGCTGATCCGTTAAGATAGCCTAAAGAAACGTTTCTTTCACTCATAGTTTCCTAACTTGACTTGCGAATTTAAAACCAAATTACCGAACGTCTTTATAAAAATCCTTAACTTTTGGGAGACTAAATGATCTAAATTGGGGGAAATCCCTTGAGTTCGTTTTTCGTGCAAAATTATTAATGAAATATCGCATTTGATGATATGCAATTATCGTTTTACATAGGTATGACAATTATATTTTAAACATAAATTTAATATGATATTACATCTGCTGTTTTGTATTGCGATTTCTGCAACATTACAAGAAGGTAAACAACTCCTAACACTGTGAAGTAGGGAGCTAACTTTTACCTCATCTTTCAGAGGAAATCTACCGAGCGGGATAGCTCAGACGGTTTCGTCTGTGGTCCTTATTCGGGAGGCCCGGGTTTCATTCCCGTGGCCGACCTACCTGACCCGTGAGTCTTTCGGGGGGTTTTCCGGGTCGTCAGATTAATTACCTACTCCCCATTTTCTGTCCCTCCATTTCATCTACATAAATCATTTCACATCATCTCTCATCTGGCGATCTCTTTCAGGGTAAAAGTGTCGGTGGGTGTCTCGACGCTGCATGGCAGGATGATATACTCTTGGTAAACGCTTCCTTTTTCAGTAGGATAGTTTCCGTTCTCTGCGTCGACCTGCTCGGCCGTTTCTGGACCACGGCGGGTGGAATGCCGGTTAGGTTGGCCTGCCGATGGAGTTTCCAACTCCTAAATTGTAGTGACCCTGCCTTCTGCATTGTCGTGACTCCTTGGGTCGGTCGCCCTCTGTCTCCCATCGCCTTCTCCTCCCTCCCGGGGATGCCCCGCTTGGGGCTTAGGTGCAATAAACCACAGGTTTCGGTGCCGAATCCCCTCCGTAGTAATCCTAATCCAAAAACTAGAGGATGTTTTGCTCTCATGTTAAATATTAGTGTGCTCAAGGCATGTGTTTTATTTATTTGCAAATACCAGATATGCGAGTTTGTTTTCTCCAGTTTTGCTTTGACATTTGTTCTTGTAAACGTGACACGTTTTCTCTACTAATCATTGATACAATTAATATCATAAGAACGATCTCTTAAGTGCTTTCATAGATATACTTTATGTTAAAAAAAGATGGTGAATTAGGTTTTAAAAAGTACAGTTGAACCAAAAGTTGGTGTACTCCAGTTCTCCTTAATAAACAGACGTTATTGTCTAACAGTTCAATGAACTTAGAAGGCGTGCATCTACATTCTGTAAAAACATCTACTAAATGGTTTCTAAGATAAACGTCCATGACTTTAGGAGGTTTAACATTGGCCGGATATGGATTTCAATCTCACTTCACTTACGTTGGTGGTGAAAGGAAGGATGTGATGCTCCATCATTCTGGGTATTTTAGTTCAAATTTTTATCTCACCAATGATTTACAGCACGGTAGTTACAGCTTGTTTATAAAAAATGAGATACTCTTGTATCATCATCAAGGACAGCTTTTACTATCAGTCTATTTATAGAAATAAGAATCGCATATAAAGTTTATTTTCGTTTTTTACAATCGTGATTTCACCAGGTAAATGAAATGGTATGACTAGACCCCGATTTGTAAACACAAACAAATGATGAAATAAGCAAGCAAATAAGCACGAAAATGAAACAAATAAGCACAAAAAATAAGCAAACAAAAATAAAAAATTTAATCATAAGCGTATTGTTTGGTAGAACTTTTACCATACTCAAGCTTGTTACAGTACACAGGAGATTTATCCTGAGGATTTTCTTTTTGTTCAGTTTATACCCCGCCTTTAACGCCAATGGTCATATCGGCGGCCGTTCCCCTTGAGAACATATCGAAGGTGTGAACTCGTATTTGTTGGGTTTTAATCATTAGACCATACACACATTCGCACTCTCATTCATACTTCCAGACTCTGGGGACGATGAGGAATTAACCTGGTCGGAGAAAAATCTCCACCCGCACAGCCAGGAACCGAACCCGGGAACCCTTCGAGATTTGCATGACGTTACTGGAACATGCGAAAAGCACCACCGTTCTTTTTAAATGAATTTCTCTTAGATATACGTTTCTGTACCAGAAAGTTTTGTAGAAATTTTACAGTGTCTTGTAACCAGGATTTTTCATCGATACCTTACTGAGTTTCTCAAAGGCAGTTTTAGCAATACTGTGATTCTCTGAAGCGAACATTACTGAAATTTCATCTATCAAAGAAAGTGAATGCTCCAAGGTATTATTTCGAGCTTCGAACTGTGTTATAATAGCAGGTGTTTAGGAGAAGCGGTTATGGATGTACTTTATCTTGAATGCCAATATTATCAAAATATTCTTCTGCTGTGGCGATGTTGCTTGTGTCTTCTGCATCTAAGGAGTACAACACTGTTTTATTTCATTTAAATGTTCTGCGTGGAATGACACGGCCTTTAACCAAGAACCCGATCGAGTTAAAACTGGCTGAGGAGGTAAAGACAAATTTGGAAGGATTTCCTGAAATTTTTTAACTCTAATCGGTGATACACTTGCTTTACGCTAGAGAGAAGAGGATCCACGATTTTATATCGGCTCATTATTCTCTCGGCGAGACCACGAAGACTAGGTGTGAAAATTTACTTTTGAATTAATATAATTTGGATAAAATAAGCTATTTTAATTAAAAAGAATAAAATAAACAAGCAAACGCCGTATTTCAGTAAAAAAAAGAAAACGTTTATAACCATTTTGCTTAGAAATCCGGGCTCTAGTTATGACTGAGCTACGAGGCTGTTCAATGAAGAAAGATCACATTTTTTTTTTTTTTTTTTTTTTTGACAACGTACCTTTACTCATCCTCATAATTTTGATGGTCCTTCTTAAACTAGTCTTCCCTGAATGCGATGCACTTGTTCCAGCGTTTCTGCCAGCCTTCAAAGACATGCTGGAAACCTTCTTTGAGAGATCCTTCAAAATCACCTCTGCAGCCTTCACCACTCCTTCTGATGATGGATAATGCCCCCCACGAAGGCGTTTCTTCAAGTTTGGGAATAGAAAAAAGTCACATTGGGCTAAATCCGGACTATAGGGAGGATGAGGGATGCAATTCACGTTGATGTTTGTAAGATATTCAGCAACAACATTGGCAATATGCGGCCGAGCATTATCATGGTGCAGCATCCAGCCTGCTTCACGGAAATATGGTCTTTTGCGCCTGATATGGATTTACAATGTTTTCAGGACATCCCTGTAGTATTGTCCAGCTAATGATGTGTGTGCAGGTACAACATGCTGATAAACCATTCCATGAATATCAAAGAATGAGATGACCATTACTTTCCCAGCAGAAGCAACCACTTTTGCTTTTTGGGGGGTTGGTGATAAAGGAGATTTCCACACTGAGCTTTGCTGTTTGCTCTCAGGATCAAAATGATGTAGCCAAGCTTCATCAGCAGTGACTACGTTTGAAAGAAACTCCGGACCTTCCTCTAACATCAACTTTAACTGCATGCAGACCTGCATGCAAATGTCCTTTTGTTTGGGAATCAACAGTCGTGGAACCTATCACGCACAAACACGTCTCATGTGTAATGTTTCTGTCACCAACGTGTGGGTGGCACCCAGTAAAATGTTCAGTATTTCAGAAAGTGATCTTAAGATAATTCGTTGATCCTCTCTCACAGTGGCAGCAGCAGTGTTGATGTTTTCTTCCGTAAGAGAAGTAAGTGGAGCACCGGGTCCACCTTCCTTTGAAATTGATTGTCTCCCCTCTTTAAACGTTTGAAACCACCTTCTAGCTGTGCTATATTGAAGAACAGACTCCATATGCCTCCTGTAACATTGTATAGGCCTCAACTGAAGATTAGTTGAGATGAAAGCAGAATTTAAAAGCCGCATATTGTTCCTTGCATGCTACCTCTATTGCAGCGGTAGGCGATACTGAACATGTCTGAACTCGCCTGGTTCTCACAGGCGGGAACCAGGAGTACCAACAATGAAACGACTAAGGCGTGTTGGTTTCACATTGAGCTAACAGAATATAATAAGATTGAATTTTAGACTTTTCCGTGAAGCACCACGACAATGCGCGGCCGCATATTGCCAATGTTGTTGCTGAATATCTTGCAAAAAATCAACGTAAAGTGCATCCCTCACCTTCCCTATAGTCCGGATTTAGCCCCATGTGACCTCCCTAACTTGAAGAAGCGCCTTCGTGGGAGGTATTATCCATCATCATAAGCAGTGGTGAAGGCTGCAGAGGCGATTTTGAAGGATCTCTCAAAAATGGTTTCCAGTATGTCTTAGAAGACTGGCAGAAACGCTGGGACAAGTGCATCGCATTCAGGGGAGACTATTTTGAGAAGGACCATCAAAATTATGAGGTTGAGTAAAGGTACGTAGTCAAAAAAAAAATTGTGATCTTTCTTTATTGAACAGCCCTCGTTAGTTTAAGGTAACTAAATTTTACACTGATAGACACGGTTTCAGTAATTAAAGATACTGAAAAAATATAATCGGTAAAGGCAGGAGGCGTGTCGATTTCCCTTAGGTATACTGCACATGGACTCTATTGTTATCACTCGCGCATGTAAACAACTGCATGCAGGTACAATCTGACCGTGACAATGGTCTCACTGCAGCACAACTTACAAGCATTATAAACTATACCTTCTGGAATTGCACTTAGATGCTTATACGTACTGCTGCTCATTAACTACAATATCGTCACAGAGTGCACTACACTGGGTTGCAATGTACTTTCGTAAATTATAAAATGTTGGATTTCGACGCCTAACACTAGAGCAGTTTTTAAACAGTGAAAAACTTCTTTCGATGTCACAGGATGTCAGAGGTGAAAATGTAAACAATTCCTTTCTTTCGCTTGGCGTGTTTTACTTCTTACTGATTTTCGAACTTTCACACAGTGCTTGATAACCACTATTTTTTGTTTAGAACGTTCTAGAATTTAGCTTTCACTTTCTCGGTCCCCGTCATAAGAGAATAATGTAATGTGTAGTGTTTAACGCCCGCTTTTACTACATATGGCACCACAGGCGGTGACACTGATGATACATGAGATGAAGATGGAGCACCGGTGGAATGAGATAGCGGGGGAAACCGGAGGTCCCGGAGAAAACCCGCCCCAGCGCCGTGTTGTACACCACAAATCTCACTTTGCGGTCGCCTGGGATCGAACCCGGGCCGCCTTGGTGAGAGCCAAGCGGTCTAACCACTGAGCCACGGCGCGGCCATCCCGACATAAGAGGTATCCTATTAATTGAATTAGCTAAGTCTTCTGTTACGCTTATGCTCTTGGACATTTCCAAACCTGATTTTTCTAATTGTTTAATAGTTTCGGACAACACTGCAAAATTTTTGGATATGAACTGAAGATTTTCAGGTAGTTCATCCGATATCGCTGACTCTGCAGTTACAATGGCAGGTGAATCTGCATCACACAGAGCGCTAATAACATTTACAATTTAATTGTAATGCACAGCATAATACACGAAGGCCTCTATCCAAGTACCCCATTTTGTAATTTTTTGTTTTGGTGGCAAAGGAATCGCTGGTGCCATATTACGAAATATTGAAATTATTGCAGGGGCTGTGACACTTGCAAGGCAATGCTTCACTAGTTCGTGGAGTACTACGTTAAGCTGTTTTCGACATTAGTTTCTAGTGGCAGTTGTTTGCACATTTGGTGGCCCTGCTATACATCTGACGTAATTCATACTCTCCGTCCAGCTAACCAGTATAGCATGCGAGGGCACATTCCTCCGATCTTTAATAATAATTAGGTAAGAAAGAAATTATAACTCTAAAACCTGACATAAGCTTCCAATCTTCTCCGCATGTTGAAACATTGTTCATTTAAGTGTCCACAGAATTATGTAACCATCCCTGATGTACACACAAAAGTTTGTCAATGTACGAAACTCCAAATGAAGGAGGAAGAAAAAAATAAGTGTGCATCTTTTTTGTGAATTTTCCGTATTTTGTTCACAGGTTAGTCACCGTACAGAGCAGCGTGTTGAAATTCTTGCTGCTTAAGACTACAGTTCTGCACGAAAAACCTAGACAGTATTTTTGTGTTTAATTTTCTATATTAATTACTTTTTCATGTTTGTATTATGCCAAGGCTAACATTGTGAACCATGAACATCGTGCTGTTAGGTTCTTCACGGTGATTTCGGAAACTCAGCTGGAAACTTCCAAGGTATATGACTACCATTGAACATGCAACGTGAATGTCTGAATGATTGGCTGTAAAAGTTAAATATGCAATATTTTCTTTACGCACGCCTTGAAAGGTAATTAAGGAAATGAATACCCTTAACGAAATACACATGACTTCATGGCTGCAATTCATACTCCAATATAGAGACTGTTACCACAACTACGGTGTACACAACACAAAAGCGGAACCAGTTCCTGTCACGTGATTTACTCCGCGATGGGAAAATATTTTGATGCCGGATTGGCTGAAGCCAGGTATGAATCGATCCTTAGTGAATGAAGGCGGGACAGCAACGAACACTGCTCCAATAACATTAGCCAAAGCTGTTTAAGTCGTTTATCTATATTATCCTTACATTTATACACATCACTAGAACGCTATAATCTAGGGTCTGCCTCACGTTCAAGAGGTGGCGAGTTCGAATCTCGGTAAGGTTTACTCCAGGGTTTCCCCTTATCCTGAAAGATGAATGTTCGGTAACTAAGCTCTATTGACTGGGATTGGATTGGATTATGCTGCGGAGGGGATTCGGTACTGCGACCAGACTAGATCTATTATGCCTATGCCCCAGGTGGGGCATCCCAGAGAGGAAGTATGAGGGTGGAGGCAAGAGGAAACAAGAGGGTGGCCGACCCAAGGAGCCATGACAGTGCAGAGGACAGGGTCCCTACAGTTGACCAGTAGAACCGATATCCCACCCACGTGGTCCTGAAACGGCCCACCAGGCCGGCCCGCAGACCGGAAACCGTCCTAACGGAGGAGAAAGTGTTTACCAGGAGCATATCATCCTGCCATGCACCGCCGAGACACCCGCCGACACTTATGCCCTGAAAGAAACCACCAGATGAGAGATGATGTGAAATGATAATGGAGATGAAATGGAGGCACAGGAAATTCGGGAGATGTAATTAATCTACTCAGCACTCTCCTAACGACCCGGGAAAACACCGAAAAACCCCATCGGTCAGGTAGATCGGCCATGAGTATCGAATCTGGATTTTAAAAAAAATCGGAAATCTTTGCTGCTGTACGATTTTACTCTCGCTTTGGAATGAGTTGTGAATTGCTGCACGTTTCATTTGTTGAGTTATTGCTTAATATAATTCATAAACTTGTTTGATTGCTTGCACAAATCTCTGTTGTCTCAAGCTGTGTTAATGAGAAAGAAACAGCCAACACAATGTCTATGCACATATACATTTAATGAGAGCATGTTGATTGAAGAAAAATGAACTTGCCCCATATCCCTAAAAGAGTTGTTGTGAACTCTGTTGGACACGTCACTGAATAGTGTGAAGAGGCCAGTTTCTTTGGGTCATGCACGAGATAGGCAGGCTCAGAAGCAGCACGCGGAAGTGACAGAGATTGGTGCTCACTCTTTCCAGTTACGCCTTAAGGGGTAGGTTGCCGTTTTTCGATTCATTCATTTCTATACTGCCTGCTGATTCGAACTAAATATGAGTATTTTAGCCGTTGATGACAGAATTAGGACGTACTAAAGGTTAAATGTTTCGTTTTCATACGTCTGGGTTAAGGAATTAAACTGGGTTCACTGTATACTTTATTGGACCTACTCCTACTTCTACCATAGGGATGGGGCTATGTTGCCAGTATCTACCAGGAGCTGGCTCAATTTCTCAAAACGTGTTCTCGGGGTGGATTTTGATTTATTTGTTTCTCTTTCTCTCTGTTTCTATAACAAAAAATTCTGAAATTATCACAACTCGCTGCTATGCTGATATTCTGACATATTTCTGAGTGCTCCTTAGCGAGGATGATCATCGTGGGAACTTAAATCTCGGTGCTAGCGTATGGTCTTCACAACTTCACTGACGAAAATCTTAGGATTAGGATTTATTACGGAGGGGATTCGGCACGGAGACCAGTTGTGATCCATTGTACCTATTCCCCCAAGTGGGGCACTTCCGGGAGAAAAGTTGAGGCGCTAGGAGACAGGGCGGCCGTCCCAACGAGCCACGACAGTACAGAGGGCAGGATTCCTACATTGTACTTAGAGGCCTCCCCGACAGGCCAGGACAACGGACACGCACCCCGACAGCCGGGCCCGAAACGGTCCCAGCAGCAGGGTCGAAGACCGGCAACCGACCTACCAGAGAAGGAAGTAGTTTTCTCAGCATATCATCCTGCCATGCACCGCCGGGACACCCGCCGACACTTCTACCCTGAAAGAGACCACCAGATGAGAGATGATGTGAAATGTTAATGGAGATGAAATGGAAGGACAGGAAATTTGTGGGATGTAATTAATCTAATCAGTATTCGCCTAGTGACCCGGGAAAACCTCCGAAAAAAACCCATGGGACAGGTAGGTCGGCCACGGAAATCGAACTCGCGCCTCCCGAATGCGGGCCACAGACGAAACCGCCCGAACCATCCCGCTCGGTGACGAAAATCTTAAAATTTCTTTGGTGTTTGTCTAACACTATTGCCTTCTTGATGTAAAGTGATAATTTTTAACGGCGATTATAAGGAATCTAGCCCTCTGGTGGCATTTTTAAATGTTTTAGCTGCTTATACTGCCTTCGTTTGCTGCGTGTATTTCCTTCATACAAATGGAACGTGACCTCTAACAGCCGTGCGTCTAATGGCGTATTTAGTAAAACTGCTTGGACAAGTAAAATTGGTGTATATGAAACTGAGGGATTCCAATATGTACAACTATGTATGCGAACATTAAATATATGTACAGTACTGTAAGTGTCATTATTAATGGTTATTGGGACATACTATTCTGTATTCTAACCAAAACCTCACATAGGTAACTCCTATCTTGCAGCATTGTGTTTCCAAATTTATGGATGTTTAATAAATTCTCACACGAGTCCAATGACACATGATTATTATAATTTTAATATGAACTTTGAATTACAAAATTACAATCTGAATCGATTCTAAGAATTGTGGATCTGCTTCAGTGACTTCAAGGCAGATATCAGGGAATATAGCTGAACAGTTCGTATTAATATCTTACGTGATGTGGTGTATCATCAGAAATCCAGGATACTATGTTTCGTTCAACATATATGGTTCTCTAACAATTTTGCGCTGAGCGGAATTTGGTTCCTTGCTTAAGTTCTCCAACCGATAGAACGACATTGCCAAGGAAAAGAATAAATCCTGGGTTATTTAGTCTGGACGAAAAAGCTGTATAGCACTGCGCGCACTCAACTTCATTTCCCGAAGGACATTGGCGGGTGGTGATTACTAGAGGCGGCTCGTCAGCTTCAAGCCTTGATGACTAAGATGCTCTTGCTTGCCCTGACTGTGCTACAGTGAACACACGCATCGTTTAGGAGTCCAGATGTTCTGTGGCGCTTACCATTTTTTTAAACAAATTAGTACTGGAAAAAGTAGCAAGTGGTGATTTTTGCACTGTTAAAGGTATTTATGCTTCTATTCGTCGAGATATCACTGTTACCCTATTGAAATACCCACAGCTGCGCTGGAAGTGCATTTGAAAATGATTCAGCGTGCCGCAGCTTAAAAGAGTAGATAGCGATCCAATGGCAAATGAGCTATATTGTCACTAAATGAGTATGTCCCAAAGCGGTCCTATTTGCAATGCAGCAGATTCACTTCCATATCGAGTATTGGAATGTTTGGTAAAGCAGCGGTATGAACTTGAGTTTTAAAAGTTTCTTACTTGGGTACGTACCGGTCGCAATGCTTAACCAGCCTATATTTTGTATTTGAATCTAAGATGGACCTTCCATTACAAACTATTTAATATAACAACACCTTGCAAGCTACTCAGAGCCATCAACCCAATACAGATACACCTCCGTCTCGCACAAGAGTGGGGCAGGCGTTGGCGGATGTCCGTCAATCCGGACAAAAGCCACGCCATTCTTCTTACTAGGCGCCACACTCCCGCTGATTGCCCCAACTTCCCTTTAGAGGCCGTAGGATAGAGTGGACTAATTCCATCAAGTACCTGGGCTTCCAACTCGATAGAAGCCTTACTTTCCGCGGACACATTAGGGACCTCTCGGCACGGGTACAGGGGGCTATTGCTTCTCTGTTCAGTCTCGATGCCAGTCCGCTTAAAGTTAACACCTTTATCGAACGCTGATAATCCCACTCATTGTTTACGCTTGTGAGATCTGGGGTATGGCCGTAGATAGCTGGCTCGCATACCTTCACAGTCAGCAGAATAGACGACTCCGATCCATCTATTCTGTATGTAGGTCGTTCTTTCCCCGTGAGGTTGCTTCACGAAGTTTCTCTTCTTCCATACGTGGAGGACCAAATTAGGCGCCGAGCTACAAAACTCTACGTTCAACTTCCAACACAAAGAAGCGCCCTGGTTCGGCCTCTAGAAGATTACGACGCAACGAGACGCCGTTTCAGGCTTTTCCGGGTACCTACTCCGTATGGCAATCGGGCACCCGAGGTAACACTGGAGTTAATCCAAGCAGCAACAAAAACTGAACTCCACAATCTTCCAATGAGCTGCTTGACTACAAAACTTGCCCCATTTTTAATCTAATGAACACCAGGGTGTAAAAAAATTATGGTACTTTGACTTTGAGGGTTCGTGAAATTAAAAGTCCAATTGCACAAATTCAAAATGTTCTTTATTTCCACCGACTGACAGTTGAACACTTGCCAATTACACAGAATTACATAATGCACACAATTACGATTCACCAGTTCGTCCGTTAGAGTTCCACTGCACGCTCACAGTTACGTACACTCTTCCGATGCACGTACACAGTCTTCTCGTCCATTCACTAGCACGGCGCTCCTACGATGCTCGTCAAGCACTAACTGTCCTCACTCATTGCAGCCCTTTTTATAGGAATATCACTGTTTTCTGGAAGTCTCTGGTTTCAGTGAATCACCGCGAAGGTTCCAGACGGCAGTGGAAGGGGGAAGAGGCGGCCAGCGACGAGTGACACTTCCCTAATCATCCCCTCAGTTAGTGACTGAGATTAATGGGTGGGTGTGGCATTGAATACTTCACGTCTGACCCTCCTGCTGGTCAGTTCTATAGGTGTTCTGACGTTCGGGTGACAGTATTGCATCCTGTATAAAATCAAAGGAGTAAGAAAAGCTACCTTGTAAAAATTCCTCAACAAAATAATCCCACCCCAACCTGCATCACCAAAATTTCAACCTGCGGTTAAACCCAAAACCTGGGTTGGTATGCAGCAAAAACCTTCTGGCTGTTAACAGTCTGTCAGTACCTGCGTTGCGTTGGATATCTCAACTTTCTCAGTTTTTGCTCGCATCCTGTTTCTTCCTATATGACTATATAATACAAATAATTTGCATAGAATTTAAAAGGAAGATATTTGGGCAATTGTTACTAAAATTAAAATAGAAAAGGCCCAATTCATAAAGAAAAAAAGATATTTTATGTTGCAAACTTTCATCCATTCAATAAATTATAAATATAAATTATATATATATATATAAAGTCAAAGCAACATGTTTTAGGCCATTTAAAATAATATTTCCACAACCTTTAGGGTCAAATGCGCATATACATTTTAGATTTCTAAATTGAGCATTTAAATACGTAAAACAACACAATCATTTGCCATTCATACTTGCTAACAAAATTAGTACTTGGTAACAAATTCAGCTGATTAGTTGCACATACACAAGAATATCTCTAACCTGACAATAGCATTAATTTATTAACTGCCTGACGACTGAATGCAGTTGCTACAGGAGGTCGCTGGTGTAGCATGGCACGATTCAGAGAAGGCAGAAATACAGTACACCAAGTCTGACCATCAAAACTTCAACATAACATACGACGTAACATGGCACATAGTTTTGCTCTTGCTGAATCAATATATAAAAAGCTGCAAATAGGTTAACTATTTGGTTACCTTAAAGGTACATGCACCATCACATGATGTGACCCATCAGTCCCTTGTAATTCTCGGAGAACATTTAGACTAAGCATGTGTAGTGCATAACCTACTGTGAACTTCACTGCATAAAGTTTGTGCTTAATACACGTTTATTGAGTCAAATTAATATACAATGCATCCATTTTTTCAGTGGCTTGTCAATGTAAGAAGTGGTGCTCAAAACACTGTAAAAGAGGAAAACATTGAACAAGAAAAACAAAACGATGAACTGAATGAATTTATAAAAATTTTTAAAATAGTAGGTAAAGGAAAAGCAAATTAATCTACTCTCTACCTCGTTAGTCCAAGATGGACTTGCTGAAGAGAAGAACAAACACTTCCAGGATTAAAAATGCATTTAACTCTTTGGTTCATAAGACAATACTGCACGTTCTTTTTCAGCCTAATTGCTGTACAGCTTGGGAGGTTTAGGGCAGATGACAACCTGTAAATGCGTAGAGCATAGCTTCTGCTAGACACAGTGGTTGCCATTCAAGTACTAAATAAACTTTTAATTGGTATATGTTCCCAATATGTTAGCTTTGTTTAAATACACTCTAATAGGCACAAACTCAAGCATATCATTCTGTTGATGCTGAACTGGAGCTGAGACATTGACTTTATTGAGTTTATAAGTTGCACTAAAACCAAATCATAAGGGACTGTAAACCACCTGGTGTAAATCATATTTGGCTTTTAGAAAGAGAAATTATCATGAATTAAAAAGACTAAAATACTTTATTTTGATTCTATAAATCAATTGCAAAATATTGATTTTTATTGTCTTTTTGCTGTTGAAGATAACTTGAATACATTCTATGCTAGTATAGGAAACTGTTATAAGCTATTTTCAGTCCAGCATAAGTTGTAAAACATTTTGTCACCACAGTGTGGAAACATGCTACTACCTTGCACTGCATTATATAATCCACTTATGCACGTTCTTTTCTTTCATTTCAGGAAAAACAGGGGAGAGCAGTGCCCTGTGGTTAAGATACATCCTCTGCTTTCTGATTTGTGAGACTCTGGTAGACAGCAAGTCTTATGATGGCGCATCAATAGGTAAGAGCACCAAACATAACACATAGTGACACAACAACTCACAAGGTTAGTGACTTGGTTTCACATGGAAATTAAGGTGATGTATGGATTAAGAAGATAACCAAGCATCTAAAGTGGCTTTCAAGTATTACACCTGGGTACTCTAACATAGACATAATCCAGAATTCAGACCAGACTATTCAGTAAGAGCTATGTATATAAAAGTTGTAAGCAGTAATGAAATATTCTATCAGATCATTTTATCAAATCCTCAGTTAATCGCTGATTAATCTCTCAGGTCCATTTATAAATTTGAATTACTTATTAACCCTTTGGAATGTGGCATATTTCACCTTCTGCTGGTTGCACAGGACCTAGGAGGCCCCAAGCTTTATTTAATTACAAATGATAATGCACATTCTATTGGTATTTTATTTTAGCTGTTGTATTTAGTATGATTATACTAATAAAAGTCATGTGTAATTAACCTAAATAAAGCCAAAAATAGGGGAAAAAAGAAGAAATTAAAACAAAAAGAAATACAGACATATAACTATATAAGTATAGTGCAGGCCTTCCTGGCCCCATGCTACCAACAGTGTTGTCAAGTTGCACACTTAACAGAGAGTTAATGCTGTTGAAATGCTAATTTTATAAATTTGGTACATTTGCACTCCTTCAGCTGTTGTATGAGGTTTGGTTTCATTCCCCTTATGGGTAAGCGTAAATTCAGAGAGCTATTTGACTTAGAATGTAAGAATAAGTTTTAATATGTGTGTTTGGAGGAATTTAGTAACAGTGACGTCAAAATTAATATAAAAATTATTTGTGGTTGGTTTATTGACACTCGTCACTTACTTTTACATATATTTATGAGAGACTAGTTTCAAAGGCCCTGGCCTCCATTTTCAATCTCTTTCCAACTGGCATCTGTTGTTGTCTGCTCTCTCTGGTGGTGGAACTATGAACTTTTTTGTCAAATTATCTACTGGCGGGATTTCAAAGTTCATTACGCGATCCTTATTTTTCCAGATGAATATGTTCTCCCATGTTGTCAATCTATTTTGGTTTATCACTCCTTTTAATAATTTTGGATTTGGATCAATGTCATGGTTTTCATTCCAAAAATGAAATGCTACTGCTGACTTGTCTTCTTGTTTCAATCTGATGTTTCTAAAGTGTTCTTTGACTCTGGTTTTTAAATTTCTTTTTGTTTGAACTATGTAGCATTTTTCACAATTCTTACAATTTATTTGGTATATTCCAGATTTGTTACCTGAAGGAATTTCATCTTTTGTTTTTGAATTTAGTAATTTTAAAATTGAGTATCTATTAGTAGGTGCCAAGATGATATTTTGTTCCTTGAATATCTTTTTAAATTTATTAAATGTTTTTGGATCATATGTGAATGAACTGAATATGCTGTTGCTTTCTTTTTCTTTAATAAATGTGGTTGCTTCCTTAATGGTTTTCTTTAGTTTAGATTTTCTAATTTTCTTCAACACCAAACTTTTGTTGTATCCGTTTTCTTCTGCTATGTGTATTATTGCTTTTTGTTCCTTGAAATATTCTTCTTTTTCCATGGGTATGTTGACTAGTCTGTGTGTAAGGCTGTTTATTATTGCATGTTTATGTGTAATTGGGTTGTGGCTATTATTTTTTATATAATTTTCTGAATGTGTTGGCTTCCTGTAAATTCCAAATTTTATTTTTGTATCAAATTTTGGAATTTACAGGAAGCCAACACATTCAGAAAATTATATAAAAAATAATAGCCACAACCCAATTACACATAAACATGCAATAATAAACAGCCTTACACACAGACTAGTCAACATACCCATGGAAAAAGAAGAATATTTCAAGGAACAAAAAGCAATAATACACATAGCAGAAGAAAACGGATACAACAAAAGTTTGGTGTTGAAGAAAATTAGAAAATCTAAACTAAAGAAAACCATTAAGGAAGCAACCACATTTATTAAAGAAAAAGAAAGCAACAGCATATTCAGTTCATTCACATATGATCCAAAAACATTTAATAAATTTAAAAAGATATTCAAGGAACAAAATATCATCTTGGCACCTACTAATAGATACTCAATTTTAAAATTACTAAATTCAAAAACAAAAGATGAAATTCCTTCAGGTAACAAATCTGGAATATACCAAATAAATTGTAAGAATTGTGAAAAATGCTACATAGTTCAAACAAAAAGAAATTTAAAAACCAGAGTCAAAGAACACTTTAGAAACATCAGATTGAAACAAGAAGACAAATCAGCAGTAGCATTTCATTTTTGGAATGAAAACCATGACATTGATCCAAATCCAAAATTATTAAAAGGAGTGATAAACCAAAATAGATTGACAACATGGGAGAACATATTCATCTGGAAAAATAAGGATTGCCTAATGAACTTTGAAATCCCGCCAGTAGATAATTTGACAAAAAAGTTCATAGTTCCACCACCAGAGAGAGCAGACAACAACAGATGCCAGTTGGAAAGAGATTGAAAATGGAGGCCAGGGCCTTTGAAACTAGTCTCTCATAAATATATGAAAAAGTAAGTGAAGAGTGTCAATAAACCAACCACAAATAATTTTTATATTAAGTTTTAATATGTTTAAATTATTTAATAGAAATATAGGTACTTTGAGATGCTATATGAAATTTGGTTTGACCACAAATATTTTTGACAGTATTACCATATAACTATTATTTTAAATCTTGTTAAATTTTTTAATGAGGATTTGATTCAAAAGTTCTTTGGCGAAGTTGTTTTCTAATATGCCTGGAATCAAACTCTTTTAATACATTCCACTAAATTTAATTCAATGAAATTTCAATTCAATTTATTCATCCTTTAGATCTCCATACAAGATTGTGAACACGTCAAAACAAAAATATTTACAAAATTTAAGTACAAAATTTAAATACAAAAAAAAAGAACATGTATAAGAGTGAATGCCAAAATATAATAATATAACTTAGCTTTCCAAATACTCCTGAATAGAATAAAAACATGCTTCACTTAAGAATTTATGTAGTTTCAATTTAAAAATCTTTTGGTTGTCAATCTGTTTTAAATAAAGAGGTAACTTATATAGAATAAAAAGAAGTATTTCAGAAAGTGGAGTGCCATTGTTACTAAAATTAGGCAAGTGAGTCAACCTTGTATATACTTTTCTCCACTTACAAGTTTTTTATATGAAGACTAGTTTCTGGGGACTTCTCTCCTATCGTCAGCTCTGTGGTAGACTCAATTTAGTCTACCACAGAGCTGACGATAGGGGAGAAGTCCCCAGAAACTAGTCTTCATATAAAAAACTTGTAAGTGGAGAAAAGTATATACAAGGTTGACTCACTTGCCTAATTTTAGTAAAGAGGTAACTTATTGTACAGTTGGGTACCACTATAAGTGAAGGAATGTTTGTATAACGTGGTATTGTGACTAATTGCTGGTAGGTTTGAACTGTTTCTTGTATCATGCTGGTGTGTCACTGCATATGTTTTAAAGCAATTTAAACTAGCTTTTACATGTAAAAGAACGTTGTATATGTATAAACATGGCAGGGTTATAATTTTCAGTTTCTTAAAATACACTCTACAGCTCACATGTGCAGGTTGGTTCACTATTATTCTCATGGTTCTTTTTTGCATTCAAAAATCTTTTCTGACATATTTGAAATACCCCAAAAGATGATACCATAATTCATAAGGGAATGAAAATATGCAAAATATGCCATTTGGACTGTCTTTACATCAGCTATCATTTTTAATGTTTTTACAGCATAGCACTGCTTACTTAACTTTTTAATCAAATCTTCTATAGTCTAATCCAAGTTTTGATTTAACCACAAACCTAAAATTTTTGTATCTTTTACATATGAAATGTTGATGCCATCCAAATTAAGATCAGGGAAGGTAATACTTCTATTTACTTTATGCCGGAAACCTATTGCTACTGCTTTATCTTTGTTTAAAATTAGTCTGTTTTGATCAAGCCATTACATCTCGTAATGATATTAATTTTGTCCTTAAAACGATGATACTATTACTTTTATTTTATATTAAAAAACATTGTTTTAGTATAATTAACTGGACTTTAAGTTTGGTATATTGCCTTGTATAAAAAGGTTTCTAAATCATTGTTTTAATTTTTAAACTAATACATTAAATAATAATAAAATTCAATGCCATAGCCGGGATTTGAACCACGGATCTTCCCCTCACGTCCAGCCGCTCTACCACTGAGTTACTATGGCCAACGTGCCGATATGACATTAAATTCTCCAACTGACTCGTATTTTCCAACCAATTTTCAAATCCCGGCTATGGCATTGAATCTTTCATTCTGACTCTACATTTCCACAATTTAGCCTACACACGGCCAGTGTGAAAGAACAATTAATTTCCATTAATTGACCTAATAGTGGTTAACTATAAAGCCCAGGCCTTAAAGTACTTACACGTTGTAAGTCGCCATTAAGGTAGTTGTCTCATGTGTTTATGAGAACTCCTAAGTGGTTTACCGGGAAAATACGAGTCAGTTGGAGAATTTAATGTCATATTGGCCAGTGGCTGGACAGAAACCAGAAGATCCATGGTTCAAATCCCGGCTATGGCATTGAATTTTTCATTCTGACTCAACGTTTCCATAAAAGAGATTTGTTTTCTTCATGCTTTGGAGAATCAGAAGTTGGTATAAAATTAACTTACAGGTGATATTTGAATTGAAAATTTGATTAGAAGCAGTAAAATTGACAAGTAAATATTTCAATAAATAAAAAATTTGTGTGATGGCTTTGAAACTTTTCCCATTTAAAATTATAAAGACGACGTGATCATGAGACCAAACCAAAATGTTAAGTTTCAGCTTCTGCTTGTATACTCAAGATAGTTTCATAAAGATCAATCAACAATTGTTTATTGTTTAGCATTCTAGAAAAGCCAAAAAGCTGTATATGCTGAATTGTTTTCACAGGTTTATTGATTGACATGCATGTTCCTGGTACTAGAAGAGACTCACAGTGTGGATCTCTAAATCCTGCTGCAGTTCAACATTATTTAGCTGCAAAGTGGGCAGCAGAAGTAATCAACAACCAGTCTGTTTCACAAGGGGTCAAACTAGGTATGTACCTTAATTGCTGCTTTAGTTCATTGTTTTAGACATCCTATGAACAGCATGAAAGGTCAATATACTTGGTCTAGAAATAGATTTCTATTAGAATAAGGAAATTCAAAGGCTTTTGCAAAAATAATCAACTTCTGGTTTTATCTTTGTTGTTCATAAAAACGTGTTATCATCCATCATCATTGTCATCATCGATGCCCAACTGTTCTCTTATGAGCTACTCATGTCACCTGGTCACATTACCCCACCTCCCTAGTTTGGGCATAGCCTCGGCAGGAAACATTTCCCCTTCATTCATTCAGCGATGGTTTTGTTGACATGAACTGTATGACACTTTCAAGTCCAATTTCCAAGACTTGAAAGCAATACAGCAGAAACTTGTTCTTATCAGCAGCCCTGCAAAGACGCTCCTCACGATCTCCAAATGGAACTAGTTGCTTTACAGAAAATAAACAGCCATGAAATATTCTCAGAAAAAAGGGTGCGGTATTATTTAAACCTCTTTCCAATGAAAAGTTACTTTCAGTATTTGGTTCTACGTATATTTGTGAGCAGTTGCTCTCGAAAATGAATCAGATAAAAAGTAACTATCATATTAGCGTTGGGCAGGATCATTTGGCATGTCTTATAAGTAACACTCTGTTGTTCAACCCTGGTGGCAAACATTTATGATCTGGTTGCAAATAAACTGTATGACCAAGCCACTAGAAGCCTTTTTGACATTATTTCAGTAATATACAACAGTAACATTGGCTGGCCCCATAGCTCAGCTGGTAGAGCACCCGCCTGCCGTGCTAGGTGTCCTGGGTTCGATTCCCAGCGGTGGGGATGGGGATTTTTCTCCAACCAAGATAATTCCTCATCTTCCCCAGAGTCTGGAAGTATGAATGAGAGAGAGAGATTAAAACCCAACAAATGCAAGTTAACACCTTAGATATGTTCCAAAGGAGAATGGCCACTAATATGACTATTGCAGTTAAAGGCAGGGTATAAATGGAACAAAAAAGTAACATTACTGAAGCCACTGAAGCCATGGTAAATCCATCCTCCCCTCTTCCACCAAAGGCTGGGCACCACTGATCATCATCACAGCTAATATGACTAAAATTAACTCTTTAAAGTGATGGTTCAACAACAACTGTTGAACTGTTAAAATATATTCTATATCTTTAAAATAGGTTTTTAAATATGGTGGAATATTCTTACACACTAATGTTCAATCTTAGTTTTTGTTAACACTGGTTGTTGAAATATGGGTATAGCAAGTTGTTTTCAGACTATGAAATATATCGTGACAAAATGAGGGCCATGTCGTGACCAAGCATTTAGACCACTAGCGGTTAGGTTCTTTTATATGCCATAAATCTGCAACACAGGACAATCTTTACTTCCCTTCAGAAGGAAGCCATTTTAAGGATCTTAAGCCTGAAAAAATCCATCATCTTCCGTCATGTTTGAACCCATGACCTCAGGAACTCGAGTAGACAAAAAGCAACATAGATGCAAATATACATGTAAGTTTTAAAGGGGGCTGAGATATCACTGCAATATAGGGCACCTTTTGAACAGTAAACATAGTTAAATATATTGGGAGTCGATTAATGACACTACTTACTTTTAAATTTTCCCGGAACTAGTTTCAGAGGCCTTCCCTCTATCCTCAGCCGGACATTGACTGGTTCTCCTTGGTGTAGCTGGCAATATTTTGTCATCAGTCTCATTGTCATTAATCGACTCCCAATAAATTTAATTTATACAACAGCACTGTTTTCAACACTTCCATGAAAGGATTTAGTAAACATAGTTCTGAAAAATTTCATCCATAACCTTCTCCGAAGCAACACGTATGCAAGTTAATGCCACTATATCACCCATGAAACACTGCACATGAAAAATATTTGTATCCATCTGTGAGAGAATATTTGGAGCATGAGTATACAAGAAAAACATATTAAGAGTTTCTGAGCGATTTTCCTCAAAATTCCAGTATAGTTCCCTCCTAAACTGTTTTGAAAGTTAAATAATTGTTTCCCATAAACAAAATTTAATTGTAATTCCATCTAATAGCTACATTTATTGTTCTTAAGAAATAACAAATCTGGCTGCTAAAATGTGCTGATCCCTTTAATAAAACAAAGTTGTACAAATGTTTAAAGATAAATTTAAAGTTTATTAATATTTATGTACAAATTAGCAATAAATATCACTGTTTAATTCCACAGAACCAAATGTTGCCTGAACAGGGTGTTTCATGCAATAAAGTGAAGAATTCATAAATAAACCGTTATGATATTTAATTACTTCAGTCAGCAGGATAGAAAATGGCAAGTGCATTATACTCCTGGCTTCACTTAGATAAATGGATAAAAAATTCTAGTTCAAACCTTCCTGCATTGAAAGTGGAGAGTGAAGAATTAACATATGTTAATTCATGGAATGTGAAACCATTTTATTCTAAAATTGAATGTCTATGCGCAATAGTGAATAAGATCTTTTAAAACTTTGTAGAGAAAAACATTCTTGAGATTTTATTACACATTGGGTAATGAGCGTAACATTTCAGTCATCAAGATGAAAGGCCCCTGCACTTGATTATAATTGCAGTTTCTCTTAGATTAATGGATCCTTATTTTATCACTGGATAAATTATGAAATGTGAATTATGTAATGTATTTGCTTCTGCTGCCTATACTAGTATCTTGAAGTTTTGATTTTATTTATAGGAATTGAAGTTTTTGACACATGTGGTGTCAGGGATGTAGCGATGAGGGATGTATTCTTTGCTGTGAAGAAGGCATTGGAACCTCGTGGGAAACTACCATTGCTTGGTAAGTTAAATGAAAGCATTTGTTTCTGCCATTTAACCATACTACTGTGATTTTCAACTGATTCAATTCAGTTCAATTTATTCATCCTTTAAATCTCCATACAAGATTGTGAACATGTCAAAACATAAATATTTGCAAAATTTAAGTACAGAAATTACAAAGAAACATGTAGAAGAATAAATGCCAATATATAATAATATAACTAACTTTCCAAATACTCTTGAATAGAATAAAAACATGCTTCACTTAAAAATTGCTGTAGTTGATTTTCATTCTTGAACACTATGGGGCCAGCAACCAATCAGATTCCTGTTGTGTTGTCATGCTGCACCACCCTTAAGTGGTTGAACGCCAAGTGAATCCATATCTAATAAATATTCCTTGCGCTAAGACAAAAATTAAATTTTGCAAAAGGTGATCCAGAAAGAAGGTAGGGAGTAATGTTTCTAATAAAACCATAAAAACTCCACATTTTCAGCTCAAGTAGTTTCCATAATACAAATAAATATAATGCCAGTATATTACAATGAGGCATTGCAGGATCAACACTGTAATATCCATTGTTATTGGTTGGTATGTATGTGTGTAATATATTTGTAATTACTCAGAACTGAAGTGCAAACTATTGACATGATATGCTAAAGGAATTACTTTTAACAAGCCAAGATGTAAATTTGAGAGAAAGCAAACAGTTTACTTCCTGTTATCCTTTAGAATGCTGCATCTGTAGATATTGAGCCATCTCAACATATTTCATCTCCTCTGGAAAGCAGAGAAAAAAGTATTTTATTCCTTTCTCCAACTAAAAGCCAAAATAGATCAAGAGGAATAACCAAGCAAAGCTACCTAAATGTGAAGAAATCTCTTGTGCTGAAATCTTTAATGGCTTTGCTGCATGCTTTTTTGTTCCATACAGCATTGCCACGACCTTAACAAAACAATGTTATCATGGTTTGACAGCCTTGTAATTAAATATAATTTAATCACTATAATAATGACTGTATGCAGTTATTCAGACATAGAGATCTGACCCTCTGTGGTGAAAATCCATGGTCTGAATTTCACCTATGGCAGTAAAATTGTTCAAGTCTGAGTAAAATTTTCAACTTGCTGTCTGCTTATGGCATGTAGGACAGAACAATTTGCAAAAGCATACTATTACATTTTTCTAAAAGCTTTGAGAAATCTTCTATATTCTATATATGCAAGAGTAAATTTTAATTTGTTGTTGCACAGGTTTGATTGGAATGGGGGAACCAGAAGTTGTTGAAGAAACAGTAACTACTCTACATGCATTCAATATTCCTTTGATATTAGCTTCGCCAAGGTTAGCAGACTCTGTTGTTCAGGAAGGGAACATTTTAACCACAGCTCCAGATATGGCTGGTGTTGCTAAGGTATGTCGCATGTAATAGTAGTACATTACTTTGAATCATAACATTGCACAGCTATTTGGTGATGTCAGTTATGTGACAAATTTATAGATTAAACGATAGAGAAAAGATTGGAGAACATAAAAAATAATAATTAAAATGGAACTACAATAGGAGTTTTGGATAAAATAGGTTAGTATGTATAAAAAATGTTACACGTTAATCAAATAAAAGATATGACAGAGTTTAGTTCTTCAAGTATTTTTCTTATACAAGAAAGAAAGAAAAGACTGATTAGGGCATACCAAAAATATCTTTATAGTGAACTAGTTAGAAATAAATCATTCATAAGTAATGTGGAAGCCTGGAAAATCTCTGCTTCCTGCATTATTTTGGTTTCATTATGTAAATAGCTGCTTTTCTTGTTAGTTTTTTATGCTTTTTGTACCTTCAGTTGGGTGATAAGGAATACTTTAATTATTTTCCATAATTTAAATTGATTCTACTTAGGAGCTGAAAACCAAAATTGGGAACCCAAACATTCTTTAATATAACCTTGAGTTGAATTAGTACTCCATGCTCCACTAATTGCTAGTGTTTATATATAATGCATTTCGTTAGGACTTTTCTAACATCCCCAGCTAATGTTGACTATTGAATTTTGATTGGGTGAACTCCTTGGTGGTAATTGGGGCATTTCTGTTGGTATCTTATGAACTTGAACACCAACAGAGATGCCTCAATCGCCTCCAAGGAGTTCACCCAGTCAAAATTCAACAGTCAATATAACTTGTAGCTGAGGATGTTAGGAAGGTCCTAATGAAACACGTTCTAGGTAAACATTAGAATTTATGGAGCATGGAGTACCAGTTTGACCCAAAATTATATTAATTGTGTGCTCATTGCATCATAGTCCATACTCAATAAGAATATCCTTTAATTTGTTTATCAGAGAGCACATTCAAATAGAAATATAAACTATATGCTCCTTCCTTACATTATGAGGAATATGACGCATACAGGCAAGTAGGAAGTCACTGGCCAACTATAAAACAAGAATAGAGGGGCAGGGCTTTCTCTATAGCAGCCTGCAACAGACCTCAATTTTACTCAGGTATTCCTCTATATCACATTAAAAGAAATCTACACTTTTCCCAGCTTGTCCTTGGAGCTGAAGATAGAAGTAAAAGAAATTGGGAAACAAATTCTTCGGCTCAGCATTGCAAACATTACAAATTAAAAATAAAATAAATAATAAAAAGAGAAAATTTAATGGTAGGCAAATCCACTTGGATTTGTACTACACATTAATGACCATGTACAGATAATAAGAGATGTTTTTGAACACTTAGTAAAGTGAGTATATCCATAAATGGCTGTCTTTACTCAGGCATGGTTTAAAAATTAAGTAAGTCTATATTACTGTTTAGTAATGCTTCATGGGTACCATAGGACCAACAAATTTTCTGCCCCAACAACAAACTTCTGTAAATCTGAAAAGTATTTTGTGGCAAAATTGCAAAAAGGTTATTTTATTGTATATGTTATTTGAAGAAGTAATCTACAAAGAAGGAAAATATGGTACATAAACACCCTAAAGTATGGAAACCAGTTGCGTGGCTTTAATGTTGCCTCTGTTGCCATTGGCAACAGCTAATAAATTGAAGAAAGTTTATCCAAATTTTACATTATTTTTTGTTCAAATAATAATGGAAAGTCCAAGTAATTTCCTTTTCAGATTTCAATTGCATTAATTTGTGACCAACCCACTGGGACCAGTCAGTGATAGATACCCTGAGACCGGTGGTCTAACATACTCCAGTTCTAAGGGATCCGTCTGGTACACAGATGGCTCCAAGACGGACTAGGGGACCGGGGCTGGCATTTACAGGCCTAAGACGAGGCTATCATACTCACTGGGAGGTTATTCTACAGGCTATTTTGGCCTGTGTTTATCACATCTTAGGGATGCCTTGGCTGCATGGTCGGATCAGTATCTGTTCTGACAGTCAGGCTGCCCTGAAGGCACTATGTGCTACCACAACAAGGTCTAGGTTGGCACGAGAGTGCCAAAAGACCTTGAATATTCTCTGTTCTCACCAACCAGTACAGCTCTGCTGCGTTCCAGGGCACGCTGGGATCAGAGGAAATGAACTAGCTGATAGGCTAGCCAGTGAGGGCTGAGCCAACGCGTTTGTTGGTCCGGAACCTGTCTTTGGTATTACCCCAAGATGGGCCAGATGTGAGATCCTTGATTGGGTATCACTTCAACATGCACTTCATGGCGTTATCTTACTACAGCTAGGCAGGCTCATTCTATGATCGAGGGACCTAGCAAGAAGAACAGCTGGATTCTTGCTAACCTTTAATGGGTACAACTTAGAAGTGTTGGTCTGTTGACTGGGCACAACACCCTAAAGAGACACCTGCATGTGTTGAAGCTTAGTGCAGACCCTACATGCAGGAAGTGCAGTGGAGAGGTTGAGTCTTCTCTACATATTCTGTGCAAATGTGAAGCACTTGCTACACTTAGACACTTCATTCTGGGCTCAAACTGAGACCAGATGATATCAGGAGTGCTCATCCAAGACATATCGTGTCCTTTTTGGAGGCCATGGGACTTGAATAAGCACTCCAGTAAGAGGGGCACAATGGGCCCAACATGCAGCCTATGTGCAAGGGACCAAAAAGGTTCAACCCATTTACTTTCATTCATTCATACATAAATAGTTTATGTTGCTAGTGGCACTCACCGATAAACTAGAAGCCTACAGATTTGTGTGGGATGTCAGTGACCTTGCAAGGCAACTGAGGCTTTACTTATTTGTTTATAAAACAATTGTTGCCAGTGCAGTGAAACAGCAAACCTTGCATTTAAGTGTTAATTCTTTGTGTGTAACAGTAATATGATGAATGATTTAATGTTAAAAGTACAATAAGAAGAATGACATCACAATTTGCAGGTAAAAGTGACTGTTTTTGTGGTTCAAAACCTTTTAAATCTGTTCTTGAGTTCGCATTCTTTTGGTGAAAAATACACATTTAATTTTGATAATTCCTGCCACCAGAGCATCTGCAGAATGTATACTTATCTGAGAAACACTTAAACTCAAAATAGACTTATCTCTGTCCTTATCAGTGGAAAAGGTGTTGTTTAATAAACTTAAAAAGCAATGCAAGCAACATTTCAAAACTGTTATTGGTGCTTTCTTGGAGAAAACTCAGCACATTGAACTGAAATACAAATAGACACTGTAAATTGGAGAAACTTAATACATTTTAAATATGGCATGTCGCTGTAATTTTTATTTATTTATCTGTGTTTGTCTTGTGTTATACAACAACCTATAAAATATTAACCTAGAAACTCTCGGAATTTGCGACTGCCACTCTCCAGATTAAGTCTGAAGCAACTGGCAACACTTTGAATCACCCATGCCATGCCCCTGATGGAAACCAACCTCGAATTCAGAGTAGAAAGATTGGTTTTAATATCCAAAATTCAGAATGGAAACTCCAATCACATACTGATAGTCTTAATCATTGGATTGGATTGGATTACGGTATGGAAGGGATTTGGCACTGCGACCAGTCGTGATTTATTGTACCTATGGCCCAAGTGGGGCATCCCCAGGAGGAAGGATAAGGTGACAGGACACAGAGGGAGGCAGATCCAAGGAGTAACAACGGTGCAGAGGCTGCTCTCTGTTTACCAGTTTCTGCTATTTAGCAGTTGGAGACTCCCCTGGTAGGCCAGCACAACCAGCATCCCACCCACCGTGGTCTGGAAAAGGTCCACCGAAAGCTATCCTACCAATGGAGCATATCATCATGCCATGAAGCACCGAGAACTTGGCAACACTTATACCCTGAAAGAGACCACGATAATGGAGGTGAAATGGGGGATAGGAAATGCGGGGAATGTAATTAACCTACACAGCATTCACCTGGTGACCCGGGAAAATGCCTGAAAAACCCATGAATCAGGTAGGCTGGTCATGAGAATCGAACCTGGACTTGCGGGTCACAGATGCAGCTGCCTGAGCCATCCCACTCTGTGTATTAACCATAAAAAAAGAATAACTCCACAAAAGAAACAAAATTAATAAATGATGAACTAAAGAATGTCAGTACCTGAATGGCTTTCTTTTTGCCTTGTTACCAGCAAACGCATTTTTCATATTATTAGAAGTCTAGTTTTATAGACAGGCAATTTTCTATTGCTAGCCTGAGAATCATACAAGTACATGTTAACTCTTTAAAAAAGTAGAAAAGATCATTCAATGAAGCAGTTTTTCTGGTGTGCTCAAATAAATCTGAATACTGATTCTGATATTTAGAGGAATATTGAAGAAATATTTGTCTCTTAGCATTTAATTCAATAGAGGTAAAAGGGGACATTTCTCATATCTGAAACTCGAAGAAAGCCATTGAAATGGAAACATTCTGTTCCAAAAGACTCAAATCTTCATAAGTAAATATGCTGTAGGGTCCATTTCTATTAGACTGAATAAGAATAAAAAATTCTTAGAAAACTCTTTATAGATATCAAGAAACCTTTTGAGCTCCATGGATAATCTGTCCAGTATAATAAAAACAATGGTTTTCCATAAGATCACAAACAGATCAATCAGATTCACAAACCACAGTTCCATTTTGTGATTCAGAATCTAAGTCATCGAGCAACTTTGTGGATAATTGATTAAAAAAATAAGCATTTTATTCAGTAAAGAATTCTATGAATGTAACAATTTTCACATAAATGAGTAGACTAAATCAATTTAATCATGTGTTAATAGCTAATGAATTCATAGTAACTGAATTGCATAAAGAAAAGCAGCTTCACAGGTCATAAGAGTTTGCCTGTTTCTAAAGAACTATAGTTTGAGAAATGAACACTTAAAACTTTAAAAATAGAGGAAGAAGTATCTTCATTTTAGTTTCTGTAAGATATATTATTATATAAAGTTATTATAAATATTAATTTTCCTTTCTTTCAGCCTGTGCTAGCAGTTGCAAAGCAACTTGATGTGAAGTCGGTGAGTCTCATCTCATCGTGCTCACACATAGTAAAGAAATTTCAGCAATCTGCAATAAATATGGGAATACTTACAGGTAGAATTCTTGAAATAACCAAGCATTCCAAAGTTATTGGAGATGTAGTGAAACAATTTCTGGAAGAATCTGTAAGTACAGATTTTTTAAGATACCAAAATCATGAGACAGTAAATTTAATTCACTGCCTCTTTCTTTAAAAAGGGTTAACTGTATTCATCTCCCTGTTTTTAACTGCTTCAGGAGCAAAATGAAGTAATAGCACTGATTCTTGATCCTGAAGAGGTCTACACTTTAGCAAAACATCTGAGAGGTTTCAAGCTGAAGAACAACATTTTGCTCACAGGATCAGTTGGTCTGGATAAGAATCTTCTGAAATTGTGGAAAAATATATTTACAGGAGGATATCTTATAGAACCACACATGCCAGAGCTACCAGACTTCAGGAATTATTTTATGGACACATTAAAGGTATGTAAACTAGAATTTTGTGTGCTGTTCTCAGGAAATTAGCTTCCTCATCACAATATTAAAGGTTTCATTCAAGGTTATGTGCATCGGTTTTAAAATAAGCAGGTAATGTCCTTTCCTGTGCCAAGAACAATGTGTGTGAAAATACATATTCTTTAAGAATTATTATAAAAACAAGTCTACCCACATGGTTTGTGCATAAAAAGTTATTTGATTCCTTTCTTGGAAGTGTTGAAAACAGTGTTGTTATGATAAATTATTATGATTGTTATGATAAGTTATTTGATGCTAGTCCTCCTTCAAAGATCAGCTCTCTATTGTAATATATTATTATTCTGATAATATATATACATTATATGGGAAGTATCAACATACTATAGGTACAATAAACAATAATCAATAAGCCTTTATTGACCATTAAGCTTACATGAAGCAATATATCAGTGAATGTTGTCAAAGTAGAGCTAGTTCTATTTTTTGATTTTATAAATACTCTGATAAAAACAAAAAGTGTTACAGAGCTTCAAAGAAATTTAGACAAGTCTTAACAGAATAATAGTGACATGCTTAAAACAAACATGCTGATAACTAGCACACAAGAAACAGATTAAACATATTTCCTGGTCCGTAGGCTGTAGTCTAGTGGTCTTATTTGAACTCTGACCAGCTATTGCATCACCTTTGAAGATGCCAAGTGCAGTCCTTAACAAAACTTGGGATTTTCAAACCCACTAGAGCATGGCCTACAAGCCCAGGAAGTATACTTAATTAGCGTGAAAGCTTCAGCTTACATGTACACTCAAAGTATAAAATTGAAAGAAGCGTAGAGACAGTGAAGCACAACTTAGCACAAAAGTGAATCGAGAAGATATTGACACATTGCTTCACTCACACTGTTTTTTCACAGGACATGTTTCAAGAGCTTTTGCTCTTATCATCAGCTGGAACTCGACTCAAGTTCCAGCTGATAAGAGCAAAAGCTCTTGAAACATGTCCTGTGAAAAAACAGTGTGAGTGAAGCAATGTGTCAATATCTTCTCAATTCACTTTTGTGCTTATATGTACACGCTTATATCCATATTGCTATGGATATTCACGCTACCCAAAACAAAAGTATCACAAAAACACCAATAATGTTGGATGTCCTAATTACTAAGTATTGTCCCGAACGTCGGAACTCTCTATAGAACTGGCCAGCAGGAGGGTCAGACGTGAAGTATTCAGGGCCACACCCACCCATTTATCTCAGTCACTAACTGAGGGGATGATTAGGGAAGTGCCACTTGTCGCTGGCCGCCTCTTCCCCCTTCCCCTGCCATCTGGAACCTTCGCAGTGATTCACTGAAACGAGAGACTTCGAGAAGACAGCGATATTCCTATAAAAAGGGCTGCAGTGAGTGAGTTGAATGAGTTCTTGGCGAGCCACGTAGGGGCGCCGTGCTAGTGTACGGACGAGAAGACTGTGTACGTGCATCAGTAGAGTGTACATAGCTGTGAACGTGCAGTGGAACTCTAACGGACGAACTGGTGAATCGTAATTGTGTGCATTACGTAATTCTGTGTAATTGGCAAGTGTTCAACTGTAAGTCGGTGGAAATAAAGAACATTTTGAGTTTGTGCAATTGGACTTTTAATTTCACGAACCCACAAAGTCACAGTATCAAGGGGAAACATTTCTGGAGGTGTGAATTTAGATCTTAATGTGACATGCACATTAATATGCTAACTATGGTAGTTGCAAGCTTTAATGACAGCTGAACGTTGACCACTAGCAGCGGAGTGCAACATAGCCATATGTCAAAGGGCGGGGAGAAGCTATATGCAGTAACAAGACGAAATGAAAACACTTTACAGGGTATTACTCTAGCTGTCAAGTTAACATAAACATCCATCTGATTGGATGTTGTGTTGACCAGCACCCTCTGCCAACCGTCATTAAATTTTTCGTCTGCTATAAAACGTAAAACAATGATATTACATCCTAAACACACAAACTGTTACATGCACACAGGTTCTCAAAGCTTGTATTTTTTATTGGAACTTTGTCTAATTTATTACCCATATATTGAATGAAAGGGCATCAACCTTATATGGATGCAGTTCCTCATATGTATGCCAAGATCACTCCTCACCCAAACCAGTTGGTGAACACACTGGGTCAATATGACCACCGTCTCCCCAGGAGACGGGGAGACGGAGGAGCTACCGCCTCCCCAAGGATGCCCTTGGGTAGTAAAGTATACCTCTCCTCCTTCATGCCCAATCACTGCCAGGTCATGCCGCACTTTGGTCGTGGCTGGAAAGGTAACACCTGCAGTTGCGCCCGAGAGCGCGCGACCTACCTGGACAAATCTAACCTCAAAAACTAAATTCCAGCTGGCCTCTCGCTTCTGGTTCCCGCCCTCTGCTTGATGGATTGCTAGCGACCGCCCATAGCAAGGTGGAACGGGTACTGCCCCCCCCCCCCCTCATCGGAGGTACACCCCGGCACCAGAAGCATCAGTAGAGACCAACCACGCTGTCTTACACGACACGCAATCTCGCGCAAAATGACTATATCTTTTATACCGCATGGGTAAATCTGCACATGGGATAGGTACTGTGGCGTGTTACCCTCTGCCCGGGAGAACCCGGGCGACCTGCACCTGCTCTTGGCTCTCTTGGAATGAAAGGGCATCAGCAGTTCCTCATACACAGTGATATTTTTACTTGGAGAGAGAGAGAGGGAGAGGGAGAGGGAGGGGAGGGGAGGGGAGGGGAGGGGAGAGGGAGGGGAGTGAGAGGGAGAGATTCACTCTGAGTTTTGATGTATTGCTTTATAAGGTTATGGAATTATTAGGCAAAGATCTCCAGGATTCAAGAGATATGATCAACAAGCTATGACAGGAGAACATTTTGAACCTACAAAATGCAAAAATAAGACAAGTGTGAAAAATAACAGCACCACTCTATGAGATAACAAAGGAAAGAACATGTAATAAATGCAGAATGGAGGAACATAAGGAATTGACAACAATTTGAAGTAAGCAAAGGAACAGATATAGCAATGAAGTCTGTCCAAAAAATCGTTTTGAGGTACTACAAGGCTTAGAGAACAACGAAATGGCTAAAAGGTAACAAGAAAATAACCAAAAGCTTCTGGCAAGCACTAATGATGAAATATATGATGAGAAATGTGCATTTAAAATATGAAAGAAATAAGGCCATAAAACTTAGAGATTCTATAGCATTAGAGTAATTACAGGAGTATACAAAGGTGTACTGCTATCCTGGGCTCAGCTATAACATATAAGAAAGCTGTTAGTGAACAATACAGATGATTCAGACATCATGTTGACCCATGCAGGAACAAACAATGTGCACACTGAACATTTCCCAGAGGACATCATGCAGGAACTTAACTGAGGATGTGTTAGTAGGGAAAGAGTTGTTTCCACAGGGTGAATTCTGCATCAGTTTCATATTAAATCTATCTGTCTCTATCTCTGTCTATATCTACCTTTATTCAAGGGTTAGGTTTAATGCACTTATTCTGACTCCATAATTTCGATCTCTCAATTAGTTCAAGTGATATTCAATTTTTACTTAGTTCACTTTTATATAAGTGTACATGTGTGCTTGTGTATGTATATGTGTGCATGTGTGTCCAATATTGTAGGACAAATCTAGCCAAAAGCAATGCTTATAATGGAATAAAATTGTTCTGTAAACTAACTTCTAATATATCAAATTTAGAAAATGAGGTTTTTATTTATTTTTTTTTTTAAAAAAAAGAAGGTTAAATCATACCTATTAGAATATTAATTTTATTTGGTTATGCAATACATAAATAGATAATTATGTAGATTGTAAATACTTGATAATTATGATGATTGTGTGGGTGTATATGTGTTTCATGAAATGTTTGTAAGCCTTTTTTGTTATTGGTATTGTATTACTATTATTATTATGTTGATGATTCCGTATCATGTATACTGATCTTAAGAAGGAAATAAATGTTTATGAATATAAAAATGCCAGTTTCGGCATTCTTAAGTAGGCTATACTACAAAATATTCATATGAATTAGTTCTATGATTTTTAAATAAAAATTTGCATTACTTTAGGGTTTGCTTTTATAACGTCTTTGCTCTTCTTCCAGTTCTATTAAAAATTTAAACCTTCTGTGTCTCATTATAGACGGTTCTCTATTTTCAATTGATCAATTATTATTTTTTAGTTTTCAGTTCCTTTGTGTAGTAATTGTAACTGTTTAAACATTTTTCAGAGTATTCATTATTATCTGTTGTAAGAATTTAACTGAATACACTCTAGATATTCCTAAACTTCATGCCAGGTGAATTGCTGATATAACAGTGACAGATTTGGAGTTTGGTATAGATTTGGTTCACCATACTAAAGATGAGAGAGATGCCTACTCCTGAAATGGCGTGTCTTTCAACTACAGTTCACCTGGTTTGAAACATGATGGCATATAATATACATGTGTACCACTGTAAAAGCTTCACCTATTTTAGCTGAATATATTTGAAGTTATTATAGGTATTCAATTTTTATGTATTTTATGATACTTTTCATAAATTGTATTGTAATTCTACTTAACAACATACCTGCCAAAATAAGCTAATGTTTCATTTTACACAAGTTATACTTCAAGGAATTAATATTTGTGATTGTTTTCAGGTTATACCAAATGGTGAGAAGTTAGTTCAAGAATATGTGGAGATTTTGTATAATTGCAAGTGGAATTCATCTGCTGCAGACAGGATTAGAGACTGTGCAAAAATAACAGAGGATGAACTAGCAGAAAAGTTGCAAATAGCCCCGGAGGTATACATGCAATATTATCATTGTTATGAAATTAACATACAAATATTGAAAATATGCTAGTTATAGCATTGCTAAATATATTATCAGATATTGTACACCAGAAAAATAATCTGTTTATATGAGCTGTGTCTTTCACACTGCTTCTTATATGTTACAGGTTACATTCGTAGTGAAGGCAGTGTCAGCCTTCTCTGCAGCAATGTTCTTAGTACAAGTGGAGCATTGTCAAGGACATAATATATCTCAGTGTATTCACTTAACTAATGTGAATCTCCAACAAGAGATTTTATCAATGCTCTCTCAGCTGAGCTTTACTTCTCAACAGAAAGCTCCATTTGAGCTCCAGGGTACCAGTCTTCATCTGACACACGATGGGCAGCTCATTTCAAACAAATATGTTGTATTTTACATACGTGAAAGTGGAGATGTTAGTGGGGTAAATAAATCCATTCTTTTTCATTTCCTGATCTTCCATTCTTGAGCATAAATCTACTACCCTGCAATAATTTTATTAGTTGTTTTGTTTTACTGTAAAATTTATACATAAATAGATTTGTCAATTATAATATAACATTTCTCATGCTGGTGGGTATCTTATATCATTACTCAGGTTTTATTTTGTAAATAAACGAGAAATTCTTTCAGCTGCCATGATTGAATAGAATATTGTCTTCTCTTTCTTCCTCTCCCTCTTCCTTCTTCCTTCTTCTTCTTCATTATAATTGTTTCTCTTAATGAAGTTTAAGTACTGCCTACTTCATTATAATAGGCATAAATAAGAGGTTAAAAATGGCATATAGTTACCTTTTTGATGGTAGTGTCAAGTTACAAGTAGCAAATTATGTTTGAGGTATACATTTACTGTTCTAGGGATAAGTTTAAGTCACAAAAAATTAGTGGCTTGTTCAATTCAATTCACTTTATTACCCATAGAAATTCATAGGTACAGTCAAAACAGTTAAATGAGTATTAGGTAATATTTACAGTATATCTATAATGTATGTACAACTTAAAGATTACAAGTAACTTACATAAATTATTATTTATGCTTGGAAGCATTAAGATGGCCGTGCCATGGCCGAGGTGTTAGACCACTTGATTCTCACCAAGGCGTCCCAGGTTCAATCCCAGGTGACCACATGTGAGATTTGTGTTGGACAATGGTAAAGGGGCAGGTTTTCTGTGGGATCTCCAGTTTCCCCTACCATTATACTACCAATTGCTCCATGATCATCCTTCCTTTCAGTCATTTGGTCCTCAATTCTGTCATCCACTTCCCTCACTCTCATACCAGGCATCGGGCTGATCACCCATCCTGGATTCTGTATCTGATCCAGAATTTCTGCTCCTCAGCCCGATGCTTAAAGACATAAGGGATAGAGAAAGAAGAAGGAAGCATTAAGACAAGTGTACAATCATATATCAGAGCTCATTTAAATGGAATAGTTACACAGACACAGACAACTAGTATTACTTCAGGAATTTTAATGGTATTTTAGCTAGTTGAAAGTTCTTCTTCATTGATGAATCTTGCATTCTGAATCACATGAAACAAGAACAAGAATAACATACATTACTTTAATTAAGTTCACACAAATGATAAGTTTACACTTTTTCTTGATTATAGGAAGATCCTAATGAAACGCGTTCTAGGTAAATACTAGCAATAAATGGAGCATTGAGTATTAGTTCGACTCAAAATTGTATTATATTCTAAATATTTATTTACTGAGTAAAACAGAATTTGTTTAAAGAAATTATATAGTTCTGCCTTACACTTATTTACAGATGATATGTCTTTTAACTGACTTGGCAATTTGTTGTATAATTTTAAACCTATATATTTAACAGAAGTTTCAAACAGCTCAGTTTTATGAACATAGGTGTCTATTACATGTATTATGACTGTATTTCAGCATTTATGGCATAATTTGCAGTATAAGATTGCATATATATGAATAATTGTTTCATATATGAAGTTATTAGGGTCAAGATATCCAAATTGCTGAAATGATTTCTGCAGCTTTTTGTTTCTGAAATACCAGCCGTAATTCTTAATGCCTCCTTTGTAGCTTAAATATTATCTTACTGTTTGTAGCATTTCTCCACAGTGTTAATCTGTAAGAAAGTAATGAATGTAAGAGGTTCTAAACACCATAAATCTTATGCGAGTTTGGAGGAATTTGCTACACAAAACATTAAATGAAGAAAATAAAAGCATGATCCAAAATAGAAATTCCAAGATCAAGAATAGAAAGAAAATCAACTTTAATAACCACAACATAAGATCACTTAAAAGCAAACAAATCATTTACACTAAAGCAGATAAGGAGGAAAAACTAATAATTTTGGAAAAAGTAAAATATGCAAAGAGGATGGAAGACGTATTTCAGAATAGTAATTACAAAAAGTGGAAACCAACCCATTAAACTACTGCATTGAATCTACAAATAAAACTTTAAAAGGAAGCAAATCAATCAATAACAAAGAATTATACAAAATTAGAGTGGATAATCCAACATTACCAAAACTATATGGCTACCAAAAGTACATAAAACAGGGAAAAGCCATGAGACCTATTACTAGTAGCATAAATGCCCCCCAAATATAATTTTGCCAAATGGTTACTAAATAAATTCAATAGCTTCCCAAAATTTAAAGGTACAAATTAAAAAAAAAAATTCACTCAAATTGTTCTTGGAAAGCAAGCCAGGTGAAAAGACGATTAGAAATCAATGTTTCGGGAGTGTGCATCTGTTCCACCATCAGGATATTTATTAAATGTTATAACCACAAATGAATATAACTAGATATAACACAAATATAAACAAAGGTAAAACATGGAAATTAATTGTTCTTTCACACTAGCCGTGTGTAGGACGCACTATGAAAGGGTAGAGCCAGAATGAAAAATTCAATGCCATAGCCGGGATTTGAACCACGGATCTTCTGGTTTCCGTCCAGCCGCTCTAACCATTTGAGCTAATATGGCCAACGTGCCAACATGACATTAAATTCTCCAACTGACTCGTGTTTCTCCCGGTAAACCACTAGGAGTTCTCATAAACACGAGAGACAACTACCTTAATGGCGACTTACTATACTGTAAGTACTTTAAGGCCCGGGCTTTATAGTTCGGACCACTATTAGGTACAATTAATGGAAATTGTATTTATTAATTGTTTTTATTAATTTCCATTAATTGTACCTAATAGTGGTCCGAACTATAAAGCCCGGGCCTTAAAGTACTTACAGTATAGTAAGTCGCCATTAAGGTAGTTGTCTCTCGTGTTTATGAGAACTCCTAGTGGTTTACCAGGAGAAACACGAGTCAGTTGGAGAATTTAATGTCATGTTGGCACGTTGGCCATAGTAGCTCAAATGGTTAGAGCGGCTGGACGGAAACCAGAAGATCCGTGGTTCAAATCCCAGCTATGGCATTGAATTTTTCATTCTGGCTCTACCCTTTCAAAGACAAAACAGTATCAAAATTCGCAATACTGAACAAAACACTGTTTTCAGTAAATTAAATGCCAGGTCAGGAGATGGCGTGAGTATAGAAAATAAATTGGGTCAAAGAAACGTGACTACTTAACTTGATTATCAAGCTGTATTGATTTGTGCTTCTTAAGTAGACAGATTTCCAGTTTTAAGGCCGGTTTCCAAGTTGTGGTTATAACAATTATTAAATATCCTGATGATGGGAGAGATGCACACTCCCGAAACGTCTATTTCTAATCGTCTTTTCACCTGGCTTGCTTCCCGGGAACAACTTGAGCATATTCATCGCCAGGAAAGCTACAGATCTTATTTTAAAAAAAAAATCATTAGACTTAGTATAAAAAATTAGTTAGACAAAAATTACAGACTGGTTTCATTTGATGTTACATCATTATTACCAAGCATGCCAACAGAAAAATTACAGACACTAGTAAAAGATGGATAACTACAATAGAAATGGAAATGGTAGAAGCAGAAGAATACATCTTACTAACAAACCTACTGCATAAAACTTCTTCAGCTTTAATGGTAAATACTACAGACAAAAATTGGGATTTTGGCAATTTATTTATGATTTCATTTGAAATGCATGAATAAAGCCTTCACATGAATCCTCAAGGTTTGGTACCGATCTGTGAACATCTTTGCAATAGTTCTAAATAGAGATTTAGATGATGCATTAAAACTACTCAATCTGCTGGAAAAAGCTATCAAATTCAAATAGAAAAGGAAGTCAATGGACAGCTTTTTTACTTGGACCTAAATATCATTAGCAACAACACAAAAATAAAATTTGGAATTTACAGGAAGCCAACACAGTCAGAAAATTACATAAACAATTGTAGCTATAAACGAATTACACATAAACATGCAATGGTAAACAATCTTACATACAGATCAGTTAACATACTCGTGGATAAAGCAGAATATTTATTACAAGGAACAAAATAAAAAAGCCATACTTCACATAGGAGAAGAAAATGGAAGTAACAAAACTCTGGTATTTAAGAAAATTGAAAACGCTAATCTACAGAAAGCCATTAAGGAAGCAACCACATTCACCTTTTTTTTAATGAAAAATGTATTCAGTGGATTCGCATACCACCCAAAAACATTTAATAAATTCAGAAAAATATTTTAAGAACAAAATATCCTCTCAGCGCCTACAAATAGATACTCAGTATTCAATTTGTTAAATTCAAAAACAGAATATAACAAATAAGTTTTAAGGATTGTGAAAAGTGCTATATAGGGCAAACTAAAAGAAACCTAAAAACCAGAGTCAAAGAAACTAAAGAATTTTAGAAACATCAAATTTAAATGTAAAGATAAGTCAGCAGTAGCATTTCACTTTTGGAATGAAAACCATTATACTACAGCTGGTGTTGCACTTTGTTTAAGGCTGGCACCATCCTTTCCTGCAATGAAAATCGTTATATGATCTGCAAAAAACATGATTTTAGCATCCGAATTGTCCTTAAGACACAATGGCAGGTCATTTATGTCCAGTAAGAATGATAAGGGGCCTAGAATAGATCCTTGTGGAACCGCTGATAGTACAGGTCTTTTTTGTGTTAGCTTTTTATTGATTTTTTTTTCGGCCTCTTTCTATAAAATAAAATTGATCTTGACTACCTGCTCTCTCATTTCAACTTAAACCAGTTGAAGAGCACCCCTATTATACCAAAGTGTGTTTGAAATTGATACTGAGAGATTCAACCCATCTTCATCAAGTATGATAGGTTAATCACATTGTCGGTTAAAACAGCTTACTGTTGGCACATAAATAAATGGCTAAATAGAGCAGCACAAAATGATCATGACTGATAGAATTTTCTGTAGTTCAAAAAACACTGGCCAAAAGTTTTTTCTACATAGCTAGTATGAATAAAATGTTTGACTGACACATCTAACATAATTGAAAAAACTATTTGTAGTCGGTTTTCTGACTCTTTGTCACAACCGACTACATATAGTTGTTTTCAATTAATTTTGACGTCATTGTTACTAAATTCCTCCATTCATGCATAATACCTAATGTAGTTATTTTTTATAATTATGTACCTTCCTAATTGCCTAATTATCTTGAGATCCAAGTTTGAATTCTACTATAGTTTCAATTTTTTTCAGGAGTTTTTCCTTACTCGAAGCAGGTGAATGTGAGCTAACCAAGCATTTTAGTTCCCAGGCTATTTTAATTACCTGTTTTATCAAAATTCATGTATAACCCCCTTTCGTTCATTGTTATTACTGACATTAAATCATTTTAGAAGAAAGATTTAACTGATCATATTCTCTAATTACAGGCTGGATGGTACTCTGATGAACAAGGACTCGTTATTGATGATGGAATAGGTCCTATGTTGCACCACAGGAAGTTCAACTCTGAGAAACAAGGAAGAGGTTTTGAAGTGGGGTCATACACAACAGCAACTAGCAGGGAGGTCTTTGAGAAGGACTCCGTTATGAGTCTGAGTGAAGCCACAGGAAGCAGCAAATTTGAAGAGGATCATGGTTCTGGAGTGAATGCCCGTCGAGTAACTCCAGAAAGTTCATTGGCTCGGTCATGGGCAACCATAATGGTTGCTATTGCTGCAGTTGGCACTTGCATTACAATGTTCATATTGGTGTATGTCCTGATTAAGATTTGTGATGGTACATTAGCTGGAAATCAATCACTTGGAGTGATCTTGTTACTTGGAATCATGACTCTCTATGCCAGTGTGGTAATATTTGTTCTTCCTGCCAGTGAATCACGTTGCACTCTCAGGGCTTTTGTGTATCCAATAGCAATGAGCCTTTGTTATGGTATTCTTATTATAAAGGTGATGCAGCTTCGATCTCTAGTTCTTCTTGGCTTAGGTGGACGCATTTCCTACATCAACCAATATATTATTTTGTTTTTTATAGTGTTAGTTCAAGTAGTGATAAATGTACAATGGTATCTTACTAACAGACCACAGTTTCGCATTGATTCTGAGGGTTCTCCTTACTGTTACATGCCAAGGACAGATTTCTTATTGCTCCACCTTTACATAACAATTCTTGTCATTATAGCCTTCTTGTATGGACTTTCAGTTCTCAAAATTAGGAGAAATTACAAGGAAGGCCATTGGGTAACATTAGCATCTTTTCTCACAATGCCAATTCTAGTAGTACTGGGTCTAGTTTATTCCTTTGTTCCTGAGAAATATGATGATCCACTGGTATGTGTAACATTAATCAGCCTTGCCACTGTTCTTGTTCTGATTATTTTTATTCCAAAAATGAACACTATCTCAAAGCAAAATATGCATTTCAAGCACAAGAAAATGCACATGTCTGATTCCGTGACAACTGTATTCACCACATTTACTGATCTGCACAATTCTTCAATGAATGAAAGCAGGAAAAAAGGTGTGAGATCACCCCATCGAACACAACATTTGAGTGCAAATATGTTAGATGCTTATGCCGATAATATCACAAAGAATCCTATATATGAAGTTACTAGCGGAGCTTATCCTTGAAGAAATTTGAGAGAACTAATTCTGAATACACTGTCATAATATTGATATTGCAGCAGCAGTCATACTGGAAGAGTGTATTGTATTCTTTTAATAGATGAAAATGCAATGATTTGTATTTCTTGGTGGTGTAGAAACAAAGTACCGAAATGCTGAACTATTAGGTTCATTCATTTACCTCGTGCCATAGCACAGTAGAATCCTGAAAATCTGCAGTTCAGGTTTTCCATATAGTATTACATTAGTACAGAATGCTGACAATGTACTAAGTTAATTAGGTGTGACTGAAAGATTAAGCTACATGATATTTGTGTAAACCCTTTTTTCCATTTTTACCTGCAGTTATTGTAAAAGCATGTTAAGTTTAAAGGGACTGAATGATATTTTTAGAACTTATGAAGTGTGTGTGCTTTGTATTTCATTCCAAATACAGATGTTAAGTGTTGAACAGACAGAAACTTGTATAATGATAGATCAACCTAGTATGCTATAATCTGAGTTTATTTAGCATAAGTTTGACAACTACTTGTACACCCAAGGGGAAATAGTTAATGGAATGCTTGTCACAAGCTCAGTAATTTACCAAAGTGTGTATGTAACACAAAGCTAACGTGATTACATTTTCTACTTAGGATCAACCTTCTATTTTTGTTTGAATAAGTAATATTACTAATAGGTAAGCCAAAAAATAAATGCAAATAAAATGTAAAGTTCCTTGCTTTCTAGAATGGCATTTCACTGAGTACTAAGCTTCCATTACAAAGTATGGAGAAACTGAAAATGATCTTTAAACATAAAAGACTTCTTGGTCAAGAAACATTCTGTTGAATTATCTAATACACCTCACAAAAATTACTAATGAAAGAAAACTATAATCTATCAACTGTGAAATGCTTGATGATAATTAGTTTTTTCTCAATTTGAAAAAGCCTTTTGAGTTTTATTGCTGTTTTATTATTTAAAAAAAAATAATAATACATGTATGATTTATTTGGGTGTATTGAAAGTGGAAATACATTTTAACTGATGTTAGGAGGAATTTTTTAACTGTAGCATTCAAATTAATCAAAACACTTGTAGACAGTTTTTTACACACTGTCACAAACTTTTTAATTTTTGAGGGACTAGTTTCAGGAGTCATTGCTTCCATTTTCAACCTCAAATGTCCAACTGTCTTTGGTTGCAGGCATTGGCAGTTTTCTCTCTGGTAATAGAACAATGAACTTTTATTAAGTTGTCAACTGGTGGGATTTCAAAAATGTATCAATCAGTCTTTGTCTTTCTATATTAAAATGCTCTTCCACGTTTTGAATTTGTTATGGCTTATCACACCTTTTAATAATTTCAGATTTGATTCATTCCAGAAGTGAAATTCTATTGCTGGCTTTTCTTCCTGTTTCAATTTGACATTTCTAACATGTTCTTTGATTATGGCTTTTAGGTTTCTTTTGGTTTGCCCTATGTAGAACTTTTCACAATTCTTAGAATTTGTTTGGGATATTCTGAATCTATTGACTGGTGGGTTGTCATATTTTGTTTTTGAATTTAACAATTTTATTGGTGAGTATTTATTGCTGCCAAGATAATATTTTGTTCTCTAAATATCTTTTTGAATTTGCTAAATACTTTTGGATGGTAATGAATAGCATATACCTTTTCCATAAAAAAGAAACCTATATGATAAAGCCACATCATTTGTTAAACAAATGTCGCTTGGTAAATTCTGAACAATCTCTCTTGATAAAGCATTGTCCTTGTCCAGTTCATCCACAACCGATTTAAAGCTTTCAAAATGTTCAATATAGTATACCACAGCTGAAAGCCAAGTTCCCCACTGAGTAACAATGAGTATTGATGGTAATGGAATTTTGGGGTTTTGTTTCTGAAGAAATTGGTTCTTGGTAGGGGTCTCAACAAACACCTTGATTCCATTGGACACCAATTTGTCAACATTGGGATAAAGGGATTAAATGGTTTTGTACACCTTATGCAACACATGCACAACACAAGTTACATGTATCATTATTTCAAAAAGATTGAGACAAACTGGCAAAAGCCAAGTGAAGTTGATTAAAAAAAGTGTTTTTGTATCACATATAATTATCCCTGCCTTGTTTTGCATATTGGTTTTCCTATTGCTTGTATCTAACATGCTCCTTATGCTAGATTTTCAAGTATGTATGCTATTAAACTGTATATCTTTGGACATGTTAGATATTCACGGTCCTTTGTGGCTACAAGTGAACCCATTGAACGTAAATTAATCTAATCTAATAGCTGATGTTAAGTACTTCTGCAGCTTTCTTCATGTAAGGTGCTGCGTCAATCAGAAAAATAAGCATTTCATTGAACTTAACACTATAAGGTCATAATATGTAATACTTTCATTGAAGAGCTTGGTAAAATGAATGTAATTTGATGCTGACATTTTTTACAAGCTAGCAAAAATGAATGATTAGAAATGTCTCGTTATTTTTAAGAACACCAGCCACTACTTCCCCCACCTTTTTATCTGTTGAATCCTGTGTTTCATTAACTCACACCCTATTTTCTCATTTTCACAAAGAGCCCTGATGTTTTGTTATGTTCCTCATGGCCCTTTGGAAGGTAAGGTTTCCCTTAATGAGGTTCATCTGGAGGATTCAAGTTCATGTACTTCACAAGAAAAGCTTTAACCTCTGAATTGTTCACTTTAAACAGAAGGATGCCTAATGTCCACCAGAACAAAAGCTTAGTATAAATCTAAATAAAATTCATTACACTTGGAAATTCCAGAATGTGAGCTGAAGGATCCTGATTCACTTAGAAACACCTGCTTCATAGTAGAATGAGAAGTAGCAAAGACATGTTTGTTGCTGGATAAATGCTGCATTACTTGGGAGTGTTGATCAGCTTTTATAGAATGATTACTCTGCAGCTGACAATATAGAATTTTTCCATCTGTACTGAATATATCTGACAATTGTTTAAGATACTGCTGCAACAGAAACCTTTCATTACGTTTTACCTTCATTGTGGCAAGAACACACAAATCATTCAACATAGACATTTGGCATTGCCAAGCACTTCCCAAATGAAGGAACAAAAATAACAAATCATAATGGGAATCCTGTTGATGCAATCATGATGCAATATTCTGGCATGTGACACTTCTTTACTGTGTATATGTGTTTATAATCGGGTGCTATCTAAACAGACAAACAGCACATAATCTAATCTAATGTTACAGGAAATGCCAGAAGGTTGTCAGTGTTACTTCTGACAAACTGAGTTATTATTCTGTTTGCCAAATACAATTAAAGGGAAAACCAAGCTCAGTAATGGAAAATATAATTTTTTACTATAACATGCATAAAATAGGTGCTAATAACTACATTATAAACAATGTGTAATTACATATTTTATTCTAAAATGATGCATTTTTATGTGAGATACAATGTTGCATTTGTGATAGTGCATCATATTTAATATGTACTGTTAGTTTCATGCTTGTAACTGTAAGCAGAAAAAATATTTATTTACCTAAAAATCTGTTCCCTAATAATAACCCCAAAAGTTTATGAATAAAACGTTTTGCAAAGACAGAAGAAAAACTGTCTAACACTTCCAAGTATCATATTTATGGAATAGTGGTGCATAGATTTTGTGGATGTCAAAATGCTTCCCAAATAGGTTATGTACTAACTGTAGAAAACTATTTGACTCCCTCTTTTGACAAAGAATCTAATTGAGGATGATGCCTGCAATGCAAGAGCCATTTTATCTATTTTCCACATATCTTTGTCCTGCCAGCAGTGGTCACCAACCACCAATCTAACCACATGAGAAGGAGAATGCTGAAATAAATGAACATTCTTTGTGCATTCCTGCATTTCTTTGTATAGCAGCCATACTTTCTCTCTTTTCTTTCACTTTCTACCTCAATTTTTTTTAAAAATGGACATACTTTTAATGAGGAGAAAATTGACCCATTGATTCCTTAAATTAGTACTTTGCTTTCTTTTTCATTTGCATGTTAAAGAAGAGATATTCCTATACATATAAGGATAACAAAATTGGTCCAACTGGAGAATGCAAAGATTGAAACAAAATGTTATTTGTGTGCTTAGTGCAGGAAAGGCCTTCGTAGTCCTATTCTGAAGATGGAGGAGAGTGTCTAGAGTAAATTGGCGGGTTTGAACTTACGGAAGTGCTAAATGTTCTTAGTTCTTTTAATCATTATGAGAACCATGATTCTTTTCTATCCATTTTTTAATAATACATAGGTAAATTTATTTATAAAAAATATATAGACATCTAACCATAGTGTGATTAGCAACCTAGCATGGAACAGGTAAAATAAGTTTAGAAATGTAAATGTAATATTTCTCTCTTTAAATTTGTTACTAATAAAGTTATTTTAGTGACTACCTATTAATTTAATTACACAGTCATAACTTAAATCAAACAAACAAGTGCAAAATATCAGCACAATGTATCAAGAAAGGGAAAAATATCACTATTGATTAAAATCGCAATCAGCAGTATATTTCATAGAGTTCAATAATGCTAATCATTCTTGTTTTAACTATCAATGTTCTGTTGTGTTCAAATAACAACCATTTAATCCTTGCTATAGAGAATGCATGTTTAAGTGTCTGAGTTAATCCTCTGCAAAGCTTGTTTACAGAAGCACAAAAGTGAATCGAGAAGATAATGACACACTGCTTCACTCACACTGTTTTTTCACAGGACATGTTTCAAGAGCTTTTTCTCTCATCATCAGCTGGAACTCGACTAGTGCAAATTGTAGTGGTTTCCTCTTTCTCCGTATCCTCTTTCTCCGAACTTTTACAAGTACATCATGCCATCTATGGATGATATGGAGAAAGAGGAAACCACTACAATTTGCACTAGTCGAGTTCCAGCTGATGATGAGAGCAAAAGCTATTGAAACATGTCCTGTGAAAAAACATTGTGAGTGAAACAGTGTGTCAATATCTTCTCGATTCACTTTAGTGCTAAGTTGTGCTTCACTGTCTTTATGCTTCTTTCAGTTTTATACTTTGTTTACAGAAGTTTACATAAATGTGGTGTGTTGTCCTGTCTATTACAAACTATTCGGACATCTAATGTTATCGTCATGAACCAAGCTGAAAGATTTGATGCCCCTCCATCATTTCATTTCCTTGAGAAGAGCACAGTAAAGAAATGAGAAACAACAAAACAATATTTTTCAAACCAAGAATAAACTTGCTGGAGCACTGAAGTTGTCAAACTTATTTATACTCACCTTCACTTTTAAATGTTAGAACACAATATTGTTTATTTTACTGCTGTTTCTCTTATTTCTTATTGTCTTAAGAAATCTACAAATGTCACTTTAATTTATTGCCTCTTTGCACTACCCAAGAGGTAGCTTTATGCATGCATTTGTTTGTTATAGCATCTTATTATTATGCAAGGTTTTTCTGTCTGTAAGTGGTAGTATAGATTATTACCAGTAATGATTGAATGTTTATGTTAGATTATATATACTTAAGTTATTTCTTAAAATCTAGTGATACCCACTTCTATTGTTAAACCAAATATGACAGTGTTTGGCATGTCAAATGTGCCTGATTTTATCATGCTTTATTTCTGTTATTTTTTTGTTCACATCTTCTAAGGGCATTATCGTGAAATGCTCATATTTGCTTTCAAGAGAATTAGTATTTGCATATCCATTTAGCAACATGCACTGTTACCCACTCTCTGTCATGGTGTGGCCGAGTGGTTAGGCCACTCAACTCTCACCAAAGTGGCCTGGGTTTGATCCCAGGTGACAGCACGTGAGATTCGTGTTGAGCAAAGCAGCATAGGGACGGGTTTCCTCTGGGTGCTCCAGATTACCCTGCCATCTCATTCTGCCGGTGCTCCACCTTCATTTCGTGTATCATCAGTGTTGCCGTCTGTGGTGCCGTGTGAAGTAAAAGTGGGTGTAAAACATTACAGAAAACTCACTCTTCAAAATTATGTAAAATGTAATGTGGTCTAAAAAGCTACTAGTGTTAACCTAAAGGTTCATTAAAGATGTACATATTTTAAATTTTGAAGTATTATTTCAACATTACCAATAGATGCACTATAAAGTTATGAAGACATAGCAAAGAATTTTGTTTTCTAAAAAGATTGTATACAGAATATCTACCAACACCAACAGTATTATGCATGTATAAATATACATCTATAGCAAGGCTGGTCAAATTAAGGTTATCATAGTGCATAATTAATATGCCCTGTTCAAAGTCCCATAAGGCTTAACATTTAACTCTGTGTAACATTTCAGAGTTCTTAAAGAAATAAAAAGTGTTTAATGAATCTTACTTGATTACTTTTATAAGACTAAAATGTGTAATCAACTGCTTCCACATTTTATTTCTTTTGTTGTAAAAGAAAAAGCTGCAAACTTTCAAGATTTATTACTTAATTTGAAAAGATAAATTGGAATTAACACTGTGAAGTAATGTAATAATTAAAATTATACAATGAGTCGACTGAGACACTCTGTACTTCACATACCACAAATTTTCTTTCAATGTGTTATGCCTCCACTTGAAGACACTATCACTTGTTGACAATTTCTTGATAATGCCTTCAAGTGGAGGCAAACACATTGAAAGAAACTTTGTGGTATGTGAAGTACAGAGTGCCTCAGTCAATTCATAGTATAATTTTAATTATTTATTGCTTATTTTAATGAAAATTCAGTTTTGTTGCAGATCTGTCTGTTGAGATGAATTTCTGCGAAAACCAAGTTATGTTTATAATTTAAATATTGTGTAATTTATGTATAAAATCTCAGCATTGTTATAGTAAATTGGTTGTTCTGTATTTAACTAAATGATCCTGGATAATTTTACATTTAAGGAACTATTAGTATTTAAGAATGAGGACTATGAGACTAGTTGGATTCAGTGGTAGCTCGTGAGCATTTTTCTTGGGTGGAGCCACATGTGAAAGTGCTTGTATTAAAAGTAAAAGTGAAATAAAATGGAAATCATCAAGTGGCAATGTTACTTGTACAAGAGCTGAGCACGTCTTTTCTTCTGGGCAGCAAACATTTTAATCGCTCTATTGTTGAAGTTAGGGATTTTACCAATTTCCTCTTTGTGAATGAAACAAACAGCCAAGGAATTAAGCCTATCTTGGCCCATGGTATTTCTAAGTAAAGCCTTCATTCCTTTCAATGTACTGAAACTTTTCTGTACCTCGGCTGTTGAAACTGGAGTTGTTAGCGCAATTTCCAGTGTCTTGTGTACTTCAGAATACATTTCCTCAAAGGAGTATTGTATAAAAAAACTGAAGAGTTCACTGACTGAAGGAATATCTTTGGACTTAAAGTCCATTTGATTTCACATAATTAGGTTTAAACAGACTCCTTAGAAAATTATCTTCGGATATATAATTTTGATAAATCATTAAAAGTTCATGCTTTAACTTTCTGAATAAGACTTCTTCTACTATGCAAGTGCAGAAAGGGGTTTTCTGCCCTCAAATGAATACAATTTTATTTACAAGCAACACGAGTACAAATTCATTCTCTTCTATTTGTGGAAATAAACATGCTTGTTTTATTGAGAAAACACAACAAGGAATTAGTTTTGGATAGTGTAACAATCAAGTTTACAGTAAAGAAAAATGGCTGGAATTCATGTATAAAAATTTTTTCATTTTACCTTTATAATTGTAGTTTAACTTATACTATCTTACAACTTGTAAGCATAATTTATTAGTTGTTTATGTAGTTAATATTTAATCAACAACCCCCTGTTGGCCAGATCTGGTAGGCTTAGTGATAACCCAAATCACAATCTTCTCAGCATTTGCCACGGGTTCTTTCTTGTTCTGAATGTGTGTAACAGTGTTTTAGGTATAACATTTGCACTATACTAATTTCTTAAGAGAGAAATAAAGTGGTTTTGGCAGTAATTGCTGTTCTCATGTGTTGCAATATTTAATAAATTCTCATAGTTTTGCTTTCATATTAATTGTATATCCTTGGGATTACTTATAACAGCAAAAATCTTTCCTACCGTAAACTCCTTTGTCACTTCTTTAGCTAGTTCATATTCTTTCTCTCTAAAGCATGAGTTTAATCTAGCAGATTTTCGTTTTCAAGTGTCCATTTCTTTCTTCTACATGTTTATTTCTTTCTTTCAATAACTGCTGAAGTTCTGAATGGTTATTATAGAGCAAAATTTTAACTAAGCCTATTTTTTGTGTTTTAACAGCATTTACCATCTGAAATGCTTTCATTACACTTCATTAAATTCATGAATCATAACATATCAAGATTTAGAATATATGGCATTCTTTGTGAAACCAATTACTTTTCCTTTAGTATTCATTTTTTTCTAATGCACTCTATGCACTACTTTTCTTGGCATATAATTAAAGTCTTCAAACTTTAGAACAAGAAATTATTTTGAAGCTACTTACTTGTTTTATTCTTTCCCTCAACTTGTAACCACTGTCTTTCACAACGTTTATGATAAATTACTGATATTAGTAATACATTTATTTCTGAGTTTTTTGACGTATGACATAGTAGGTTGTATTAGATTGCGTAGCAGCTGTGTTCTCCCACGGGGTTCCTAAAAGTCCTAACTCTAGTTATTATCTAATGTTTGCAAATGCTTAATGTAAGAATACAGTAAAACCTTGTTAACCCAGACCTCTTTAACTTGGACCAATTTAAAAAAAGAGGGTGTTGTTTAGCATAGTAAATGAAGACTTGAATTACAGACGATAAATTGCTATTCTCACAAGGTACATTACTCGAATTTTCTTGCCAGTAGATGAATTCATTGCACTCAGCCCACATGCGTGAAGCCAGGCTGGAACAGAAACTTTAATAAATTCATGAACAAAATTGTGGCCTGGTGTGTGTGTCTTGCCAGAAAAGAAGATTGAAGTAGAAGAAAAAATAAGTGTGGAAGAAGATTTTATAGACATTTTTAAAAATATTGATGGCTGTTCTGATGTTGATGAGGAAGACATTGATAATGGCAGAGGTTATAAACCGATTAAAGAGGAAGGCATTATTTCATTATGCAGTGTTACTGAAATTGAACATGAAAATGAAGAGTATTCAGATTCAGACATTGTTGATGAACCAATTGTGGTTATCCCCAACGCACAAACAGTAGTAAACAGAGAGAAATTGATGTTTTATTTTGAGAGTCAAGCCGAAACATCGCCAAATAAAGTTCTAATGTTAAAGCGGGTGTGAAATCGCGCTGCTCATAAGCGATACACTAAACTGAGACAGCAGAACCTCACTGCTTTTCTTACTACTGACTAGTTTGTAGGTATTGTGTGTACAGTGCAAATACATAGGCTATTACTGTACATACAGTGTATGTGTTTTTCGGGGAAAGTGTGCTGATAGTATTTTTAACTCCATTAAAAATATTTTGATGATGTTGTGCATGTGTTTTATCATTTTTCCTAAATTCTCTGGATAACATGGATTTTCATTAACTCGGATTGGTCCTGCTCCCAGTTGTAAACAAGGTTCTACTCTAATTTGCTTTTAAAAATCATAGCAACAATAATTGAGGTGCATTAATGAATAGGATGGTCTTGAAAATAGAAGCATTAATAGAGTAATTAGGAGAGTGACTGGATAAAAGCTACTTATATACTACAAATTCTGTTCACTGTCACAAATAAAATCAGTTTGCCTGTGGAATCTCACCAGGGGCCAACATCATGTCATGTTATAGATTGGGCTGAGAATTTTACTAGTGAAATTAGATCAAAAGTAAAAATACTCAAGTGTAAGCTTTCTCTTCCATAAGTAGAAGTTTGACAGGAGAAAAAATATTTATAGATTAAAATAATTCAGTAATAAAACCTTTTTAAACCACTTCTCGAACAATAAAAACACTCAAGCTCCACTTACATTTAAAATTAGGACATGTTTCAGAGACCCCACGTCCTAATCATCAGATGATGTTCTACTAGTTCTTCAGATGACCGCCTCCCTCTCCTGGCGCTGTTCAGTGAGTTGAGTGACGTCATCTACTATTGGTATTTCAAAGTTCATGGCTCTCTTTTTATTCTTAATAATGTGAATATTTTCCCAAACTGTTAATTCCCAATACATTTTTGCCGGTACCAAAAGACATAGAACTTTTGGTACCGGCAAAAATGTATTGGGAATTAACAGTTTGGGAAAATATTCACATTATTAAGAATAAAAAGAGAGCCATGAACTTTGAAATACCAATAGTAGATGACGTCATTCAACTCATTGAACAGTGCCAGGAGAGGGAGGCAGTCGCCTGAAGAACTAGTCGAATATCAGCTGATGATGAGGACGTGGGTTCCTTGAAACATGCCACTAATTTTAAATGTTAGTGGAGCTTAAGTATTTTTATAGTTCGAGAAGTGGTTTAAAAATGTTTTATTGATTAAGCTCCACTGTTTATAAATACTCCTATTTAGAATTTTATTATGATTCAGTAATACCTAATATATAATTCCTTGCACATATTGCAAAGTGTGGAATGCAGATACTTGTAGCGTCAGTTCAAAGCAAGCTTAGTATTCCATCCCAGGCAGCTATCATTGAGAGCTATTACAAGTTAATACTTCAAAATGTTGTTACTAGTGAATAGGAAACCTATGGGAGAGAAAGTCAAGAAATGGGTATATTTGTTTTAATTGCATTTCTGCTATAAAAATTGCACCTCAATCTGTGACATCAGTATAACAATGGAAGTGTCATAAATAATACATTTTATAGTTCATTTTAGCATTTGTTTATTAGTAGTTTATCAAATTTTTAAATTAGATAAGTAACTTGGGTTTGTTAAACTTTTGCAAAATTCTAAATAAAAAATCAAATCATAAACCATATATTAGCTTATAGTATAGAATGTAAACTATACTCAACCTTCAAATTTTAAAAATGTTGAATCAACATGATAAAGCCTTTTGTTTAATATGATCATATTATTTATAAGTGTTATATAACACTCATAAGTGTATACCTTAGGCATAGTGTGCTAGCATCTGAAGATCTGACAATTGGTTACGAATAACAGAAAATAATGAAGTATAGAGTAAGGAATGTTAATAGAAGTTTTATTGTTAATATTTCATATTTTTGTTTTATAGCTGATGTAAAAATAATCATTTGAAGAATCTGAAATTATAATATGGAACATCTAATGTAAATTCAGGCATTTAATTTTTTTTCTTTTAGTTATAAGATATTGAATATCTATAACATGAGTGTTTTATTGGAAAGCAATATTTCATATGAATGACATTCTAAGTCATATTATATGTTTAGTATGTTTATTGACATTTTTCACCTACTATTTAATTGTAAATATGCTCTTTATCACTGTTGTAATAAAATGCAAGTGCCTGATCCTGATCTTTATTTTTCTGTTCATTGGAGTAAAACTGATGTTAAGCTAAAGTACTTAGCACCTGTTTCCTTAATGCAGTTATTTGTAGTGTACTCAAGATTTTTTGTTAATTATGCAAAAGTGAGCTGCCCAAAAGATTCATCAAATAAGGTGTTACTAGATATTTTAATGCTGATTACAGTTTTACCAATTGGGTGGAAAAGCAGCACTTTACTTTTAATATGGTCTACTTGCAGAGAAAAAAACTGTGAAATCTGCTTTTCAATTTTTGCCTTGGTCTATTAACTATTGCTGCTTTTACGGTTGTTCAGCTTTCAGAATCTTGCAATTACTACTTGCTATCTCCAGTCATTGTCATTGCCAGAAAAAGAAAATAATTTTATGAAACCACTGGTCAAGCTGAGGACTCAGATTTACTTATTATGGTTGCGGCAGTCGGGATGTCGGGGTGTGAGTGTTGCCGCGCAGTTCAGCTCAATTATTTGGCAGGAGCTTGACTCCCAGGGTTGTCAGCATCGCTAACAAGATTTGAAGAATATCAATGTCCTCGGCTGCTCTCGGAGTTGTCCTAATATTTATAAATATAGGATTTTTTGGCAAGGATCTCTTGGTTCAGGGCGTTCTGGGTGGATCAATCAGGGTACTTGGAAAGAAACACGGGTTAATTCTCTTATGACGATCGATTGTATTTCATTTACTCTCGAAATACATGCTAATTAGGCGAACTCTGAATGGTAGGTTTCGCGTTTGCGTGGTAGCACTCCCGTGTATATAACACAAGTAGTCGGATTAGCACCACGCTACTAATTAGCTTTAATCGAACGCGATTTCTTTAACTTGTTCGCCCGTTCCTTAGAGAACGCGATATCTGACTTCGTGCTGCTTAGCACGACAATCTCGGTCGACTCCAAGCCTTCGACTGATTTAATGAACGTGATTTCTTCCCGCGTGCATTAGCACGACGAACTCGGTCGACTCACAGCCACCGACTGATTTAATCAATGCGATTTTCTTCCGCGTGCATTAGCACGACGAACTCGGTTGACTGTCAGCTACCGGCCGCCAGCTACCGACTGACTTTAGATATTGTTCCCGGATAGGCCATATGACACCAAGCTTCCCCCTTCAGCTCATTATTTTTAATTAGTTGGTCGGTAGAAAACATATGGAGTCCCAGTTACGAGAATCTTCCTTTAGACCACCTAAGACGTTCCCTTCCTGTCAAACTATGAAACTAAACGCGGGGTGAGAGCCTTAGATTTATGGTTGTGGTCAGCTGTCCTAGGGGAGAAAAAATCCAACCGTTCAGAGCTCGCCACAATCTTGACATTTCACACAAAATATTTCTTTCAGTATACGTACCGTTCAGTATACGAGAGTACCGTTTCATGGTTTAACAATTTTTGTATTTGTAAACCAATAGGTGCACTAGTTAAAAACTTCAACACTGAGGTGTAGGTTTAAATTTCTCCATTAGAAAAGAGAGAGAGGGGTAGTTTATGGTGACCAGGTGGAAATTTTCAGATACAGAACATTCTTTAAGTTAATTGGTGGAAATTAATCATTTCTTCACACTAGCCGCACATAGGCTAAGGTTTTGTATGGATAGAGTCAACATAAAAAATTCAATGCCATGGCCGGGATTTGAACCACGGATCTCTTATGATAGTAAGTCGCCACAAACGCTGTATCTCGGATACGAGAGCCCTTAATGGTTTACTGGGAATATATGAGTCAACTGGAGAATTTAATGTCAGGGCAGCACGTTGGCCATGGTAGCTCAATGGGTTAGTGCGACTGGACGTAAACCAGGAGATCTGTGGTTCAAATCCCGGTCCTGGCATTGAATTTTTCATGTTGACTCTATCCATACAGAGCATTCTGTTTAAGAGAGGAGGACTTTTCATAAATGGTTTGCAGTTAAATGATTGAGTAAAAGTGTCAATATTACATTCCTGCTCTTGTGTAGATGAACATGCTGAAGTCATAGTAGCTGTTTTATGCTATTATTTGTCGCAACATTGAATTGTGATAGAAGAGATGAATTATCATGTATTTGTAAAATTCAACAAACAAGTTTCTGAAATTATGTGTCACTGTCATTATGTCCTTATCTGGCTATTATGAAGCAGTTTCTATTGAAGAAGTGAGCCAGCGAGCAAGCCAAACATCACAGTAATTTGCAAAAATTGTTTCACTTTTTGTAATTGGTTAAAACAAGAAGAAACCCAACAATTAGACACAGAGGGCCATTCTTCACTAAATTCAAGTTCTCTATTGAGGAAAGTCAAGGGACACAATTATGGTAATGATTGGCAACATTGTGTAAATATTAGAATCCTCAAATGCTCTTGGTGTGACCTACAGAACGACCGCCACTCATTGTTTTATTTCAGTTTTAATTTACATTATAAAATGTTTAATTCATATCGGATGATGAATGTAATGGGTGAAACGATGCTCAAATGAGTCCAGGGTCCATAGATCTTAGTTACCCGAATTTTGTCTTTCAGGTTAAGGGAAAGCCCCAGTAAAAACCTTATCCAGGTAAGTGAACCTGACCCAGCTTCGTACTTCAGACTTCCTAAACTTCAGACAGACATGCTACCATCTACGCTACCCAGGCGGGTGATGATGATGATGATGATGATGATGATGATTGTAATTATAATAATAACAACAAGAAGAATACCATATGCCTGCAAAAGAAAATGTATTACTACAAAATCTACTGCTATCTTCTGCCTATGTTTTTCAACTAAAAGCCTCTCCTTTTAATTTGCTACATGTGGCAACTCGTAACAAGGGAATTATCACTATGTTCAAACCTGTATGCGCTTGAGAGTTTGATGGCATCATCTCAGCCCTATGGGGGGCGGGGCCCTGTGTGCCAAAAATCGGATGCGGAGTATAGCTGGAAGTACCCGAAAATTATGTAGGAACCTATAGGCATAATAACACAGCATTGCACAGGAGGGATTGTTTAACCGTAACAGCAGCAGTCTACACAGAATACCGTCCCCCATATCTGCCACAGAGCTGACTAGGGATGTCCAGCAGCTACTTGCAAGTGGTCGCATGCAGCACTTTCTGGGCTTCAGTTTTGGGCGTTGCGATTCTACTCTGCAGCAGATTTTTTGTGCACATGGTTTAAATACAGCAGGCATTATACCACCAAATTTTCAGATGCGTAGCAGTGTAAGTATAGTGATAGTTCCCTAATAAGTATTGGAAGGTAGCAGAACGTTTGTGTGTAGTCCAGTGAGTAACGTCAGTGACAAGCTATAAAGCTGTCAGATGTTAGGGGAGGGCGGGGCAATTGAGACATGGGGGACAAGAACGTCATCTCGATTTTCTTGCTAAGTATGTACTTTTTGGAGAATAGGAAGAGGCTATAATTGAGAGCATGGCTGTCCGGAGTTATGAGAATAAAAGTTCCGCTCCGGAAAAAAACCCTAGTTTCACTAGGGAATTACTAGTTTTGTGTGATTTTGATATAAGAACTGCCACTACTAGAAGCATGTGTATTATACTGACGTAATGTAAATCCAAAGCAGATTATAACACCTCCATAGTGGCAGTGTGTGTAGCTTCTTCTTATGCACTGGCATCAGAATAGCTGTTGAAGCCTCTATGACAGGTGTCATTTTACTCTGAGTAGTAGAAATGGCGCAAGTGAGTACGAGAAAACTGGCAATGACAATGTATGTGATACATGCCTTTGAATTGAAAAACAGATAGTTATTTTCTTTTTCTGTTTTTTGCTTTTATCTTATCTTACACAGTGTTTGGAACTAAGAATTAGCAGCCTTATAAAGTGAATACAGATACAAAACTTTTCAAATAAAGCTTTGAGGTGCTGATAGGTACTGAACCCTCAAGAAAATTTTTGTTCAGAAATATAGACATTTATGTATGTTTTATTGTCTTGTGTATGCAATGTGTTATATTGTTAGAAAACTAATACTTTTAAATATAAATCATTGCAATGTATGTATAATGTATCAAGTCTCACTTGCCCCAATGGATGACTCAGTCGCACCTTTCATTTTGTGATCTATTTTTATATTTCATGAAAATGCAAATAAAAATAAAGCATTTTAATATATGACATTTAAAGGTTGAATGTACTCGCTGTATTTTAAGATATTTTTGGGGACTTTGACTTAATTATCACCAACTTTAGAGAAAAAAGTAGGACTTACTTGCCCCGTCCTCCCCTAATATGTGTAGGATTTTTTTTTTTGGTACAGAAGTAAGGACCTGTTCTCTTTCCTTTTGATTTTTCCCTAGGGGAATTCACAGTCAGGGTGGGTGCTTGGAAGGGCCCTATAGGAGATCCAATAAAGCATTCTGGTACTATGAAGATAGGAATGCAAACCTTCGTAAGGACAAGTAATTCACAATCTGAAATTCTACAAACCCAATCAAAATAGCTGTCACCTACTGCAAATGTAAATATAACAAAAACAATATCTGATATTTCCATGCAATCAAAACGTTCTCTACGTTAATCAACCCATGGATCTGGCAGCTTTCTTTGTATTCCAAGAAGTACATGCTCTTTCTCTTCTACTCCATCCTAATATCCTCCTTCTCTCTCTTTCTCTTTACTTTTTAGGGACTATAAATATAGCTAGAATGAGTGGACATCATTGTAAGCCTTCTGCGTTGTTAGTCACTATTGTCCATTCCAAACCAAAGTGCCTCCTACTGTAAACAAAAGCCCGTGCTTCTGCTTGTCAGCAGCCTCAACCAACGTCATATTGTATATTCTTGCGCCAACGTAAACAGTTCCATAAAAAATATACTGTGCCTTGACAAATTGGGTTAGGAAATTTATAAAGCAGCACATTTTAAGGTGGTTATCGTACTATTCCACTGCTAAAATTAACGGGTGCATACTTAATGCTGGAAGATTACAGAATATAATTTCGTTAATGTCATCTGCTACTGCGCCAATGTTGAATGTATCTTACTTGCTAATTAAATATCAGCTGTATATACAGTCGTGCTGCTCGAGCCGTTACCATGGCTTTATCTCTGTTAATAGAAACCTCTCAGATAACGTGCTGATTATTCTTGTACGAGTGAGAGAGGAACTGCTGCGCTGCCTAGCCCTGTGCTAAACACCAATGAACACATCACTTCAGCCAATGGAATTCACAGGAATTACAAATGACAGATATATGTCCACTCCACTTGGAGTAGTCAGTATGTTATCTGAGAGATATCTATTACCCAAGATATACATGATAACGGTTCGAGCAGAGCGTCTATACATAATAAAGACTGGAACAGCAAAATTCCCCGATGTGCTATCTGAATACTGAATATTCAAAGAAAATATGATAAGTGAAGTCAGCAATAACATTCTAAGACACATATGCTCAGCTCATCTCTTTGAACTGTGATTTCAGATTCAGTGTTCGAGTTGCGATAGCAGTAAAATGTTCAAACACAGAAGTGAGAAACGTCTAAACAGTGGCGGAAAGCAAATAATATCTTATGTCTTCAACTCGTTATTAGAGAAATACTCGATGCTTGCCGTTGTGGATATTGCCAAACTAATAGCCGAGTTTCATGGTGTAGCCCGCCTCGGTAGTGTGTCTGCCTCACGTTCAAGAGGTCCCGATTTTGAAGCTCAGTTAGGGCGTGTTACCTGGGTAAGGTTTCTTCGGGGTTTTCCCTTATCCCGTTAGACGAATGTCCGGTAACTCTAAGCCCCATGAACCCCGGACTCATTTGAGCAACATTACACCCATTTCATTCATCGTCCGATATGACTTATCGTTGGAAGACGTCGTGAATTGAAAAACAAAAAGGTTTCCTGGTGGTTTTTTTTAAGAAGTGTGAACAGAGCACTTAGAGAATATAAACATATAGGTGTCGTAAAAACCCCGAAGAGGAAATGCATCACACTACGCTGTGTTACAGTACAAGTAGACGATTTTGTAAAGGGTTCTATCCGAAATAAAGTTCACCAATTTTTCTTTAAAAGTGAGCCGCCAACTTTGGGTGAGGTACTTTCTATAGTAAACAATGATGGTGATCTTCCAAATTTTAAAAGAACCACATTTAATAGATTGTTGCTACATATGGGCTTCACATTTTCTAAAAGAACTGAGAATAACGAAATAGTTGATAGGGACGATATTGTGTTGGGGATAAGACGTTATCTCAGTTATGTGCGTGAATATCGGGCAGAAGATCGCAAATTTTATTATTAAGATGAAACTTGGATTAACGAGGTATACAAAACGTTAAGTTTAGCATAGACACTACTGTAGGCTCAAAAGAAGAAGCTTTCCGGGTATGTTTATCTAAAGGATTAAAAAGCCCGAGTGGCAAATGCAAGCCCGATATTCACACACATAACTGAGATAACGTCTTATCCACAACACAATATCGTCTCTATCAACTATTTCGTTATTCTCAGTTCTTTAGAAAATGTGAAGCACACGTAGACGATTTTGTAAAGGGTTCTATCCGAAATAAGGTTCACCAATTTTTCTTTAAAAATGAGCCACCAAATTTGGTGAGGTACTTTCTATAGTAAACAATGATGGTGATCTTCTAAATTTTAAAAGAACCACATTTTATAGATTGTTGTTATCACCCATTGGCAGCGACAGTGGTTTCGTGGATGGAGGATTACTCATTTTCGAGTCTAAAAAACTGATAATTACCATGAGGAGATGAATGATGAAGTCTTCCGTAATTGGTTTGAATGTGTTTTGCCAAAACTTGAACCCAGTAGTTTGATCTTGTTGGACGATGCACCCTACCACAGCGTGCAACTTTATCGTCGCTCTAACAGTTCTTGGCGTAAGCAAGAAGTAATGGGGTGGTTCCAGGAAAGCAAAGTGTCTAACAAAAGTAGTGTAAAAGCTGAATTAGTACACCTAGTGCAGCAAATTGCTGACAGGGATGAAGGAAAGTATGTGATAGACGATCTTGCGTCTAAGGCTGGACACCGTGTGCTGAGATTACTTCCCTATCATAGCAATTTAAATATGATCGAATTAGTTTGGACATTTTAAAGAAGTTGTGTCGCTAAAAACAAAACTTTCAAACTGGCTAAAGCTAAAGAAAATTTAACAATGCAATTGCGTGAGTGACACCTGAAATATGGCAGGCGGACATCACACACATTACAGAAGAGGAGAATAGAATATGGGAACTCGATTTTGTGTGCGACGGAGTTGTGGACAAACTTGTCATTAACTTAGAAGATACTTTAACTCCAGTGTGTCAGCTATATAATCTTCGGAGGATTCGGATTTGGGTGTTACACCATTGCTCAAGTAGTGCCATTAACGTAAGTAAAATATACATTTCCGTATGTTTTAAAATCGATTGTTATTTCAAATTGCATTTTCAACTATCATTTTAACATAAGGCGCATTTTGTAGATTTGAATAATGTACAACTGTAAATGATATGCAGCAAGCACGTGTGAGAGGAAAAATTAACTGCTACTGGCAGGAACTGCGAACTACTTTCGCGCGGATTACCACAAAGAGCTTGTTTACAGTATGGGGCACTTTGGTTTGGAATGGAGAGTAGATTCCAATTTGTGACTCCAATCTGCTTGCAATATATAACTTTTTGGAGGGTGAATGTCACACAATGATTTAGGGAAAAAAAGGTCATCTGTTACCACATCAGAATCTCCTACATCTAGAGCTGTTTCTTTAGTAACACCAAATTTGAAGGATATGTTATGGACTAGGGTAATATAAACGGGATTCATGTTTGAATGTGAGCTGGGCGGGTTTTCTCTGGGACCTCCGGTTTCCCCCACCATATCATTCCACCGGTGCTCCATCTTCATCTCATGTATCATCAGTGTCACCGCCTGCGGTGCCGTATGTAGTAAAAGCGGGCGTTAAACACTACACATTTCATTTCATGTTTGAATGTTTAAAGAAACACAAAACTATCCAATCTATGACAATAATATATCCCATGTCTACGGCAGATAAAGCCTATAATTGAAGTTCTGCTATTCTATCTGCAATGGACGTGCAGCCAACAGACTGTTGCCCGTAGATTGTCTAGTCTACTGTTTACAGCGTTATGTTATGTTTCCAATGTGCTCCAATATACTTGCCACTCATTTTAGGGTACTTGGTGTTAAAAACCGCAGTTCATTTTTAGAACATAAAACCACTTAAAGCTCAAGGTAGGGAACAACTATCTATCCCCATATCAGCTGAGTTCGCGATAACCTGCCGCTAATGTCATTCTCCTTCAGGGTTTTTGCATAGCATAATAATTATATCCTGGACATCCTTTCATAAGATTAGGTGACTGCCGACTTACAGTCATACAACCGTCCATCCGTAGTGCTGGCAGGCTGTATAGAGCATAGAAGGTTTTGCTGCGTGCCCACCTGTTAAGGGTTTTATCGCAGGTAGGATTTTTCTTTTCGGGATTTTGTCGGATAGTATGGGGCTATTAGGTTGAAGTTTTGATTGTAAGGTAACGGTTACTTTTCTCAAGGTGTAAGGAAAGGCTGCAAAATCTTATGCACCCTGGAGTTTTGTTTCAACATTTATTAATTTGGGTTGACATTTTGATGCCAAATAGCTTACAAGAATTATGTGGAGCTGAGCTTTAGCTGCTGTTAGGATTAGCTCCGATGATATCTCGGGTGCCCGTAAGCCATGCGGGGTACCCGGAACAGCCTAAATCGGCGTCTAGTGGGGTCAGAATCTACCAAAGATCTAACTAGCGCACTTTTATGAAATGGTAAAGCAGCGTAGAATTTTGATGCCCGACGCCTAATTTCGTCCTCAACGTATGGAAGACCCGAAGTTTCGTGAAGCAACCTGGTAGAAAAATAGCGACCCACAGAATAGATAGACCGCAGTCCTCTATTCTGTGTATATTGAAGCCATGCTAGACACCTCTCTGCAGCCATGCCCCAGATTTCAAAGGCCTATAGCATAATTAGAATTACCAGCGCTCGGAAGAGGTGCAACTTCAGGCCAACCGGTATCGAACTCGACCCCAGCTTTGGATATAGGGAAGCAATGGTCCCCTGCACCTTCGCCGAGAGGTCCCTGATTTGTTGGTGGAAAGTTAAACCTCTGTCCAATTTAACTCCTAGGAAATGGACGGAGATAGTCCATTCTGTCCTTTGGCTTCGAAAACTGAAGTTGGAGCAGTCTGCGGTTGTGGCGCTTTGTAAAATGTTTGACGTGGCTTTTGTCCATGTTAAGCGACATCCGCCAACGCCGAAAGCACTGTGGTGTGAGGCGGAGGTGTCGTTGTATAGGATTGAAGGCTTTGATAATGTGTTTCACTTTTCAGAACAGCAGCACGTCGTAAGCATATTGTGCCATTTCGACGTGTGGCTATATGGGGAAGTCTGCCATAAATGCACTGAATAAGGTGGGAAATAGTACAGAGCATTGGGGGACTCCGCCTCTCGTAGGTCTTCGTGTAGATTTTTCCCCCACAACTGTGACTTGGAAAGCGCGGTGTCTAAGGAAGCTGTGTAGTATGTTGATCATCTGTGTTGGGAGCCCCAGATTTGTGTTGGAGTCCGGCATGCCATATCGTTGAAAAGGCCTTCTCGACGTCCAACGACACTGCGGTCGTGAAGGCGCCTTCCTGAAAACCCAGGGTAGTGGTCTCTACCACCCACAGCAATTGCTGGACTGTCGAAAGACCCGGACGAAATCCAAACTGGTGGTTAGGAATAGCTTCAATGTCAAGTAATCCAGCCGGCCTACATAATGAAGAAGCGCGTCAGCCAATCATTAAGTTGCTTCCAAGTCGGAAGTACCTCCTCCTCAAAATCCTCAACGACTTCCGCAAATTCACACGAAATTGCTGACCGGTATTGCTCTATCCCATGAAGTCGTATTAATTAACTATTTTCTGAACTCTAAGGAATCTTCCTTACAGGAGACACAATTACCTATACTTCGGCAGCTTGAGAAGCATTTTCCGAATGGCTATTTAGAAAATACGTAGGCGGTCCAGAAAGTAACCTCCGTGTGGAAATAAAAATTAAACCATTTGAAATATTCTTCTTCTTCAACACGTTTTAGGCCATTTCGCCTGTTCCGGCTCCACAGTCTTATGACGTCGTTGGTATCAGTTCGGCTTTTCCTTTGGAGCTTGCAAGTAAGATTCTTTTTACGTGGATGGGATACTAGCCCTTCACACAACCTTTATACTATAGAGAATGGGGTATGTCTTCTGAGATTTCCTTCTCCCAAACGTGCTCCTGTCCCCAGCATACCAAGCCACATCTACCCGGTGTGAACCACTCTTAGCTTCCCCTCTCCTCTTGCAATCCAGTTAACTGATTATCCAGCTACACTTTTCAGCCATCAGTTCATCGAGTACTGAGCTGCCTCATTACAACAAGGTGGGGTTCAGGAGAGGGACCATTTGAGATATAAACATTGTATTATTATATCTGTAAACTACAGCGTTTCTTCTATTTTTCAACATATTTTCCGAACAAATTCAAGCACATTTCATACCTTTTAACAATCTTTGAAGTACCCCGCGTAGAACTCTGCCACCTGTGAACGTAGCCAACCCGTCACGTCGTGACATAAAGCTTACGATGGCCGAGGTGTTTGGTTACTATCTGGTGCAAAAAGAAAACCGAGAAATTTTGGGGAAATGAGTGGAAAGTTCCGTTATCGTGAACCGACGATTCCCACGAATTTTTCCACCTACTTTGTTCAACAGGTCATCATTGATAAGGGTAGGCATACCACTCCTGTTTTCTTCATGAATGTTTGTTCTTCAATTTTTAAAAAATCGTACCCAATGACGGGCAACACCTTCGTTCATAATGTTAGCACGGTATACTCCACACTGTTTAAGATGAATTTCGGCTACTGATTGATGTTTTGACAAAAAAAATCTTACACTTGGCAGGATTTTCTATTTTGAGGCTCATGTTTTGAGGTTATATCCAACATACGCGTGACAGTACGATACTGGCCTTTGGACAGCTAGAAACGCATTGAGTACTGGGCAAGCTAATGTGCAGATGATGGCGCTTCCCCACACAACTTCTCGCGCTACGTTACAAATGCCAGTTACTTTCTGGACCGCCCTCGTAATTCAGTTTTGCACAAATAGTCAAACTGAGGCATAGCCATCATACCACCCCAGCCTGTAACATCCCTTCTTAAGTCCGAGCGTAATCCTAATTGATGTCATCAGTAAGTTCAGCAGAAGAGCAATCGCGCTCTCTGTTTGCGCCGGTGATCCCATGCACCTAACAGTGAACGCCCCAGCCGTCTTACTTAATCCCAAGGTAACATGATACCAGTGAACACAAATGGCGCAAATTCCTTACGCGTATGATGAAAGCAGTGTAATAAAAATATAAGTTTTATACCGAAAAAAGCAATACGAAAATTAACCGGATGAAAGTTCAGCGAGCTGCCTTCTACACCAGATAGTGCTACCAGCAAAACGTTATTAATAATATGAGTAGAAACTTGTAGTGTAACTGTTCCTTCATTGCGTTAACTAACCCAAGTTTGCTTATAATAAAGTTTAAAGAATTAACCATCTAATCAGATTTCTTTGTAGTGTTTAACGCCCGCTTTTACTACATAGGGTACCGTAGGTGGTGACACTGATGATACATGAAATGAAGATGGAGCGCCTGTTGAAAGGGATGGCGGGGGAACCCCGAGCAGCCACAGGAAGCACGCTCCAACGCCGCTTTACCCATCACAAATCTCCTATGCGATCGCCTGACATGAATTCGGGCAGCTTTGGTGAGAGTCGAGTAGTCTATCCATTCGGCCACGGCGTGGCCAACATGATGAGATTAACCTATTGTAGGTCATTTGTAATTATTCTAAACAAAGCTGCGCATATATGAACATTACTAATGTGTGATATGAAAAATAATTAAATACACAACTGTTCTACAATGGCTGTAAATAAACTCAGACTGGATAAGAGTGATGCATAACAGTAACAATAACTATAAAATTAGTAGTTATTAAAAAGTTTTTGTTGGTCAGGTTGGTATATGCTGGACAGAACTGTACCCATATGAGGTGAATAATGTTTCTCAGTTCAGCTGTTATTTTTCATTGTTAAAGATATGGTGGAATTTATTTTCTACGCTGGACATGCTAAAGAAGTGTAATGCATTTGCCATAAGCTCTGTAATATTACTTGTACCTAAATTCATTACTTTTCTTCAAGGCCTTACATGATCTGTAAGGAAGTGGATGTCTACGGGAATATTTGAGACAAACGACCAGACAGTCCTGTTCAACCTATACCCTAGTTGGGTCAGTGTCTTTGTATTTCTAACGCAGCATATGTGCCAGACACCTGACTGGGAGAAATTGATCTCAATTGGGTCTTCTGTAACTCACATACACGGTTAATTTTGGAAAGAAAATATTATGCGAGTGAATTAGAAAATTCGGCAGTCCAAAATCTGTCAAACGTTGGCATAATATGTCGCAAAACAAAGTTCGGTACTTTTCGCAGACAGTTCTCTTTGTGAAATATAAGTTATAACGCTGATAGAAAAGGAAGAAGGTTTGCCCTGGATGCCTTTATAGGCTTCGCTTCTAAAAAGCGATCATATTCCAACCGAGAAAATAACAGGGTATAAAGGAATTGAAGTAAGAGGTTGGTGTCTCCGTGTCGTATCGCCATACACAAAGAAAAACTGTTAATGGAGATAAAAGTTTGAAAGAATGTGATTGTAATGAGAGGCGCGACTTAAGTTATGCTGTAAATAAATAGCTAATAAATTAATAACAATGGGAGCCCCGCGTTCGTTGACCCTTAGACTTAAGGAAAGTCGAGGATGGCGCATCTTCGTGTTCTCTTCATTTGTGGAACTTAGCAAAACACAAGATGCTCAGATTCATGGTAAGTCAAGCTTTCCAACAGATAGATGTGTGTCTAATGGCGCTCAACTAAAAGGTGGGCTATGACCGACGGCAGTCAAATTCAAAGTTGTTCATGGCAGTTCCGAGTGAGTTGGTACGAAATAATAAAAATAATACTGTCCGCGTATTATAATGTGTACAATTGTAGACACTGCCAAGACGATATGCCTACATAAAGGGCATACAGCTTAAGCCTGTTTCAGTCTGTGTGAAGTACGACGCGTCATAACGTTTCGAAAAAAAAAAACATTGTCGCGAACCCATTATTTACGAAAGCGCGGCGCGGGAGCGATAAGGGACGGATGGTGCCGGGCTTGTCTAAGTAGAATTATGACAAATTCCCTAAGGATACAAAGCAAACATAATCGAGAGAATGTTAAAAGTTTGAGAAACGCAGAAAACTGCTATAATAATCGAATGAAAATGGCCATGGAGCACTAGTCGCTGCGATAAATTTATTCTCCTCGGTTCATTTCCACGATTTAATTGCTCACCAAAATTACTTTGTACTGCTGACAATCGCATAGTATGGGGATCATTCAAGGTAAGCTAAAATGAAATTCGACGTGAATTTACACTGAAGGCTTTCGAAGTGATTCTAGATAATTGCTTGTAGAAAACTACAAAGTAGGACCACTTTCAGTCACTTGTATTCATCGGCCAACGAGTTTGTCGATCTTGGATGTGATCATGATTTTTAGATACCTGTGATAAATATCACAGTAGAAGATATGTCGCCATCCCTGTGATTACACTATTGAGGTTTCCTTATAATAAAAATTTCTCTTTTTCTACTGAGTACGTAAACTAAGCCTTTTATTTTATTTAATAATAAGAAAATATGTTAAAGTAAATATGATGACTAATACAATGCAGTATGGCTAATACAATTCGGTGCAACATATTTAGTGGTTTTCTGGAAAGTTTTGGAAGCACTAGGTAGCAACACTGCAAGAAATTGAATCTGTGATCTGAATTGAATCATGGATATTGTATGTTGTGAAAAATGGCGTATATTTATAAGTGGAAATGTACTTCTTTGTGTAAATATCTGAACGGTTATCTTTGTGATGTATGATGGAGTGGGAAATTTGTGTGCTAAAGTAAGGATAAATAAGTTTCTTATGCGGCATAATATGTAAACATGTGAATATAAGCGAATTGGTGTGTTATTTGAGAAGGGTGAGTTGTAAATAAACTCTTTATTTAAATTCATGCATGTTTTAACTTGTATCTAGTTATTTTGCAATGCTAATGGAAAAGAAATTTACACACGACGTCCCTGGGCAGAGAGGAAGGGCATTTGGGTGATTCACTATTTACAGATGTGTATAAAAGGTTATGTTGTAAACCGAATACATAGACGTTAGAGGTAACCAATGTTCGGATGAAATTATTCTATATTATGTTTGTGCTACAAATTCACATATTAATTATTTTTATGTACTTGTGATTATCCTCTAAGTAACTAAAGGTGTTTCGTGAACTAACATTTTTTTTTCCAGTTTACAAAATGTAATAGTTTTTTAAGACTTCGTTTACTCTTTACCCGTGACGATTTTTTTTTTAACTGAAATTTGTCTCGCAAAAGTAATGTGAACATTTGTGAATGTAAATTTCTGGTATCTTAAGAATGATTAATTTCGTTTAAGGACAGTACTGTACTCATGTCCACTTGGATAGTGCTGTGTCTGATATTTTCATTTCAGACAGATGCACATGTAATGTTTATATTACTTTCAACTTTAACAGTTTTCACATAATTGCTTAATTAATTTGGTTGATGCTTAAACTTATAAGGCAGTTGCTCAAACTTCAATTACATATATGGGGAGCTTTTCTCTTGCTGAACTTAATTGAAATGAGGCAAACTTTGGCTACCTGTGTCGTTGGTTGTATCTTTGTAACCATTGCATCAGTAATGCTGTCACAAAATATTTTTTTCATTTTGACATTTTTCCAAGGCTTTCATGTGCTACATTGCTCTTTAAAGGCAGATTCCCTTATTTTAAAAATATAGCAATTTAATACAGATACCCTAATGAAAATTTTAAAGCTTTTCACTAACGTACACCATTTTTAAAGTATTCCAAGTGCCATTGAAGTATTATTTTACAAGAGAACAAGAAAACAGATTTGTGTAACTTAACAAATATGGAGTGGTATGGAATTTTGTCTTCATTTTGTACCGCTTCTTGAGACACAACACTCACTGCTGTTGTTGTACATTAAGGGCCACACTTAGGTACATGATGCCCTTGTGCAATAATTTATTTTATGCCTCCCTTCATAAACTTCAGCATGGCTATTCATTTATGGACTACTAAAAATAAAACACTAATAATTAAATCTATCGAGATTTAACTGTATTGGAACACCACAGTGAAGCGAAATAATTATTCATTTCTGGATGAGTCGTATTTATTACACATCTGCTTCACTTACGTACCTATTTTGAGGACATGTTTCGCAAATCATCGTTTGCATCTTTGGCTCTTATGCGACTAAAGCATGATCATTAACTAATCATTAACTTCAGTTTTTAATTTTATTGATGTATTTAAATAACATATATCACAAAGCACATGTGCAAGTTAAATATTTAAAAACTATATAAAAATATCTGCTACTATTCAATAGCCCCTTTTACTGAAAAATTACCACAGAAACATCAAGTTTGACACATGTATGGTAAAAATATAAAGAAAGTTTCTACAGCTTAATGCCCTGTAACAAATTTATTTCACTTAAGTGTGAAATTTAATCAATCGGAAACATATGCAATATCATTTAATTGTGCTTTTCCAAAATTTATTGAACTTAGAGAAGTGACTTCCCATTCACTTTTGTATTTGAAAATTAATTTATTACTTCCTCAAAATCCAGACTGGCTGAGATGTCTGATTCTGTGGCTGGTACTCCAAAATTGACCAGTCATTGTTCTCTGCATCCCTAGATAGTTCTTAATCCATTTTAAAACAGAAAAGCACCTTTTAGCAGAACAGTTTGTTGCTGGAGTATAGTTTTAAATGTTGATGCTGTGTACACAGTTGGATAGATATCACCATTTTTTTTTAAACCATGTTTTGTAGAGAAATAGAAGAGTGGAAGACCTTTCTTCATAGACACCAGATAGCTTTTAAAATATATACATTCTTCACCAAAGTTGTTCTGTATGTTAGGATTATAAATGATTCTTTAACATCCTTTACAGCACCGTAAATTTGAATGGCTTCTATTTCGGTGATATTTGAGAGAAATGGAAATCTTGCGGTTATATTCTCTGTAGACTTAACTCTCTTCTGTAACTCATCCTGAAGAATGTATAATCTTAAATTACAACATTTTCATTCCTCTCCAGATCTCAACACAATTTGATCATGTTTCTTCTTAAGGACTCTTCTGAGTCAGATGATTCATCAAAGTGTCTCTTACATTTAATTTGTTTCCTTTTTTTATTCTCAGCACTGAAATAGGTGGAACTTATTCAGAATTCCTGATTTCTGTTTGTTTGTTTGTTTTGTAATTTACGTCCTCCAACCTTAAGTTATATCGGACGATAATGAAATGGGTGAAATTATGCTCAAATGAATCTGGGATCCATGGAGCTTCGAGTTACCTGACATTCGTCTTTCAGGATAAGCGAAAACCCCAGAGAAAATCTTATCCAGGTAACTCACCCTGACCGAGATTCGAACTCGGGACCTCTTGAAGTGAGGCAGTCACGCTACCATCTACGCTACCGAGGCAGGCGTGATTTCTGTAAGCTGCTTTTCAGCTGAATCCTTGTAAATTGAAAAGGATGTCTGAAGCTGAGCAAAAAATATTACAAGAGATTCATGGATTTCAACAGAAGTAGAAATGTGTACATTCTTGGCTTACAGTGTGTCCATTGTATTGCCAAACTGCTGCAGAATACAACCTCACACTGATATCATGAAAGGTGTACCTCAATACTACTTGACTTTCTCTGAAGATCTTCAGCTTTGCATCTGACTCTTATCACTCATATTTTCTGAAATTGTTTTTAATGAAGAAAACACTGCTTTCCAATCTGTATTCAAACTCTTGCGAGCATCTTGCATGCACTTTATCAAGTTGTAGACAGTGACTTCAGTATCATACAGAATAAAAGAAAATGTTTCCAAGATGTTCCATCTAACTGTAAAATCTGCAAAGAAGGTATTATAAACCCTGGATTAACCCTAAAAACTGTGTTGCAGCTGTACAGTATTGTGCAGTTAATGAGCCAGCTGGATTCAGTGAGAGCTAAACATAAAATCAAGAAAGCACCTGTCTGCCGTGCTAGGGGTCCCGGGTTCGATTCCCGGCGGTGGTGGTGGGAATTTTTCTCCAACCAAGATAATTCCTCATCTTTTCCAGAGTCTGGTAGTATAAATGAGAGTGTGAATGTGTGCATGATCTAATGATTAAAACCCAATGAATACAAGTTAACACGTTCAAATTGTTCCAAAGGAGAACGGCCGCCAAATGACTATTGTAGTTAAAGGCAGGGTATAAATGGGAAAAAAAAAAAAAAAAGTTTCAGTCCTTGGGTATTTACAAGCCTGAATATGCACCAAACATGTGGACTATGTTATAATATGGCTTATAATATGTTTTCAGTCCATATAGTTCTAGAGAGTTCAAAACTGCTTCAGGAAGTTACTTTCCAGTATAGCCAGTATTTTTATAAAATACAGGAATCTTTAAACTGAGATCCCAATTTCAGTTACAGATCTAATGATTATACTTAACTGGTCATTGTGGGATATGTGTGGTTAGAATCTACTATAATTGAAAAATATTTAGAAGGAATAACTTTATTACCTATTTCATGGATTACTTATTTAGATAAATTAAATCTTCATAAGTTGCCAGTGACAAATATTAAGTAAATTCTTTTGTGGGGTTACAAACGTTGCTACATGATCAGTAAAAACGAATCATACTCTGCAGTTAATTCTAGACACATCATAACATTTCCATGTTCTACGGAGCCAAACACTTCTTTGATTCCACAAAATGCTATGTCCCTAGAAGCTGGCTTCTTAACTACAGGGACAACTCTTTGTAGCACTTTTCTCCAATATGTAACTATATTTATGCATGTTTGGAGGAATTTAGTAACATTGACATTCAAATTAAATTCTCTTATGTTGGAATCTCAGCCAAGGTGAGTTATTGTTATCTGGATAAGGGTTTTCTGGGGTTTTTCCTTCATCCTGAAAGATGAATGTCGAGTAATTCTAAGCTATATGGACCCTGGGCTCATTTGAACATCATTTCACCCATTCAATATGACTTACGTTGGAGGACGTTAATTTAAAAAGAAAAATTTTCTTTTGTCAGGAATATTTCCAGAAAAGATAAAACGTACAATTTTTAAACCTTTATACAAAAAAGAGACAAAAGCCTGACTTCCAATAATAGATCAGTCTTGCTCTTGACACCTTTTTCTAAAGTAATAGTAAAGTATTATACAACTAATTGGGTTATAAAGTACATGGAGTTAAACATTCTCACATTATCTCAGTTCAAATTTAGGAGATAAATGGTAACTGAAAATGCTACAAACATGCTAACTTCTGAATTAATAATAGCCTTGGATAAAAAAAGAACTACATTAGGAATATTTTGTGATTTACCTAAGGCATTTGACAGTATATATGACAAACTTTAGTTGCGAAAGTTAAAATTTTATGGTTTCAATGAGATAGAATGGATTATGTCTTACTTAAACAGAAGGCAGAACACCAGTATAAATGATTTGGAACTAGGTGTTATTACTATAGGTATCCCACAAGGCTATATATGCTGGCCATTGTTATTTTTAAAATTTATAAATGACTTGCCATAGGAGGAAAATGTGTAATGTTTAACGCCCACTTTTACTACATACGGCACTGCAGGCGATGACACTGATGATACATGAGATGAGGATGGAGCACCGGTGGAATGAGATGGTGGGGTGAACCGGAGATCCCGGAGAAAACCCGCCCCAGTGCTGTTTTGTCCACCACAAATCTCACTTTGCGGTCATCAAAAAACTTGTAAGTGGAGAAAAGTATATACAAAGTTGACTCACTTGCCTAATTTTAGTAACAATGGCACTCCACTTTCTGAAATACTTCTTTTTATTCTATATAATGATATGGTCTACAAACCAGAGAAGGTATCTGATATTTCTTGTGCTCCATATAGATGAGAACAAATAAAAGTCATGCTACCATAATTTAACTCTGCTTTGCATTAAGAAACTTAAAAAATTTGCTCAATCAAAGTGCCTTAAGAACAGCATTTTTTGCCTGCCGTCACTTGCTGTTGGTATATGGAATTTTCTTATGGGAAAATTCGACACACAGCAACAAAGTGTTTATATCACAAAAAAGGGTCATACTTATTATTCATCAGTCTTGTAGGCCTTTATTTAAAACCCAAGAAATTCTTATTCTGCTAATGAGTACATATATACTCTGTTAAGCTATCTTACAGTTAATTTTGATAACTTCACAATGAACCTTGCTGTGCATGACCAAAGTATAAAGAATGCAGACAATTTGCAAATAGCTTAAAACTGGTCCAAAGAGGATGTTACTATTCTGCAATAAAAATTTAGAATAACCTTTGTTGCTACCCAAAACTATTAGATATAATAAACATAAAATCTTCAAGAATGTTTTAGTCATCCTTATATACTCATTCCCTGTATAATATGGAGGAATTCTTTAATATTTCATTCAGCAGGTTAATTTTCCTTATATAGACCAGATTGCATGCAAGTGTGTTTTGATGATTTACTTTATTATTGTCCTACTGTGATACATGTTCTGAAGTTAATGCTTGAAATGGTTGTGGTGTTTCATAAATTTTCATTTAATACATAATGTAAGACAAAAGATGAAGATACCCTTGTACTATTGGTGGCAAAGTTTTACTAGTCATGCGCCCGCCTCGGTAGCATGGTGGTAGAGTATCTGCCTCACGTTCACTATGCACTATGCATGAATCCCTTCATAGTATGTGGGAAGTGCGCATATAAGAATGACTTTAAATCTTTCTGAAAAAGTTTGTTCAATAGATGTTATTTTATAGGAAAATTGTCATATGCTGGACCAAAACACAGGTTTAATGGTGGTGCTGACCAGAAAGGATGGCTGCTGCTAAATGATAGATAGGTGATGTATACTAAAGTGCTGATCATTGAGTTTTAATTACACTGATGTTTTGGCTGCGCTTTGCAGCTTGTCCCTCAAGCATAAAGATAGTGTTTGTTACACTCAGATTGGCAATTGTGACGTCAGAACATACTACTATAGCGCTATCTTCAGTTATAATGGCAAACTAAAGTGAGAGTGGAGTCACGGAGGAGATAAGATTTAATGCGGGTATAATAGTGCATTGAAATTTATTTCTTATTTATTAAGTAATATAAGTTTAAATGGCTATTTTGTCACACTTTTTTACCCGATTGGTGTGTTTAAAACTACCAATGACCAAGAGACTGTACTAATGCATAGTTACATGTCTCTCTCTTTTCAATTTCACTATAAGAAAGTCTTTCAATCAACTTCCATTAGAAACTATTGTTACATGGTCTAGGGAAAGCTTCATGAATGCAAGGCACAGGCCTGGATAGTTGAACTAAGTTTCCTTGCAACATTTGACCCAGGCGCTCTCTGTGTCTGTTTTCTCCAACTTGTCAAAACTAAAGGCTCACCAGACAGAATTGTATTGAATGCGCACAATTCAACAATTGTTGAAGGAACAATTAAAAATTAATGCTTCAGCATAAACATATAGTACGAGGGTCCTTCAATAAATAACCAAACTAATTTAATTGTATTTAAATAAACTGCCCTGGAGCGCCATGGCTGCTAGTTGTGGAAAGGTGCTCTAGCAGTGCTGTGAGTGCTAGTCATGCAGAGTCAAATCAGTTGGGTGTTAGAGCCCGATACGTAAGGTCATCTTTACTGCACCCACCATTTAACTGAAATATCAGCAACGCGCATCAATAAAGTTTTGTGTTCTGTTAGACCAAACTCCTACAGAAACCTTTGAAATGGCGCAGCAAGTTTTAGGCAAAACACAAGTCTTTGAGTGGTATAAATGTTTCAAAGGGGGTCATGAAGACCTTCAAGAATCTCCGCGCCCTGGAAGACCCGTAACAACAAAAACAGAAGTCAACATTAACACAATTGACACAATTGTGGGAGAAGATCATCGCATAACAATTTCAAAAGTTGCAGACATAATGCATTTGTCTGTTGGAACTGTGGACGACATAATTTGCAATTATCTTGGCTGTCGAAAAGTTGCAGCGAAATGGGTACCGCACTTGCTGAAGGACAAACAGAAGGCTCACCGCTCCATGACGTGTCAAGAATGGCTTGGAAGGTAACGACAGGAGCCAGACTTTCTGAATAGGGTCATCTCTTGTGACGAAAGTTGGTTCCACCGTTACGGCCCGTTAGCAAATCAGGAGAATTCACAGTGGAAACATTCATTGAGCCCTAGGCCTAAGAAAGCAAAAGTTCAGAAAAGTGCGGGAAAGGTCATGCATCTTGTATTCCTTGACAAACAGGGCATTCTGTATGATCATGTTGTAACTAATCAACGCACAGTAAATGCTGCTTACTTTTGTGACGTACTGAAGGGGCCACTGAAGAAAAAAATCACAGAAAAGCGACCAGATCTCGCAAGGAGAGGATGGATCTTGCATCAAGATAATACCCCTGCTCATTGAGCTCCTGCAAATCAAGATGTCATCGCAGAAATGGGCATTGAGATCATGTCTCATCCACCTTATTCTCCGGATCTCGCACCATGCGATCTTCACCTCTTCCCTAAAGTGAAACAGGAGCTTCGTGGTCGCCACTTTCAAGTCATGGTTATCTTGAACAGACTGTCCAAAAATTGGTTCAATAAATGTTTCGAACAACGAGTAAATTGGAATAATTGTATTTCATTAGAAGGAAAATACTTCGAAAGTGTGTAGGTAAATGTTAGTGAAATAAAGCCATAATGAGTTAATTAAAAAATTAGTTCAGTTATTTATTGAAAAACCCTCATATATGGTTACAAATGAGTCAACCTAGTATATACTTTTCTCCACTTACAAGTTTTTTAATTAAGACTAGTTTCGGGGAACGTCTTCCCTATCAGTTCTGTGGTTGATGATGCTTCTGGTGTCTGCATCTAGCTTGGTGTCATGTTACCATCTGATGCTCTGGTAAGTTTGATGACGTCATCTATGGCGGGAATTTCAAAATTCTTCGTAGTAAATATGTTTTCCCAAATCTGCAGTTCTAGAGCTTTCTTTGCCTGTTTGAGCAATTCTATTTCTTGCTTTGTGTTGTGATTCTCAGACCAAAAGTGATGTAGTATGGCAGACGTGTCCATGTGTTTGAATTTAGTATTTCTGAAGTGTTCCATATTATTGTTCTTAGATTCCTTTTAGTCTTCCCAATGTATATCTTGTCGCGATCCTGGCAGCTCATTTGGTAAATGCCTGATAATTGAGTTTTGGGTGTGCTATTTTTAGAGGGTGGTTTAGTAAGTTGCGGATGTTGTGTTTGTTCTGAGGTGCTATTTATGTTGAAGCTGTTAAATATCTTTTCAATTTTTTGAAGTATTTTGCATGAAATATATATTTGCCATATCTGACGTTTGGATTTTCTAGTTTTTTAATGTAGTATCCTTTAAGTTTTTGTTTCTTTTGTGTCTGTAGATCAACTTTTTTTATGTAGTTCAATTTGGCAACCTGTTGTATGTGAGTGTACTCCTGTTCATATTCTGTTTTTGTTAGCGGAATGTTGATATATCTGTGAACCAAACTATGGAATACTGCATATTGATGTTGTAATGGGTTGCATTTAATGTAATTGTCAACATGTGTTGCTTTTCTGTATATTCCAAATTGTAACCGTGTTGGTGTTCTTATGGTTTTCAAATCTAGAAAAGGTAGCCATCCATCCTGTTCTACTTCAGTGTTGAAGATTATAGATTTTTCTTGTAGGTTCAGCAACTATAGCATCATCGGTTAGTCTTCTAGGAACTATAGCAAACATATTGTCGACATACCTGTGCCAACATTTGAAAATATGTGGAAAGGCTTTAGTACTGTGTTTCCAAATTACTCATGAACAGATTAGCTAGCAATGGTGAAAGAGGGTTACCCATGGCCGAGCCTGCAATTTGTTGGAAGATCTTGCTGGAGAACGTGAAGCTGTTTTGTTCAATATATAGGATGGTTAAATTTTTTTGGATGCCTAATTTTAGTAACAATGGCACTCCACTTTCTGAAATACTTCTTTTTATTCTATATATTTGGTTATAGGTGTATGTTACATTATGGTGCTAAGGGGCATATTCCTAGTGAAAAATCACTGCTCCTTCCTGGAGGTGGAATTTCTGCCAGGAGAGTTTACTATTTGCTGGGCAAACTCTTCCAGGATTCCTTCTTGTCTCCATGCTTCTTTGGTGACTCCTCAAATATTTTCCACTATTGTTCAATCCTCAGCAGTGATACTAAGAATAATTTGTCTTTTTTGCAGTATGCACAAATGAAGCAGCACTATACACTATCCTGATGTTGCTATTTGATCCTGACAGTATTAAATTGACTGTCCGTAGGTTCTGCCACTGCTACCAGCTCTTTAATTTTTTTCAGGCTACACACCATCATTCCGTCCTTGACACCAGTTCCATGAAGCATACAGACTGCTTTGACGTACTATGAATGCTTAATGGCACCATGTGCACTTCTTTAAAATCAGTGAATTTCTCCTTGGAGGTTTTGAATTTGGTGGAATTTGGAAGTTTCACCACAGTGGAATCTGTGGTATGACATTCAAAGGTGGTATTGCCAGAAACAAGCATATCTGTTGCAAGTGTGCAAGGGTCCTTCCTGGATAACATCGTCCTATCAACAGATTGGACCAGCCACAATGGTGCTGTCAGAAGCAATATTGATGATAGACTAACTCCCTTTTATACCTAACCCTTTCACCAATATGGACATCATATGACGTCCGAGTTAAAATGCAGCAAAACTATATGGACGTGTATAGACATCCTGAGCATACATGCATTTAATGCTTATTTAACAATTTTACAATACATTTAAATTAGTTCTATAAGAGATGAAAACTTATCCTTAAAGGTTTCTTTTTGAATGGTACACCTCAAAACCTGGATAAACAACAAAGGCACATCTTCAGATTCATGGCAAATAATACTGGATTCTTCGGCAGACTTCTTTTTCGCGACACACTAGACATTTTTGAAAGGTTCACACTTTTTTGGATGTGGATGGTATCCTTTTAGGAAAGTGTTTTCTCTCAAATATGAGGGGTGCTGTAGTGGTGGATTTGTTACCTCCAGTATGAAGAGGCCTCTGAATCTTATAGTACTTAATTAGGTTATGAGCTATTGATACACATAAGTCCAGGTAGGTCATTGTCTTGCAATAATTTAGAGCTCTGCAAATTGTTTTTCATAAGGAGTGATAGCTTGTAATTACTGATCCACCCCACCCATTATTTCCTTCCAAAATGGAGCAGCTAATATTTTATCTGCAGACCAGTACATGTGTAATGTAGATTTACAAATAACATGCACACTGTTCACTTCTGAATTCTCCTCTTAGGCCCCAAATTGCCTTTAGAGACTAGGGCTTCCTTCACCCTCCTCACATATGTTTGTTACCCTAACAATGAGACACTAAGTCAGTTCTAAAAAAATTGTGGAAGTGTTGGTTGGATGTCAGAAGTTAGCTATACACCAGAAAATATGTATATTTGTCTATATGTGTATGTTTTACTTATTTTGACCACTTCATAGTATTAATTCTTCTTGAACACTTAAAAGAAGCGGGTCATTTTCTTCCTCACTGCTATCTATATCAATGCCTCCCTCATAATCACCATCAATATCCAAATCATGTCAAACAGCAAAAAGTCCTCCACATTTTCTAAAGTGATATCAGAAGCCCGTACACTTCGTATGCAAGCTAATTTATTTGCTACATTATTAGGATAAGCCATGGTTAACACTGAAATTTAACAATTTCAGATGTGCTATTCATTTAACTCTCGGCTATAAGAAATCACTCTGAACATCGAGTGAGTATAAATAACAAATACTGAGCGAATACAGCTGCAAAAGGCTACCATAAATTTTGGTTGTGAAATACAGTAATAAGAGGTAATTATCGTGCTGCTCAAAAGATTACCCGGCTGTATCTATGTTAATAGAAACCTCTCAGATAATGCACTGGTCACTCTACTTGGACATAACATCTATCTGTCATTTGTGATTCCTGCGCATTCCATTGGCTGAAGTGATGCATTCATTGGTACTTAGCACACAACTGAGAAGCGTGCCATTACTTGTCTCACTCTTCCGAGAATAATCAGTAAGTTATCTGAGATGTATGTATTAACAAAGATAAAACTAGGGTAACCTTTTGAGCAGGATGATTATATATACAGATGCTGACGATTAAACATACAGATGCTGGGAGTGGTTTGTTTCTTTCCATCATGAGTGTGACACAACATATGCAATGATTATTACTTGGTAACTAAACCCTAAAACCTTGAACTGGAGAAGTCGCTTATGCTGCTATACATACATATCGTTCCTATGCACATAAAAACAGTTGACTGAGATATTGGATGCGTTCAACACAAAGAATGGCTTTTGCTACAGTGAAACAAAGTAGTGAAATTTCAACGATTTATTAATATAGTTTACTTTAAATTAACTTTAAAGAGAGTCGATTAAAGACACTAGACAACACTTACTAGTCTAGTGTCTTTAATCGACTCTCTTTAAAGTTAATTTATCATAACAACACTGTTTTCAACACTTCCAAGAAAGGAATAGTTTACTTTATTGATACTGTAGATGTATACTGCCTTTAATGGGTTTTAAACCGGTTTTTGTTTTGTTCAAATAACTTAATAAATACTGACGATACGAATGTGTATTAAGTATTTTTACAGCATTTAACAATTTAAATGTATTGTTCTGCTTATTGGGTATCCATCCCTGGGTCATGCAGGGTTTAAATGGCCATTGTTGAAGCAATTAACAGTGCGATTGGTTGTCTGCCATCACAATCCCACGACCATGCTGATTACAACCACCATGAAGGTCCATCTGAGCTCACAAATTTTCCTTTTATGGTGTAGGATAATGTTACATTAAATGATTTAGTCCAAATTTTTAATTATTGGATCCTTGGTTCTGTGTTACCACCTGGGATTCAGCTGAGATTGATTGTTGTATTGTGGTAGTTGGCTACTATGATGTATTTCTTGTAATAGGGTAGGTTTAAAGAAAAGAAAGTTTTGAAAATTTGATAATTTAATATTGAGTGACCAGACATGTGTACGTTATTATGTATGTTGTTTAACATTCATCTGGCTCTCTTTATGTTAAAAGAAATTCACTCCTTGGATATAGAACAAAATTAAAGAAACTTAAGTTATGCTTAGTTTACAATCAGTAAAGAACTGCAGTGATGAACTGCTAATTGTAGGACAGAGTACCAAATCTGTGAAGGGAGAAAAAGAGCATGAGGACTACTCCAGCTTCTTTAATTTTTTTATTTATGCCATTGAACCTTTAAAAAATGCTAAATCTCTTATATTGTACTATGCCCTAATTGAGTTTTACTTGTTTTTCAGAATCTAAAAATGTGCTGCCTGATTAACCAAGCTATTACTGCTAGAGATTTATACTTCTCATCTTCAAGTGCACTGCATATTTCAAAACTCCATTAATGAGGTAGAATATACCTTTCAGTTTACTGAGAAAATGTTTAGTGTTTGGTTTTTATTTCAAATAAACAAAAGAAAAAAAGAGCTGTAGTTTGTATATGATTAAATGTTTGTCAGGAAAATATGTTAAATGCTATTTTCAAAAATGTCTGTATCATGTTACCATGAATCTTGTAGCCTGAGCTTTAAAAGGGGGAATTGCTTGCAAGATCTGAAAGTGGGAAGAGGCATTCATGTGCATGTGATTTATTATGAAAGGCATTACTACTAATGTAAATATTGAGCTAGAATTATTTTACTTAATTGATGGAAATTATTCATTTCTCCACACTAGCCGTATATAGGCTAAGATTTTTGATAGATAGAGTCAACATGAGAAATTCAATGGGTGGTATGCATAAAAACTAAGCAATTGCTTTTGCTTCAAATCTGTAGCAAAATCTAGCTAATGCTTCGATATATATGCATAATACTATCTAGCAATTGCTTTTGCTTTAGCAAAAGCTAGATCACGTAGGCCAGGTTAAGCAAAAGCTATGACAAGTAGCAATTGCTATGAAAAACTGAAGTCTGCCTCAATGCTGACTTTGCTAGCTTAGCAAAAGGTTTATCGGAAGCAAAAATGGCTGCATTTATGAATATTCGAGAAAGAAAGGTCTACAGACAAAGGAGGAACCCCGAAGAACAGGATTTCAAAAAGTTATATAGATTTAGCAGTGAAAATGTTACGTGGTTAAGTGATTATTTTGTGTGAGAAAATCACGAAATGCGTGGTGGAGCTTTGAGTGGTCAGCAGAAAATGAGGACTTTTTTAAGATACGTTGGAGACCCGGGTTTCCAGGTTGGAGTTGGAGAAGACATGGGTATGCACCAGAGTACAGTGTCAAGAACTGTCACATACATAGCAAGCAAAATAGTTGAAAAAACTCATTTTTGGATGTCGTTTCCTTCGGATCAACAGAGTATGCGCGATGGTAAACTTCAGTGGCAGAGGAAGTACCATTTCCCATCTGCAGTTGGTGTTCTTGACTGTACACATGTGAAAATTCCAAAACCAAATCATCAAGGAGATGAATACATTATCCGCAAAGGTTATGCTTCCATAAATGTGCAAGCTACATGTAATGCCGAGGAATGTTTCACCAGCGTTGATATTCAGTGGCCTGGGTCAGTGCATTACTCACGCATATGGCGTAACAGTGCACCGTGTGCAGTAATGAAGAGAAGCATAAACACCTTGTTGATAGCAGATGAGGGTTACGGAGTGGCACCTTGGTTAATGGTTCCTTATCACAATCCTGTTACACCACAAGAAATTGCATTTAATAAACTCTTAAAGCTAGAACGCGGTATAATCGAGCGCTGTTTTGGACAGTTAAAGAAAAGATTTCCAATTCTTCATTACGGGGTATAAGACTCAATTTAGTACACACACCAACACTTATACAAAGTTGTTTCATCCTACATAACGTGGCTAAGTACTTGCTTGATGATTATGATGATTTCGACGACCTTGATGGTGATGCAGGTGATTTTGAAAATGTAAATGGCGTTGAAAATGTTGGCGATGATGCTGCAATATGTACAGAAGGGTTGAGAAAACGAAATAAAATTGCTGAAATTATATATGATTTGTAAATCAATTATTCAGTTAAAACAGAAAGACTAATTCCAATATCTGAAAATGTTGTACATGTATATATATTTAAATAAAGTGTAACAATATGGCACCTTTAATGCCTAGTTATTCTTGTTTTTCAGAAGTTCTAGTTTTTTTTTGAAAAATAGTCAATTTGTAATCTTGTTAACTTCAGCTGTTCACTGATCAGTAGGTTCTGGTACTCGGGGGGTGGACAGACCTCTACTTTCGTCAGTTTCAAAATCACACATGCACTGACGTTTTGTAGGTCTCTGGGGCCTGCTTTTGTGATACTACTGGTGTTAAAGAAGGGCCCTCTTTCCCTGGCACATCTCCCTCACATGCACCTGTACCACAAAAAATAATGAAATACTGCAAAATGTCCTTCCTTACCTTCGAAATTTTATAGAGTACGCAACATATAATGAAATCAAAATGCATTTATTATATGAGGAAAATTATTTATTTCAAAATCTCACCTGGAATCTTGTTTAAGGTTGGATTATTATCTGATCATATCAACCAAAATAGTTGCTGCTGCCAATGATTCAGTTTAATCTTTTTGTTTCCTATTGCCTTCGCGTCCGTCTTTTTACTACAGATTTCATATTACTGATTTTCTTTGTGATTTGTTTTGACTCCATTCTTTTACCAAAAAGTTGCTCAATTTCCATAATTGCCTGTCCAATCGCTATCTTCTTTTCTTGTTTTATTTTGGGAACTTGAGATTTGTTTAATAACACTGTCTTGTTTTTAATTACGCTAACAAACACGTCGTTAAACTCGTCTGCTTCCGTATCAGAACTATCTGAGGACATATGCAGATTTTAACAAAGTAAGTAACTGATTCAAAAGCACAGACCAATAGGCACAATACGTGTATACAAACTGATAAAAAACTACGTATAGTTCGTCTGCTTTCATGACGTAGTGAAACACGCGCATGCGCGCTAAGAGATTTATCGCTTGCAGTGGTCTGGTAGGCAAGAAGCAATTGCTAGGTATGGGTAGTAAATGCTTTCAAGCAAAAGCACGTGCTTTATGCATACAATTTATAGCAATTGCTTTTGCTTTGATCATTTGCCAGAGTGCAAGCAAAAGCAATTGCTGAGTTTTATGCATACCACCCAATGTCATGGCCAGGATTTGAACCACGGATCACCTGGTTTCCGTTCAGTCGCTCTTAACCTTTGATCTTTAACCAGGTGATCCGTGGTTCAAATCCTGGCCATGACACTGAATTTTTCATGTTGACTGTATCTATTGAGCTATAAGTCGTGGAAAATTAGCTACAAGGGAAAAAGAGAAGTAATGGGAAGGAACAACTATTTTGTTATCTTGTAGTGTTTAAGTTGCTAGTGGGGAAGGAATTGAGAGTAATCCTGGTTGCACAAGTGCAAAATGTGGGAAACCATTATTAATGATATGGAAGACAGAATTAATAAGAGGACAGAAAATTGGAGATAAAAGCAATAATGCAAAACTTACTAACTTACAGGAGTTTGTAAGAGAACCAAACTTTTCCTTGGGTGCGGTTAAAGAGCTGCTCTATATTAAAGACTGTAATTAATGTAATTTTCCTTTTAAAAAAAGTAAAGACTGTAGTAGTGGATGCAATAGGTACCCTAAAGGGGGGGGGGGGGAAGAGCAATACAACAGGTTAGTACTGATAGGGTTATCACTCCTGCATCTCATAAATATAGAGAAGGGGTTTGAGTGCTATGCAGTCGTGCATGCACTGAACCAAGGTCAGAGGCAATGGTAATCTATCAAACGTAGTCACACGACATACACAGTGTCATAGAATATATTGCACACTTATTCATAAATTATACGAAACAAACTTATCTTTTCCAGATATATGAACATAAACAATATAATCATTAATATTTACAATGTGCACAGTAAATGAAAAGCTAATTTGTTGTAATACTACAATATGTCTGTGCATATGCCTCAGTGTTCCAACAATTACATGTGCTACAGTCCTTCACATACAATCTGTCATTTTGTCTATAGAAACCCATATTCTGTTTTCAGACACAGATTTTTAATATCCTGAAGTATGTCTAACTAGCCCCGCCTTAAGGTATTCCTTGGGTATTGTGGACTGGATGTCAGTATTTTTTTCTGTATATATTTTCTAAAAACTGCTTGAAATAACTATTTTCTGATTTCCAGAAGGGGATGTTTGCTCACACCATGTTGCACAGATCATGATAAAAACTACTATGTCTGTCTGCATTAACATTAGATGCTGAAGGTACATTTTCCTCTTTCTTTCTCTGTTTACCAACAGCACAAGTTGATGACTAACTCAGTTAACGATCTATACCTCGTGCATAAGTAACTTCATGAATTTTGGGCTAAACTTCCGGGCCCTAGTTATTACATAACGAATATGCTGTAGTTGCCAATAGAAGTATTTGGTTTTCTCTCTAAACCACTAAGAGAGGCCTTTCTTGAAGTGAAGTTTTCGGTGATTGAAGCAGAAAGCTGACAGCAAGTGCAGACACCCTCATAATGACTGCATTTGAATGAGGTGTGTGAACAACTCTTCTTATTAAGTCAGCATATTAAAACACGAATAATTTCAAAATTCTATAAACCCCCTTTTTTCAGGATTGGAGAGAGTCATCTTTACATATATCTCATTGTAATGATAACTTTGGTGCCTAGAACCATGAATTAAATGAATTAAATCACATACTACCACATTTTGCCTTTTATATTAACAAATACCTGAAAAAGTAAAATGATTTTAAACACTCTTAAATATAAGAAAACCAGAATATTTTTGACAGAAATTTGAAAGTAAAACTATGTACATTCCGTAACCTTTATACACTCTTTTTGTGCATTCAAAACTCTTATAACTATGCATCCTGCTGTTTTGCAGGTCTTTAGAATATTACTGTATTGTGGTATGCTGCTGGCAAGACATAACTCACCTCATGTGAGTTCAGCATGTTGGTGCTCAGGCTAACACCTTTGCCAGGCTTATATATAAATACTGCAGCTCTATGTTATCAAGCCCGCCTTGGTAGCGAGGTGGTAGAGTGTCTGCCTCACGTTCAAGAGGTCCGGAGTTCGAATCTCGGTCAGGGTGAGTTACCTGGATAAGGTTTTTTCTGGGGTTTTCCCTTATCCTGAAAGCCGAATGTAGGGTAACTCTATGCTCTATGGACCCTGGGCTCATTTGAGCATCATTTCATCCATTCCATTCATCGTCTGATAAGACTTGACGTTGGAGTACGTAAAATTACAAAAAAAAAAAAAAAAAAAAAAAAAAAAGAGCTCTATGTTCTCAAGGTTAGGAAAAAAATGGAAAGCCTACTTTATAACGAAGTTTTGTACATAACCTCTGTTGTTGAAATAAATTTTGGCAGAATTCCTAAACCACCAGCAAGGCAAGTACAACAGTATCAATTGATACCGAAATTAAGGTTTGCCAGAAGTAAAGAATCATGATGGATGTCAAAGGAATGTTGGTTCTTTGTTACGACAAGGGCAAGGCCAGTTGAGTTGTGGGGAAAGTTTTTATAACGAAAGCAATGTAAGAAACAGCGTCCTTAGCAGTTTTCTAAAGGGGCTCACTTGACTTGTATGAATAGGGAATTCTTTGGATCATTTACAATGGCGACAAAACAGCCACAAAGGGACTTTGGTTGAAAAGGAGTTTTCAGTAAGGGAAAGTGATACACCCACATGCGCATCTGTGGTCATTCAGCAGTCTTCGGCATGAGGTCGATGAGAACAGTGAGGCGTGAGGGCGATTAAGGCAGTCCTCTGGTTTTGTCTGGAATATTTGTCGGTTCGTATATATATGAGAAGCGAATAAATTTATCGAGTAATAAACATTCCGCAGTCAGTAACTCTAAACAGAGATTGGTAACCCTTGGTCGGCAACTTTCATTTCGATGTTTTAAAAGAAGAAGCAGTAAATAAATAAATAACACTGGGGCATTCCAGTGTTATTAAAACATCCTTCTCACACACATCCACGCATACCCTGAGAGAAACCTCATTGCTCACTGACTTATTTGCCTGCCAATAATTATTGCTTTAAATTGGCGTCCACAACGTGGAATTGTGTGCAGCCAGAAACATTTTAGTTACACAATGATGGACATACATTAAAAGCCTATGCTTATTATTACAACTGTGGTTGAAGTAGACATTTTTCAGAAACCTGCTAAATGACAGATAGTGTATACTTAACAGTGGTTAGTAAAGTTAGGAATGTACAAATTCTATAATGAATCATTCCAAAGAAATGTATCATATGAAATACAATTCCCATTAAGATGACAGATCCAGTCTTTTTTGTGTTTGACAAACTCTTATGATGATTTTACAGGTGTTAAGTTGCAGTTATTGTGATATATTATTCCCTTTCACTTAAAAATAGAAACTGCTACTGGTGTTTGTGTGTTGCAGTGGTGGTTATGCTTAAAAGGATCAGTCCAGAAACAGCAGAACCACAAAAGTGGGTTGCTGGAAATCACCAAAATTGCATTTGAATCTTGAAATGAAAAGTAAACACAAGAAGCAAGGGGAGAAGAGTCATGGAGCTGGTTTTGTTTTTCCTCCTTTGGAACCAAATATTTGCAGGTAATATCTTTGCATGGTCAGGTAAGCTCAAGTAAACACATGTAAGAGCTGAATGTATTCACTAGTTTACTTTTAAGTTATAAATATGATTATCATGGTGTACAGCTGGATTGATAATTTAAAAATAAATGGAATGACGGGGATCAATATAATTGGTAGATAACTAGTTTAGTAAGTAATGCTCATAGACAAGTTGTATCACATATAAGTAGTCAATTAGTTCACTTTTCTTCCATTTGTCTTCTTTTTTGTTTTTGTTTTTTGTTTCAAGATGTGATTTTCTCAACCCTTGTAATGGTGCTACACACTTGTTTAACCTACCAGTTCATTCCGTCAAAGCTGTTGTAGTAATGCTCTCATCTGATCTGAATCATTCATTCATTTTATTGATGTCATGTGGTGGAAAACTGGTTACAGCAACTGAGAAAAAATGGGTGCTAAAACCATGTTCATATATTGTGTTTTTGCATAGAGATCTGGAATTTCATGCTCCTTGATAGTTCCTGTGAGAGGAATATTTTTTAAACAGAGTAGATGTGCACAGTAAAAATGTTTAAGCCAGAAAATTTGCAAAATATATTGGTTGATAAAGTCTCAGATTAATAGCTGTACGGTATTGATACTTGAGCATTTTTTTTTTTGTCAGTCTTTTTTTTCTCTCTTCTTCTTCTTTTTTTTCATTTGTATACACAACAAGAGTGGGAAAACTCCATGAGACATGCAGATAAACTACAAGAAGATGACTTTTGGAAAGAAATAGTACGTAATGAGATTTTGGAGCCTATCATCATAAATTTGCAAGACTCAGACAATGACAGTGACAATGACAAATTCTCTCTTGATGTGACATTCATGGCTATATGGATGAGTCACTGGCAGTTTCATTGAATTAAAAAAATAGGTAATTCATATACTATAATTATAGCATTTAAAGCATATACATATTATGCAAATATCCATGTTAGAGTTTTGATTTCAACAACTCCATTACTTTGAAAAGGTAAATTAACACTGAAGTAATGTGATAACATTTAATTAATTTTAGCTGCATTATTATTAAAATTTGGAAAATTCAGTTTGGGTTCCCTTACGACTAGCACCAGGATAGTGTATAAGAGAGAGAGGGAAATGTGAAAAGAGTGGGGTTAATGAGGTGGCAATGCTGAGCATGCAAACTCATCTCATTCGCTACAGTCCAGAAGTCTTCCCATTTGAAAAAAATAATAGTATATCTAGTAGAACATAGTTTTTGGGCTTGAAGGCTGTGGTCCAGTCTATAAGAAAGCATCTGATGTTTTGCCCATAGCTCCGTGGGCAACTTCAGAGAATGACTCCTGGCTGGTTACAAGTAGACCAAGTCCTTCATGCCTGGAAACCATGTTCTACTGGATCAATGCTGGCCGTGAAAGCCTAAGCATGTACATAATACTATATTCTCTTTTATATTACAGGTGAGTCAGCACATACTGGTTACTGTGCTACTTACAATGGCAAGGTGTGCAAAAACTACCTTAACAGAACTGTTTGGTTCAACATATCCCAAGATAATGTAGGTGGTTGGCTTAATGAACAAATCACAGCAGGCCTCTGGGAGGAAATGGTGATTGGTCTGAAGGAGCCATGCCGGAGTGCTGCAGAGGTAACATCTTGAAATAATGCTCTTAATTAAACTTTAACAAACTTTTCATCCAATGTGATTTACATTGGAGGACTTTTTTTGAAATTAACCAACTTTAACTTTGTGTTTCAAGAGACTTAGCCAAGAGTATTACTAAGTCAGTTCTACATAGGAGCTCAAGCTCAGGTTGTACTTGGCATGATAAGCTCTTGAAATTTATGTTCAGAGTTAAGTATTAATACTGTGACTTTGTGGGTTCGTGAAATTAAAAGCCCAGATTACAAACACTAAAAATTGCTCTTTATTTCCATAGAAACACACTTTGTCAACCTTTACAGTAGCAGAATTATGTTACATACACATACAACTTGCAAGGTCAACAACCACAACACAGCTCACACAGCTGTTCACGCACGCGAGTTCAATTAACAACTGACTCCCAGTGGCAGGCTGCGTCTCTTTTTATAGCTTACTCATTAGTCCAGAATGTTCTCAAACAATCAAAACGGCGCTAGAAAAAAGACGAACTCTCCAGAAATCTGTCTCCTTCCCCCCACCGTTTCGGCGAGCTTTTATCTCCGCACTGCACTGCCCGTCTCTTTGAACTCGTCCCTCATGCCACTTTGCCTCAACAATGCATTCGCGACAATACATCTCATAAGGTTTTAAACCATTTAGATTGCTACAATGTAAGTTTGGGCTATCACTAATATGCTGATTTTTGGCATAACAATATATTTCATAATTCTTTTCTTTTTTCATATTCTTAAAACACCTAGATAATCATTGTTTGGAAATATTAGTTCTCACAGTAGCAAATGGCTAACAATCTCGAACTGTGAGGGTTTGAAGATTAAAATGTACACACGAAGCTTAAATTTGCTTAAGGTATTACACAAATATAGCTATTTGTAACAAGAACTTCACTTTATCTTAAGAGAATGATGTAAATTTTTCTTATTAATTGATGAGATCGATTTCATAAATATACCCCTGAATAAACAGGAATTTAATAAAGAGTATAAAAATATTATTAATACTGCTTTAATTAATGGTTTTAATAAAGACTATACAAAAAAGATTGAAAAGTTTAAATATCAAAAAGCTGTTAATGATATTTCTACCCTTAAAAAAATAAAAGACGATTATAATTTTTAAAAATTTACTTACCGTCCCTGGGTTAGTCAACATCTTCATAAAATTTTTAAAGAGTTAAAAATTTACTACATTTCTCTAAAAAAGATAAAATTCCTAATAGTAAAAAATATATTTATCAATTTAATCGTTTAGATTGTGATCAGGTTTATATTGGAAAGATGAAACGTAATTTGGAAACCAGAACGAAGGAACATTTTCATAACATTAAGTATAAACAAACTGATCATTCGGTCATAGCAGATCATTTTTGTTCATTTAACCATGAAATAAATCCTGAAGTTAAATTATTAAAACAATTAAATGGTCCGATAGATTTAATGGTTTGGGAAAAGATATTTATTTTAAATAATAAACATTGCATAATGAATCTTGAAATACCAGCAGTTGAATCTGCTTTTAGGTTCGTTTCGTTTTCAGATTTTGGTAATACTAAAAAAAAAAAAAACATAGTAACCTGTGATAGTATCCTTGACGACAAAGTTTGATGGCTGAGGACGTGGATAGATGTTCGTGAATTCGATCGCACCAATTAATAAAAAAAATTCACATCATTTTCTTAATATAAGTGAAGTTTTATTTGTGTAATATTTGTTGCTTCACCGTAGCTAGCTTCATTTTTTTTCCGTAATTGCTTAAGGTAGCTTATTTAAACTTGTTAAGAGTAATTTTATGGGGAAAAAGATGAAACAGTAGAAAAATAAGTATGAGCAAGGTAGATTTTACTTTTTTAATTAATTCACTGAATATAGTGATAAAAAAAGCTGGTCTAGATGTAAGGGAATAATGTAACTGAGCACATTGGTTTTTAAAATTTCTATTAATTAATGGAAATTCATGTTCTTTCACACTACCTGTGTATATGGTAGTACTAAAAGAAGCATAGTGACATCTAGCGACAGTAACGTTAACAACAAGATTGTTGATGGTTTAAACTGATGATGTGAATGTGATATTCACGAAATTGTGATCGTAGTCAATTTCTAAAAAAAACGGACATCATTTCTTATAAGATAAGTGAAGTTGTTTAAGCTACAAATTATTATATTTCTATATATTTGTTTGCTTCATTGTTAATAGCCTCATATTTTACGTATTTACTTGTCTTATTGTATTTAACCTCAAACCTAATCACATATTATTAACTGTGAGCTCCATAATATTATCACTTACCTCTTTTGTCCTTAACTTTGCATAGCCACAAGTACTTGCAAGAGCAACAACTGAGGGAAGGTTTATCAGTGGTATACTTCTTCATTATTGATTTTGATCTATTGCAAACTAAAATGAACATAAGTTTTCTAAGTCAAATATCATTCAACACTCCTTTGTAATTGTTGAAATGTTATAAGTACTCTTATTTGAAAATGTGAAGAAGATACATCTGGGAATTTTGATTTTGCAACATTTCCACAAGGTTTCCATGAGGTATACTAATGGCCTCGGTAGCGTAGATGGTAGCATGTCTGCCTCACGTTCAAGAGGTCCCGAGTTCGAATCTCGGTCAGGGTGAGTTACCTGGATAAGGTTTTATCCGGGGTTTTCCCTTATCCTTCAAGACGAATGTTGGGTAACTCTAAGCTCCATGGACCCTGGACTCATTTGAGCATCATTTCACCCAATTCATTCACCGTCCGATATAACTTAACGTTGGGCCAGACGTAAATTACAAAAAAAAAAAAAAAATGTTCATTTATGGGATTATAGTCAGGTGTAGTAATACATAAATTGAGTAAACAAATTCTTTGGTTTTATTTATATTTTATTAGGCTTTAATAATTGTATTGAAGTTTTAATATTATATATAAAGAAAGGGAAAATAAATCAATCTCTTATGAGTTAGTATAAAGGATTAATAATTTTTTCTTTTTTTAATTGATATTTTCGGTTGTATAATATGAGTAAGATATGCTGTGGAATGTTTTTGTTAAGTTTTGTTAAGCATTATTAAAACGTAAAATAAAAAATAGTTATGTTGTGCTCGTTACCAGTATAATTTGGGGCTGCTGGTTCCTGGCGGCTAATTTTTTTAGGGGTGGCTGTTTTGTTTTTTGTTTTATTAATAGCTGGATACCAGTTATTTTTACTGGATACCAGTAATTATGTAGTGTTAATATTATTGTTCATTGTTAAATTTATTTTTTTATTTATTTAAAGTTATATGTATTAAAAATGGGATAGGTGTGAATATAAAAAGAAAGAAAGTTTAAATGTTTTGTGTTTAAAAGAAAATGTTATTTATTGTAATGTATTGTATTTTATTTTGTTTTTGTTTATTTTTAGTAGGAGTAGTTTTAATATCTGTAAAAAATGTTTGTATAAATTATATAGAAGCTAATAAATATAAAAATTTGGAATATTTGTGCCCTGGCTTGAAAAATTAGGTGCCAAGGTATGGTATTGCAGATTTTTATTTATTCATTTTATTTTGTCATAAGGCCATGAAGCTTAAAGAAAATAATTGCAAATTTTCAGTTTATTTATGTGAAATTAGTAAAAATGTAAGCTGTTCTCAGATAATGTATTTGTTTGCAGCATGTTAAGGTGCGTTGATTTACATGCTAAATAACTTTAAGATAGGAATTTTTGCTCACATAGTGGCCACTTTCTACTTATATAGCTTAATGTTGATATAAAATAAAAGGTTTTTTCCGGGGTTTTCCCTTATCCAAAAAGACGAATGTCGGGTAGCTCTAAGCTACATGGACCCCAGACACATTTGAGCATCATTTCACCCATTTCATTCACCGTTCGATATGACTTAACGTTGGAGGACATAAAATATTTTTTTTTTTAAAAAAAGCCTCAGTTTGAGTATAATAATTATGATTATAATAAGTATGATAATTTTGATACATATATACATATACAAAAATTGATGGCAATATTAGACAATAGTTGTAGACAAATCTGCCAGTAAGTCAGAAGTTACAGAATACATGTTCAGTGTGAAAAGCATTCCCAATATGTTTCAGCATTTGTTCAGACTACAATTAACTTCACTAATATAACGAATCATAAGGGTTTAGAATTAAATACATTAGAAGTTTGATGAAGATAAAATATTCGAAAATGTACGAGGGCTATCCAGAAAGTAGATTACGTTTTGGAATAAAAAGTAAACAAAGTATAGGAAACAAATTTTATTATATACAGATGAAAGCCACACTCAAATACTACTTTTCGACATAGTCACCATTCAAATTAAGGCATTTATCGTAGCGATGTACGAGCTTGGAAATTCCTTCGTCGAAAAATTCGGCCGCCTGCGCCTTCAACCACTTCGTTACCTCTTCTTGCAGCTGTGCGTCGTCATCAAAACGCTGCATAGCCAGCCACTTCTTCATTGCTGGGAATAGGTGGAAGTCGCTCGGTGCCAGGTCGGGACTGTACGGCGGATGAGGAAACAACTCCCACTTAAAAGATTCAAGAACTTCACCAGTGACATTTGCCGTGTGGGGCCGGGCGTTGTCGTGAATCAACAAGATCTTAGAGCTCAACATTCCTCTGCGCTTGTTTTGAATGGCTGTTCTGAGTTTTTGGAGAGTTTGGCAATACCTTTGAGAGCTTATTGTAGTGCCTCTTTCCAGGAAGTCCACCAAAATCACACCTTTTCTGTCCCAAAAAACAGTCGCCATCATCTTCCTTGCCGACATTGTTTGCATGCATTTCTTGGGTTTTTTGGGGAGAACTTGTGTGGCCCCACTGCATTGACTGCAATTTCGTTTCACAGTTCACGTGTTTCACCCATGTTTCGTCACCAGTAACGATGCGATCGAGTAAAGAGTCACCATCCTTATGGTAAACGTCCAAAAAGTTCAACGCTGCAGCCATTCGCTGATTTTTGTGGTCCTCTGTCAAGATTTTTGGAATCCATCTTGCACAAAACTTGTGGTAACCAAGCTTTTCGCTGATGATTTCGTGCAACAAACTTCGCGAAATTTGTGGAAAACTCAAAGAAAGTTCCGTTATTGTGAACCTTCGATTTTCACGGACTTTAGCATCAACTTTTTCGACAAGTTCGGCAGTCACTATGCTGGGTCTCCCACTTCGATCTTCGTCGTGAACATAGGTTCGGCCATTTTTAAATCTGATGACCCACTGACGCACTCCACCTTCAGTGATAATGTTGTCCCCATACACTTCACAAAGCTGCCGATAGATTTCTATCGGTTTACAGTTTTTTGCAGTCAGAAACCTTATTACTGCACGCAGCTCGCGGGATTTTCAATTAACGCAGACATTTCAAACCGTCACAGTATCTGAACGGAGCACAGCACGAACCTCTCACTAGCACGGCTAGATGCCGACTGAGCTGCGCAATGCTCTGACCCCAAGATGGCCGCGCTAGCCCCGCCCCTAGCAGAAACAGACGAAAACGTAATCTACTTTCTGGATAGCCCTCGTACTAACATGACTGGCTTGCACAGGATTTAAGAATATGGTTGACAGTTTCTTATGGAATAGGAAACATCCAGATTTCAAAGCCATGATGGAAAATTTATTGATAGCTCTGAGTTCTGCCCTGATAGTCTTAGAGATTTTGGGGAAGAACATGAAGAAAGGGCTTATCAAGTCATGAAGGAAATAGAATCACGTTATCAAGGCAGGTGGGATAAAGGGATGATGGCTGACTATTGTAGGTCTCTAAAAAGAGATACTGTTGAACAACAGCATGGAAGAAAATCTCAAAGAGCAAATTTCAATATGAAGTGGAAGTAGTAGTGAAAAGTGCAGTGTCTCCATAAGACTTAGAATGTGTTGAACTTAAACTGTTATAGGTCTATGAACAAATGAGCACTCTTTGATTTTGCTTACTGCATACATTTATAAACAGTTTAAATTGTGATAAACAGTTTACAGGTTACTAGTATAGCTGTAAGTGTCTTGATTAATATATTTAAATGTCTTAATATTGTACAAGTATAATAATTTTTTATAAATGTCCTTTAGACTATTAAAACCAGCATTTTAAAGCATTACACATTGTAATTTCCAAAAATTTTTGCAGCCATGTTAATTATATATATATACGAATCCAAAGATAGAACATTTAACAAAACTTATCATGTATGAGATTATTCATTGCATTTATTTAAAATATTTCCACCAAAATTCTGTTGATTACGCAAATATAAATATTTGCATTTAAGGCTCCACTTATCTTAAGAAATTAGTGTTAATACTTCTTTCTAATGGAGATCGATTTCACAAACAAATCGCTTGCATCCTCAGTCCAAAGAAAACAAACTCCGTTGTTATAACTAATTTATCAGAAGGCTAGGGTCTGAGAGAACTAACCTGGCACTTGATGTTTTAGCTGCCTGTTGGTTACTCTGTCGCAGCGTTGCTGCCTTTTTCACTCGCTGTCCGTTGTCAGTGGTTGCACTCCTAAGCTGTCTTCTCCCTCTTCGCTATATATATACTATATAAAATAATAAAACTAGAATCCCTCTAGATACACTGTCGTAATTTGTCCACAAATCACAATCATTCACTCTGCATTTACAACAGTATACTGTTGTGAGCAGTAGAACACACAGAAGGCAGAACCAGGAACAACTGAGGAATGCACACATATATGGCGAAATGGGTGTTGACACACCTCTCCTCACGTGATACTCACATGATGTATTTTTAACACAATTGAATACGATAAGTCGAGCCTCCTTACTTACCCCTTGTGAGCTGCCTGAGTCACATGGCTGTCAAGTGCCAGGTTAATTCTCCCAGACTTTGTCATAACTTCTCATTATCTTTAATGTGAATGATTGGTTAACCTAGGATATTTCTGGGAAACCATATTTGGAATACATTAAGGAGTAGGCTGGCTTTCATGACAAAGAAAGCAGATGCAAGTGCAGCTGTATATTGCAAATGGCATCATCTGAGAAACTCAGTGGTTGATGCTGCATTTCTCATATCACAGTGTGAAGATACAGTGTTATTTGAAAATAAATTTTTGCTATGAGAAATATTTGTTGAGCTATCCACTTGGAGATGCTTTGAGGCATATATGTCAGTGTTTGTTACAGCAATGGGGGTAAAAGCACCACTGTTTATATGATTCTAATCTCAAGATGAGAGAGCATAGACTGTGAGTCTAGTGTAATACTGATTAGACAATCTTCAGGAAATGTAATCTTTTTCTTGGAAACTTTTAGTTAAAGACATGAGCCAGTATGACACAAGCCTTGTTTTACTTATCTTTTGATTGTTTTGTCCTGTAATAGAAGCTGCTGTGCACATACGCATTTCCACAATGCCAGGTGAAGAATGGATCTTTTGTGGGATTGCCAATCTGTGCTGAAGACTGCATTGCCGTCCGTCAATTGTTCTGCTATAATGATTGGGCACTCATTGAAGATAACAAGCAACGTGGCATCTACTTTAAATCTCGAGGCCATTTTACACTTCCAGATTGTGAGTCCCTTCCTAGCTTCCGTGGATCTAATCCTCCAGCATGTTCTCATGCAAAACTTACGGAAATCAACCCAGATGAGGTAACATGTAAGTTGAACAGTCTTTTTATTGTTGGTGTTGTTGAATCTGTAAAAATAATAATATACTATGTACAGTACAATGTGTCGGAATATGTGCAGCTCAGTCAAGTTAAAAATAATAATTTTAAAGTAACAGAGAATATTTAAAAAATTGAAATACTAAATAGAACACAAATTGTAGAATTATGGCATACATGGTAGATCATTTTATTGACAGCTGTGGTGGCGAGATAATGCATTTATTGTTCTGATAGTAATACAAGGTGAAAGTGTCTGACATTATTGATATTCAAATATGCTACTTATTTGTGGGAATATGAGGTTTGACATGTCCTTGTTGATGTACCTGGATATTTGAATTCATTAATGCCTGAGCAATGAAGTACACTACTGCTTGTGAAAATTGCAACACCAAGAAGGGAATGCATGAATGCAATGAATTTAATACTACAGAATAGGTACATTACTATGAACAAATAATTAACTTTTCAAATCTATACAAGACCTCTGAGCCAAAATTTTCAGCATTTGGTGTAACATGGAGTTGAAAAGGTTCTGAATATGTTCCGGAGGATCTCCATCTAGAAAGTTTGTATGAGAGCCAACACATCCGTGACAATGGTTACTGGAGGACTGTGATAAACAATTTGCTGACCAACCATATCTCAAACATGTTCAGTGGGTGACTGTCAGATGAGTCAGAGAAGCAACGGTACCAGTTCTCTTCAAAGATGGCTTGTACATTCCTTGCAACAAGTGGTCAGGCGTTGTTCTGCTGAAATATCACCTGTAGAGATATCTGAAGCAGGGGGAGTTCAAGCTCTACAATCTCTCTCTGGTACCGGTTACTGTTCAATTCACCCTCAATTAGTAGGAGGTGAGATTAGTTGTTGAAGCAAATGGTACCCCACACTATCACACAAGGGTTTATTCGCTTTGCCTCTCACCATTGCAGGCCTCCAGATTGCACTTAGCATGGTATCATTGAACATGTATGCACTGTAGGACAAGTTGGAACAGGATTAATCTGAAAAGATCACATTCTTCCATTCAGCACACTAATGATGGCATTCACATACTAATTGCTGTTGGAGGCTCTAAATGTTTCCAGAGAATGGAAGCCGACTTAAAAGCATGTGTGCAACCAGTCCAATCTGCACCAGATGGCGATGAATCATTGATGCACACAGGCTCATATCTGTTGCAGTGTCCCAGCATTGAGCCAACACTGCTGATGAAGCTGTGCAGTCTTTTGTTTTTTAAAGGAATGTTTATGATGTATAGTATATATAAGGATAGAAATGTAGATTAAACAGTTGATGGTGTAGTTATATAGTATTAGATTATTGTTAAATAATGTACAACTTATATTACTGAAACAGTCGAATAAGAAGGTATGTTTGTATGCCATACAGTCCTCTCAGAACATAATAGATTCCGAGGTGAATGTTGATTCTGATATTATTATTTTGTGCTGTAGAATTACCTCTGATATTTAAGTCTATATTTTTTACACCTTATCTCACATACCTCAAAAGTCCGGAACACATAAGCAGTCAACATTGCTGCGCCCGCCTCGGTAGCGTGGTGGTAGAGTGTCTGCCTCACGTTCAAGAGGTCCCGAGTTCAAATCTCGGTCAGGGTGAGTTACCTGGATAAGGTTTTTTCTGGGGTTTTCCCTTATCCTGAAAGACGAATGTTGGGTAGCTCTAAGCTCTGTGGACCCTGGGCTCATTTGAGCATCATTTCACCCATTCCATTCCGTCCTCGGTTAGTATCTTCTAGGACTAACCGAGGACACTATAAAGTTGCTAAACCTGGCCGCACTGTGGCTCAGTGGTTAGACCGCTTGGCTCTCACCAAGGCGGCCCGGGTTCGATCCCAGGCGACCGCAAAGTGAGATTTGTGGTGGACAACACGGTGCTGGGGCGGGTTTTCTCCGGGATCTCCTGTTTTCCCCGCCATCTCATTCCACCGGTGCTCCATCTTCATTTCATGTATCATCAGTGTCATCGCCTGCGGTGCCGTATGTAGTAAAAGTGGGCATTAAACACTACACAGTTCATTTCATTGCTAAACCTACAAGAAAAATCCATAGTTTTCACTATTGAAGTAGAGCAGGATGAATGGCTACCTTTTCTAGATTTGAAAATCATTAGAACCCAACAAGATTACAATTTGGAATATACAGAAACGCAACACATGTTGACAATTACATTAAATGCAACCCATTTAACCCAGTACAACATCAATATGCAGTATTTCATAGTTTGGTTCATTCCGCTAACAAAAACAGAATATGAACAGGAGTACACTCACATGCACCAGGTTGCCGAATTGAACAACTATAACACAAATTTCATCAAAAAAATTGATCTACAGACACAAAAGAAACAAAAACTTAAAGGACATTGCTACGTTAAAAAAACTAGAAAACCCAAACACCAGATATGGCAAATTTACATTTCATCCAAAATACTTCAAAAAATTTGAAAAGATATTTAAGAGCTTCAACATAAAATTGGCCCCTCAAAACAAACACAACATCCACAACTTACTAAACCACCCTCTAAAAAATAGCACACCGAAAACTCAATTATCAGGTATTTACCAAATGAGCTGCCAGGATTGTGACAAGATATACATTGGTAAGACCAAAAGGAATCTAGGAACAAGAATGAAAGAACACTTCAGAACTATTAAATTCAAACACATGGACAAGTCGGCCGTAGCACATCACTTTTGGTCTGAGAATCACAACATAAAACAAGAAATAGAACTGATCAAACAGGCAAAGAAACCTCTGGAACTACAGATTTGGGAAAACATATTTATTACGAAGAAACAGGACCTCTTGATGAATTTTGAAATTCCCGCCGTAGATGACGTCATCAAACTTACCAGAACATTAGATGGCAGCACGATACCAAGCCAGATGAAGACACCTGATGCATCATCAGTCAACCACAGAACTGATGATAGGGAAAAAGTTCCCAGAAACTAGTCTTCATCAAAAAACTTGTAAGTGGAGAAAAGTATATACAAGGTTGACTCATTTGCCTAATTTTAGTAACAATGGCACTCCACTTTCTGAAATACTTCTTTTTATTCTATATAATAGTAAGAGGTATGTGCGAATCATTTTGTGGGCTTTTTATGGCCAATTACTTGAGAGAGAATATGATTTCACAAATTTTCAGCAGGGCTCTGTGATGGTACATACAGCTAACTTCTTATATAGAATAAAAAGAAGTATTTCAGAAAGTGGAGTGCCATTGTTACTAAAATTAGGCAAATGAGTCAACCTTGTATATACTTTTCTCCACTTACAAGTTTTTTGATGAAGACTAGTTTCTGGGAACTTCTTTCCTGTCCTCCGTCAACCACAGAACTGAGGATAGGGAAGAATTCCCAGAAACTAATCTTCATTAAAAAAAAATTGTAAGTGGAGAAAAGTATATACAGGGTTGACTCATTTGCCTAATTTTAGCCAGCTTCTTTGTTACAGGAAATACATGACATGTTTCAATATAGTTATCATTAACAACATATGGCTCCCTTGTTCTCTGGTTTTAATGTTCTGATTTTATCTCTGTGGGACAGAAGAGAAAGTATTCCAAAGTAATCCAAAAATTTGATTATGTACAAGTCCCTTACAACAGTACTCACAGGCAATTCAGGGTTTGAAATTGTGAATCGTAAAAACTGAGAACAAACTTGATCTTAGAAATGTAACAGTTGATTGGGAACTTACATGGTATATTTTTGTTAAAATTCTCTCTATTTCTTAAATTTGTTTGAATTTTAGTTTCATAAATAAGCTATAATTCAATTTCAGATGACTGCATAAAGGGAAGAGGGCGTTTCTATAAAGGAACTATGAATGTGACAGAACATGGATTGCCATGCCAACGCTGGGACTCACAAGAACCTCAGACACACAACAGTCCACCTGATGTTTTCCCTGAAATGCACAATGCAGAAAACTACTGTCGCAATGCTGGAGGTGAGGAACCTTCACCTTGGTGCTACACCATGGATCCCAAAGTGCGATGGCAGCGCTGTGATATTCCTATTTGTGGTAAGTATTTTTATTATTCCTTAATAACATGTCTAGAGGGGCAAAGCCTATCAGCATGTTCAGCAAAAGAGTGATGAGTCATTTTACTAGAAGATGCTCCTGTTTTTAATAGTTGTGAGTGAAATTTCAAGTTTTAATAAAAATGACTCAATAAGTCTTTTAATGTGAGCAGCAGCATTTCTTATTTTTCATGCACCCAAAAATAGTGTTGGAAATTCCTCATTGTAATATGTGTAGCTATACGTTGCAGGAAATTTTGAAGCAGCCTGTCAAAATCCCACATTTTTCGCATTACAGGGTTCTCAAGTTATTGTGTCAGGAATAAAAAAGCATATTTATGATACTGTATAGTCTCTTCATGCTTCTGAATAATTGTTTTAAGAATTAAGCTTAATCATAACTTTTGTGTTAATGTACTTGTCCTGGTTCTGTAACTAGTTATTTTATTTGTTAAGCTCTCTTAAGAAAAGCTGTTTTAAAAGCAATATATTGCACTGCAGTCTGGAAAAGTGTATTGAAGCTCAATGCAAGGTTCAGTCTGTCGTTTGTGCTGTATGTTGGCACCTGGTATTAAGATATCATTTACAACGTGCTGCAAACATTATATACAGTGCCTTACACATGTCAGGGATGCAGAAATAATCAAGAAAGTTATTTAAAATAACTATGCAATTTTGTCAAGCTATACTATTTAACAATGTAAGGAGAGGTTATTACATAACATACTTATGTAATAGCTTTGCATACAGTGGATCAAAAATTAGCCTTTAAGAAGCTTTGTGTATTTCTGACAAAAAGTAATGTTTGGAGGAATTTAGTAACAGTAATGTCCAAATTAAAAACACCATAATGATGGGTATAAATTCTTGCTAGAAAGGAGTAATATAATGACTGCAAGAATGACATTAAGAACAGCTATGCCCATGCTTAGGACATTTGGAGATATATATGCACAATTTTTTATTTTGATGAGACATGGCTAAATCAAAACCATTGCAAGGAATACATATAATAAGATTTAACAGGAAGAGGAAAACTCAAAATCCTTACAGGAATTCACAGCAGGCTTATAATTTGATGTGCAGGTTCTGCACGAACAGATTTATTCCAAAAAGTGTGATTTTTGGTCCAAGCCAGGAATAAAAATGTTAACTATCAATCTGAAATGGTTCTCTCAATCTATTGAGTATATTTCTTATACTAACTTCATTAACTACTTCTTTACTACTTATTTTCTGACAAATGAAGTCGATTAACTCTTTCAGTCCCGCCATCTGTTATAATGGACATAAACTTTATTATTTATTTGTAATGGTTTGTTTCTTCTATATTTTTGTTATATTGTCCTTAACCAATTAAATATATTGTCACATCCTGGCCACGTATGGATTTGGATTCAGGATTACTAACAAGTGTCCAGGACAGACCGGGGAATCGTATACTCAGATGATAACCTGGAAGCACATGCTTGACAAGGAACGGTTGGGATTCTTAAGTATTTCAACAAAACAGAATTTAAGCCATGTTCAACTAAATGTATTAATTTAAAAATACAGCAAACAGAAACATTACCTTGGGCTCATAATGGTCGGAGGAGAGCCACCTCACACAAAATGCTCTTAGCTATACATACACTACTCTCCGATGGCAGGCAGGCTAAACAGACAGAATAATCCTCACATATACACACAATACAATACTTTATTGGGCACATTACACTTACATAGTTGAGCAGGCGCTCGTAACTTGGTGACTCGTCAACATTTTAAACCTAAACTTTAAGATCAGAAATAAGTCTACAATATTTACAATACAATATGTTACAAAGTATAATAAAGCAACAGAATATTAATTATGTACAATATCTAAAGTATATAGTTTTCCTAAAGTTGAACAGACACTAAGATAAAATTGAGATCACAGTGCATCATCCATGTATTCCTGAATTGAATAGTATGCTTTGTTAGTGAATAAACTTTTGACTTATATCGAGATTTAACTGTATTGGAACACCACAGTGAAGCGAAAAATTATTAAATTTTAGATGAGTCGTATTTCTTACACATCTGCTTCACTTTCGTACCCATTTTGAGGACATGTTTCGCAAATCTTCGTTTGCATCTACGGCTCTTGTGCGACTGACGCTAGATCCAGCGGTGTGGGTAATTCTGGGGTTGTTGCTGCCATCTGTTGATTTAGTGATGAACTGAAATGTGGGATTCTCTTCTAGCGGGATTTCAAAGTTCATTAGTTGGTTTTTATGTTTTTCTATGTATATCCTCTCCCATATGACGAGTTCACTATGTTTTTGTACGTAAGCAGATGTGTAAGAAATACGACTCATCTAAAATTTAATAAAACTTTTGACTGTTTTGTTAAAAAGATTTTGGTTTTGGATTTCCCTAACAGTTTGTGGCAATTTATTATATATTTTAATCCCGATATATTGTGGACTTTTCTCGAGCAGTGCTAACCTATGAGTAGGGTATTTTATATCTCTTTGTCCTCTTGTGTTATGACTATGATGATGTTGATTGTTTAGAAAACTGTTATAAATGCTATGTACATATAGAACTAGATTATACATATAGAGGCAAGGTTGCGTCAAAATTCTTAATGTTTTAAAAAGTGGTCTGCAGGATGCTCTATAACTCGAATGGGTCATCACCACCAGAGGTGCCCGCCTTGGTAGCGTGGTGGTAGCATGTCTGCCTCACGTTCAAGAGGTCCCGAGTTCGAATCTCGGTCACGGTGAGTTACCTGGATAAGGTTTTTTCCGGGGTTTTCGCTTATCCTGTAAGACGAATGTCGGGTAACTCTAAGCTCCATGGACCCTGAACTCATTTGAGCATCATTTCATCCATTCCATTCATCGTCCGATATGACTTAACGTCGGAGGACGTAAATTACAAAAAAAAAAAAAAAAAAAAAAAACCACCAGAGGGGTTGATATCACACATATCGCACAGGCCACCACTATAATCAAAAGAGTCACTTGTGTGACTATGCATTTGAGAGTGCTGAATTTGTTAAAAATTATTTTTTCACAATTAACATTATATATATATAAAAAAAAAGAAGCAAAATCTATGCAACTGCAGTCAAATGATACTCCGTCATCCAAGTGTGCCATCACACTGATTATTTTACTTGGACCCTCCCACATCCTATACCACGGGCATGTTTGACTGTGGTTGCCGAGACTTGAACTTGCCTTCGGCTTTGATTGGAGGGCCAGTCAACTGCATTTCACCGTAACGATCATGGCTATTCAAGTCAGCTACTTGATGTCCCAGACAGCCTTAATGAAAACGGGTTTCGAATTAGCGGAAGACCGGCATTAGTAGCAAAACAATTTGGGACTGAAAGGGTTAAATCAATAAATTAGACAGTGATGTGATATGTAAGTATTTGTGACATGCACATTTATTTTATGTTGGTAGCAATATTATCAGTATTACTTGAAATTAAAACAGCCACTCTCATAGGCTTGCAAATCAGGCTCTCATGCCTGATTTCCCCAACAGATGTTAAAATCGACATTAACAAATGTAATGTAACAGTTGTCACAGCACTAACAAACCTGTAAAATATCGTGAATTTCACCAACCTGTTTTCTGGAAATGTTAACAAACACATGTTAATGCCAAGAGACTTGTAAATATTACAGCTATAGAAGACTATGGATAAGTCGTATTATTTTATGAACGTACTGCAATGCACTTTTGTTTTCATTTTCGTCTGCACACAGCTGAAAAAATGGTGGTTAAACAAAATCCTAAACAAAAGCCGTGAGACAAATTTTTCAACGATGGAGAAAGAATTGTTAATTGAATTGGTAACAAAGTATAAGGATATCATGGAAAATAAGAGGATGAATGCGGTGAATGTAAAAGAAAAAGATGTCACATGGAGAAAAAATTGGAAATGAATTTAATTTAAATGCATGTGTCAGAAGCACGAAACAACTTTGTCAGTATTACGTAAATTTAAAACGAGGTACGAAGGACACGAGGAGTCACTTGAACATTTTAAGATGGGAGGTGGACAGTGTCTTATCGACATAATTCAGTGAATTATAAAATTGTAAAGTATTAATACTTGAAGCAAAGGCGAGATCGGCATATTCCTTTCGATGCATGTTCTAATGTCAGTATTACATAGATTTAAAACGAGGAGCGAAGAAGGACAAGTGAGGAGTGACTTGAACGTTTCAAGATGGGAGGTGGACAGTGTCTTATCCACATAATACAGTGAATTATAAAATCGCAAAGTTATTAATACTTGAAGCAAGGCGAGATCGGCATATTCCTTTCGTTGCATGTTCTAACCTCTCTTGTACTTCCGCAGTAACCTTCATAGCAACTTGTTTTGACAGTCTATACCTCTGTAGAAAATGTTCTTTTGATAGCTCCTCAAAATAATTTCTCCTCATAGGCCGTACGAATGCCATTTAGGCGGTCTTAAATATAGCAAAATCGACATTAACAGCTGCATTCATGCCCGCCATCTTGACTATTCACAATTGTTAAGGACTTAACAACATAAATTTGGCTTGTCAGTTTAACAAGAGATTTAACACGAGTGTTAAGCTAACACTTGTTGTTGAAATGCAATTTTTGTTATAATTATTGCTAAACTTGTGTTAAGTCCTAACATCTTTTGCTGAAATCGGGCATCAATGTTGTAGGTATTGAAAAGATCATTCAGCTTTTTATAATCCATATCTGAGTTTGCTATTCTGTGATTTATATTTAGGTTCTCTGCAATAATTATTTTTTTTTATTGTTTTGTTACATATGTGGAAAACACTTCATCTATTTGGATTAGAAATTAATCTACAAGGTACATGTGATTTATAAATTCCAAAAACAATATCCTTGTAACCAGTATGTATTACAATACTAGAATTTAAAAAGGTTTTTTGTATGCAGTTTTTTACTGCTTTCAAATTTTTTACTTTGAGTGTGCTATGTACATAAATTGCAACTCCCTCAATTTTATACTTTAAAATTTAACAATATTATGGTTCTCAATTTACTAAAAATTTAATTGATCATTCTTTAGGTCATGTTCCATGATAACTGCTACCTGGGGATGCAGTTCATTTAGTACTTCCTGTAAAAGTACCAGCTTAGTGGTTAAATCCTGGAATTTTTCCCCCCTTCCCAAAGGGTATGTCAGTTACGTAGAAAATGTCAGTTCTTGCAAGCTTTTTCCACTAATCAACAGTTTTCTGGACAGTACTGTGTTTATTGGAATTAATCAGTTCTAGACAAACTGGCAGTGAAGGATGGAGTTGAAGGAGGTTTTTAGAATATATATGTATGCTTTAAAGAGATGAGGACAAATTGTGAAGGCAAAAAGTCAGGTAGAAGTCAAGTTTGGTTGTATAATTCAGTAGTGCAACATCAAAATGAAGGGTAAGACAGAAAAAAATGCCAGATAAGTTTCATTTGACTGTTGGATAAAAACCCTAAGGATATTATTGTGCATTTAACTGATATTGTACTATATTACATCCTATAAAAGTTCAAATTATTGTACCTAATTATTTCACATATCACCAGTATCTAACTGTGGAATTATATTTTAAGAGAATGAGCATCAGATATCCTTTTTATTTAAGTTAATTGATGGAAATTAATCATTCCTTCATACTAGCCGTGTATATGCTAAACTTTGGAATAGAGTCAAACTGAAAAATGCAATGCTATGGCCAGGATTTGAACCACAGATCTCCTGATTTCTGTCCGGTCCCTCGTGCCCATTGAGCTACCATGGCCAACGTGCCGTCATGACATTAAATTCTCCAATTGACTCATATATTTTTCCAGTAAATGTAATGTCATAATGGCACATTAGCCATGGTAGCTCAGTGGGTAAGAGCTACTGGATGGAAACCAGGAGATCCGTGGTTCAAATCCTGGCCAGGGTATTGAATTTTTCAGTTTGACTTTATCTAATCAGATATCCTATTAAAAACTGGAATTTTGAGAAGTGCTTAACAGTTGTTGACTATGATTTATCAGTATTAGTACTAAAATTGCTGGTTATCTTATAGACAATGATACCCAACTGGTAGAGGATGAAAATACTGGTAATGAAGACATGGCTATGGAATCATTCTTCACACCAACATTCATGTTGATTCTGGCCGCTGTTGGACTTGCAGGAATTGTAGTTATTTTACTATTATTTCTGCTGTGCCACCGCGTGTACAAACACCATCAAGGGTATAATCCAACAGCCACTCGTGAGGTGGGTATAAAATACTAATAAATAATTTAAAATATATTCTAATAGGGAAGATCAAGTTCTAGCTCTAGAAGTGAATATGATTATGTGTACACATATGCATGCATCCATCCATCCATCCACTCTCTATTATACAAGAAGGAATTTCTAGACTTTGTATATAAAATCAGTTGTGAATTATTGTAAAAATTTAGTACACCGTAGTTAGCTTAACCCAATCGCGTCACATTTAAATGCCTGGGCAACTAACCAAGAAATCAGATTTAAATCCCCCAGCTCTGAGGGTGGTGACAGCTTAATGCTTAAAAAATCATTTAAAAGCAACAAATAATTATTTTTTGCTGAAAATTTGCATGCACAATACTGAAGGCATAAACTCACCAATAGTGTTGTTTTAATATTGCTGCTGTGTGTGATAAATCTCAAAACAATCCTTTAAATGAAGAGCAACACCACACTTTTTACACTGCCACACACTTTCACTTCGTTTATCCCTACTGTAGGGAATGTGCATAGGGAAGTGAGCCCATGATTTTGCCTGTAGTCTCAAAGGGATTGTGCTGGAAGAAGGTCGACCTCGAACCGAATACTCAGGCAGGTGCACGGATTCCAGTAGCTGTTGCGCAATTGTTCTGAAGTCTGCATAACTTGTCTTCTTTCCTGTCATCTTGTAATACACAATGAAGGAGTTATAAATACATATATCAAGAAGATAGAAAAATATTTTCCTGTACCCCTTCACTGTGCTTCGCATTATGGGAAACAGAGCTGTCACTTGGTCCTGTAAATCAACACCTCCCATCCCCTTCTGGTATTCAAGGCACATTTCGGTTTTTGGGCCTTCTCTCATGGTGTTTGGCCTTGTTTTCTTTTCATTTTTCCCGTCTCCGTGATGTCTGCTGATTTGTGTTTAGTGGAGAGAAAATAAACGTCCTTATTATCTCTCCATCTCATACATAGGATATTTTTGGCACTCCATATCTCATGCTCCCTGCGCATTAGTTTATTTGTGCTGATACTGCGCGGCATATCTTTCTGATTAGGTCTCACAGTCCCATTTGCGTTTGTTTCTCAGTAAGTCTTCTAAATAAATCCGAAGAGGAATACCAATTATCTAAAAATAATGTATGACCTCGGTTCAATAATGGTTCACACATACTGAGCTCTACATTGGTACTGGCAGGAAAACTAGAATCTACTATATCTTCACCTACATAGATTCCGAAATAAAGGCAGTAACCTGAACTAGATTCACAAATTTTGTAAACTTTTATGCCAAATCTTGCTCGTTTGGATCTATTACACTGCACAAATGAAAGACGGTCCCTGAATTTCATTAGACTTTCATCTAGAGCAATATCCTGACATGGGTGATATAATTCTGAAAATTGGGAAGAGAAGTGCTGTATTATAGGTCTAATTTTTTTTTTTTTTTTTAGTTTATCACATTGGTTTTCTTTGTTGTCATCCGTGAAATATAAGTAACGGGAAATATATTTGAATCTCTCCCTACTCATTGTTTCACAAAAAATTGGAGTGTCAAGGCATCGGTTTTTGCTCCAGTACAATTGAATATGTGATTTTCGCACTTGAGCCATCAGAATAACTAAAGCTATATAGGCCCTGATTTCATCTGCCGTAGTGCTAAACCATTTGTCATCGTCTTTCAACACTTTTCTGTTGGTATTGTTCAACTGCCTTGTTGCGTAAGCATTTGTTTTGTCACATACTTTGTTGAGTAAGGGTTCCATGTATTCCGAGAATATTGAAAGTGCAGAGGGCATCTCTGGTGAATACTTGTCCAGTAAAGCTTTACAAAACCACTATTTGCCGTAAATGGGTGGAGAATGGGGTTATTGTCTGTTTTAGTCCAAATCCAGTCTCATAGATTCTTCTGCGTCGTAATGCGAAGGGCCCGGCGAGTCATCACTGCTTTCATTGTTACTTTCCTCGCTGCTTTCTTCACTAAATTCATCTTCACTGTCACTAGAAACTTCTTCAGGTTCTGTTTCATATTCTGAAAAATCGCCACATTCACTGTCACTGTTTGTATCAATTTTCTTAAACCATCTTCGTCATCCGCGCGAACTTTTCTTGTGGCCATGATTGCTACTGAGGCGAGGGAAATAACACTAAGATAAAATTGTTTTTACTTAGTTTAAACACAGCTGCTGACGTTATAGTCAGCAAAATTACAAACATCGCATATCAGTGATTCATTCTAGAGGTATACATATGACATCTATGAGAAGGGACATAAACTACTTGGAATTTTATGAAGCATTGCAGCATGCTAGCTGAGCTCGTCATACGATTCAAATGCCAAAATGGCGCGTGACGGACCCTGGTCGTCAAATGATGCGAATGGGTTAACATTGTAAATATTAAAAGGTAATATTAAAATAACATGTTAAATATGTAACATATGAAACTAGTTGCAGAGAAGCAACAAATAGTATACAAATATAATAATTTGTGATTTATTTTAAAAGAAATGATTGAAAATTTTATTATTAATGAGGATCGTGATTGTGTGAATAAGTTTTCATGAAATTGCGATCCTCATCAATTAATAAGAAAATTTGTATCATTTCTTTTAAGATAAGTGAAGTTTTATGTTACACAAATTATTTTATTTGTATAGCAAAATAACATATTACTAATAATCTAACAAAATATAACATATAAGGGTAAAGAAAACAGTACATCAGCAGAGCATGATTTAATGTATTATATAACTACTTACAATAGGAAACTATCAAACTAAATAAGGAATAAAGAATATTTAACAAACATATGTATAACAGGCAAACATGTCAAATCCAAAAGAACATATTCTGTATACCACTAGATTAGCACAACTGGAGAAAATCACAGCTTTTGAATAAGTTTAGTAGATAAAATTCACAGCTTTGAAATAAGTTACAAATTGTACTACAGATCCTTTCATTGAGTAACATTTAATTACAATGAGGAAGCCAGGTAACTAAAAGTGATCTGATCACAAAAGTGATATAACTATGTTATGTAACTCAATGTGTTTCAATAATTTTATTTAGTATTACTGATGCTGTAATTGAACATGTAAAAAAAAAAAAGGAACACATTGGAAAAATGAGTAAATAAAGAATATTCAGTCGAGATATGGCATGAGGAATATAAAAGTTTTAAGGAATGGCAAGCATTTTAAAAGTTGGCTAGTATGTGGAAAACCAAATACAGATTTTTCTTATATATTATACTGTAGTCAAAGATATGAAATGAAAAGGATAATAACAAAATGGAACAGCTTATGTGATGAAATATTATGAAAGATATTATGTCTAACAGAGAGAGATTTGTGAAGGCTATTTAGACTAGCTTAGGGATAAATGATTTAAGCCATGCTTTGCTATTTTCAGCATTGAGAGGAGCAAAGCAAGGAAAATCTCCATTTGTATTTATTAATGTTAATTTAATTTGGTAGTTTGGTATAGATAATCCTCATTTTATTGCAACAGGAAGTGAACATAGACTTGGACAAACTCCCCAGTAACGTGGCATACCATAGAACTGGAGCACAGCTAAATCCAAAACTGGAGAAATTGGAGTTTCCACGAAATGACATCATATACATAAGAGACCTTGGCCAAGGTGCTTTTGGTCGTGTTTTCCAGGTAACTTAAAATAGTTTTAGATAAATTAGACAGTTTTAATATGTTTTTTTTTTTTTTTTTATTTACCCGAAATAGTTGCAGGACCATCTCTGTTACAGGTATTGTGAAGAAAACTTATTTTATAAATCCTTTATGGAGTAAACACAGGGAAATTATTTTGGCATTTGTATGCAAAACTTGGCATGTCTATTACTCTTAATGTCCTCTACAAGAAATTACTGAGACATGTTTTGGAGACTGCTGTCTATCGTCATTTAAATTCATTGCTACATTTCTTCCTGTGACTTGTAGATATATTTTGGCTGTATATACTGCAGTGATATCCTTTTCATAAAATATATAAAAAATTTATAAAGTGTATGTATTTTTGTTTTTGAATAATTTTTCCCAAATGGAGAATTCTGTTGGTTTTCCAAAGGCCTTTAACTCTTTCACTGCTAAGCTCAAGTTAACTCAACCATAATAGACATTTTGCTGCTGTCTTGCTGAAATTGAGTGTACTCTATTGTGTCAGTTCCCATAAATTCTACGCCACTTGCATTAAAATGGTGCTACAAGCACTTTGCCATCTCAGCTGTATGCTGAAACTAGTTTCAATGTGATCTCTGGTGTTTCATGGCATCTGCAGGCTTTAAATTCTGCACCAAGGTACATGTTAGCTGTGGGGAATTACATCATGCCACCGCCAGTTGAGCTAAGAGGCATAAATTCCCTGACAGCTTTGTGCTTTCTGACCAGGTACATTTTAATGTTTTTACCACTTTGAATCAAAAAAGGAGTTTAATTTCTCTCCTAGTGCATCCAAAAGGAAAAGTGAACATTGCAGAATACAATAGATTCAGTGCTGAATTGGTCAGAAAGAAAATTGATAAATTCAAAAGACAAATACCTACTCTTCCCCAATCAGTAATAAAACTTCATACAGAAAGTTTACCTACCATCCCAGAGCTACATAGCTTTTCCAAAAAGTCTTCAAAGAACACAACATTACTTTGGCCCTACAGAGCAAATTCAGTACCAATACAATACTTTTGAAATCACATAATACAAAGGAGAAACCCAGACAAAAAAATCAGTTGTGTACCGGATAAACTGCAAAGGCTGTGACAACTTTTAAATTGGAAAAACTAAACGGAATTTGAACATTAGGCTTAAAGAGAATTTTAGAAACATCGGGAACAAAGAAATTGACAAATCAGTGCTAATATACCATTTTTGGAATATAATCATGATATGTAACAAGAAATCCACTTATTAAAAAGTGTTCAGGATCCAACTGCATTAACCACGTGAGAAAATATATTCATAAAGAAAAATGAAGGAAAACTTCAATTTTGACACCACCTTTGAAGAGAACCCAAACTTCAGGTTCATCAAGGTACCAACAGAGATGCCCCTATCGCCTCCCAAGGAGTTCAACAAATCAAAATTCAATAGTTGACATTAGCTGAGGATGCTAGGAAGGTCCTAACGAAATGCATTCTAGGTCAACACTAGCAATATATGGAGAAGAGAGTACACTAGTTTGACTCAAAATTATATTAATCTTGTTTCATTGTATCATAGTCCTTACTCAATGGAAGAAATTGTAAATTTGCTGGTCTATCACATTTGTGTAAAAGTCTATCAGTGGAAGCTCCTTTATTGTGCCGGAAAGATGATGCATTTGTGCTAAAATCCACCCATTTGAGGACAATGTTGCGGAAATTACAGCTGAAACTTGTAGTAGTACTTTGCACGCATCAGGACTAATTTGTCATTTTTTAGTGTGGATATACTGCAGAAAATAGTAGAGCAGACAAAGAGTTTTTATTCATTTATGACCAAAATTATTGTACTGTCTCCTTGCTCTCTATTTCAAAAATGGTATGACAAATGTACAAAGTATGTTTTTATCACCGACCATACTCAAAAAGCGCTCAAGGGAAGAGTGTTGGTTTAGAAACTTCCCAGTTTTGGAATTAACATCAGGGGACAAGTATTTGTTGTTACTTTGCATCCTGGATTTCTACAACACTAGAGTCCAGAGTTCATGGAGCGTAGAGCTACCCGACATTCGTCTTTAAGGATAAGGGAAAACCCTGGAAAAAACCTTATCCAGGTAACTCACCCTGACCGAAATTAAAACTTGGGACCTCTTGAATGTGAGGCAGACACGCTACCATCTACGCTACCGAGGCGGGCATATGTCAACTAATCCTTGTTTCACATAAGCTTGCCCCATATCTCTTACTGGTCACGTGACCTAATCACCTCTCATTAGCTGCTGTTGTGGTAATGACTGTCGTGTGGTAAAAATTAGTTCGTTATTTAGCATGGTGATATATCTTTATATGTTGGAAGAGAATTGTCAAATTTATATTTTCGTAACTATTTGAATTAAATATATTACGCAACAGAGTTGATTTATCTGAAATGCATGTTAATTCTTAAACGAAGTAAAGAGGAGGTTCCTTTGCTCTCAAGCACATGGCACGATAGCACGTTATTTAGCGCTAGTGACGACATATTTGTTTATGTGACTTTTATCACTGACCTTGTTTTGAACTGGATTAGTCATATATCGCCATTCGACGGTGTGTTGTGCCCAGTGCGAGAGATAAATTATTTTATTGTTTGTTTATTGCAAATGTACTTATATGTATAATGGCAGAGTCTACCGCCAATTTTTTGCTGAAGTATCGCAAGGATAATTCTTTACAAACAGGCGAAAAAAGAATTGTGCATGTGTTTAATGCACTCACAGAGAAGAATCCGTCTTTGTCAGTGAGAGAAGTCGAACAGCTGTGCTCTGAAGTTACAGTTATGAGTGTTAGATCCGTAGGAACATCGCGATGTGAAATTGAGAAAACAGGAAAACTTACCACTCCAGGCAAAAGCAGGAATAAACAAAAGTGCGTGCTCGGAGAAAATACATGAAAAGTGTTGTGCGTCCTCATGTGCATAGTTTTTTCTTTAGAAACGAACTCCTTAACATAAGTAACATTTCGTCTGCTGTAAATGAGGATGCAGATTTACCAAACTTCGGCAGATTGCTTATACAGCTGGGGTTTGTGAATGAAAAAAGAGGCAAGAAAAATGGTGTGGCGAAGACGCTATTTAAGGACAACCAGGCTGTACCGAGATACAAATCGCAAAATATACACGAAGAACACACGAAAAGTAAGGTATGGCGTGACACGACTTTTAAGACTGAAAGATAAGCATTTTTGAAAGGTATGTGTGCTGGTTTAAAAAATCCCAGTGGAAAAGGCCAAAGGCCTTTCATTATAAACTTGTTTGTTTCATTGCTCAGTCATTCAGCTTCAACTTGCTTAGTTCATTATAAACTTCTATTTTTGCATGCCTTCATATCCTTATTTGTATGATTTTATTTATCTTCCCGGCAATTAATCGCCTGCGGTGCCGTATGTAGTAAAAGCGGGCGTTAAACACTACACATTTCATTTCATTTCCCGGCAATTATTATGACGTTTACAGCAGGTTTAAACGTGACGGGAAGTCACCACCTATGGCCTATGGCGCGAAAGCATTAGCCAATTAGGGTGAGGGGGAAGGTAGTTAAACACGGAGTGATATATTTCAGCGGGGCAAGGTTATATGAAACAGATTATAAGTACAAGCATGTGCCACTCCATGGACCCCGAACTCATATGAGCATAACTTCACCCATTTCATTCATCATCTGATATGACTTAACGTTGGAGGACGTAAATTGAAAAAAAAAAAAAAAAAAAAAAAAAATGTGCCAGCCTGACTAGAGAAATGTACCTATAGCTAGAAGACAGAATTAAGTTATGGAGAGATCACATGGATGTTGGATTTCCCAAAACTATGAAGAAGGGTGGGTTATTGAAGAACAAGCCAACATTTTATTACATTTAAAGATTGATTTAGACTGGGTTACATACAATTTGATTTAGATGAGATGGTAGCTGTCAAAATATGCACAGAAGATTGCACGAGTTCATCTTCTGTTATTGGGGGAGAAAAGTCACTTCTGATTGCGAGGCGCACATGGTAACATATTAGAGAGGTTGATAACATAAACATTGGAGTTCTTTAGGCTCGTCCCTGTGTTCTAAAATTCAAATTGATGAACATTTGATAGTGTTACTAATTCATGTGTGTGTGTGTGAGTGTGTGATCTGCGCTTATGAAAACATTTAATTCTTTATTTTTGTTCATATTTTATTCTTGAATATCTGATGTCATTTAGTGGTGAGCAAACTGAAAAGAAAGGTGCTATATCCACAGTCTTGTGAAGTGGTAAGCAGTGTGTATAATTTTATGGCAAAATATGGACAGTGTGATGTGGTCTATATTAAAAGCATTAGGAAAAGTGTAGCTGAGACTACAGGTATGTTAGAAAGAAACATTATTATGTGTTTCAAATGGGAAGGTGTTTGTCCTTGAGTGCTACTAGGTGAGCAACCAATCGGAGTCTTGCGGTGTTGTCGTATTGCATTCCCCCTAAGTGGTGTGTGACGAGCGCGAACTTAATCTCTAATAAATACTATTCGCGCTAAGACAAAAATTCAGATTTTGCTAAAACTAATCCAGGAGGAAGGAGAGAGTAATGCATTTAACATAATCATAAAACCCCCATATTTTTAGCTCAAATAGTTTTTCTAATACAAATAAAGTAGATACCATTATATTATAACAACGCATTGTGACGTAACCACTGTAATGAATATCATTAATGGTTGGCATGTATGCGTGAACATATATTTGAAATTACTCAGAGCTGAAACGTAAACATTTGACATGACGTGGTAAAAGAAATATGTACTTTGAATAAGCCAAGGTGTTTGTTAAATTCGATGAGAGGAGACGATACACTTCTTGCTAATTTGGCAGAACATGTGTGGTCACATATCTTTGTTTATGAATGGTTTGTAATCTCTATTTACTCTGGAGTTCAAAGCAGCATTACTCAGTTACTCTTCCATGAAAAAGTGTATCAGCTGGAGCAATGAGACACGATCCACCTTCCCCCCCCTTACTACTGCTAGAACAATCCAACTGATGTGGGCTCAAATTATGTTGCAAACAGAAATATTATTTTTAAACTGACATTGAACGACTTATTTACAAAGAAATTGACAAGGAACACAAGAATGGGAAAACAGCGTGAGACATCAGATAAATTACAAGAATATGACTTTTGGAAAGAAATAGCACGTAACGAGATTTTCGAACATATCATCATAAATTTGCAGTACTCAGACGTTGAAGACAATGACAATGACAATGACAAATTATCTCTTAACGTAAGTAACATTCATAGCTATATGGATGCACCACTGGTATTTTCGTTGGATTAGAAAAATAAGTAATTCATAAACTATAACTTTAAACTAAATATTTAAAACATTTGCGTAATATGCAAATATTCATGTTGCAATTGTGATTTCAACAACTGCATTATTATAAAACTTTGGAAAATTCAGTTTGCATTAGCGCCAAGAACACTCGCAAATGTGCGAGAGAGAGGGAAGCATAAAAAGAATGGGGGTAACGGAGGTGAAAACAGTGAAGGCTCTAACACATCTGATTGGCTACAGGCGAGAACTCTTCCCATTTGAAACACATAATAGACAAATAATTAAGGAAACCAAGGGTATGTATTATGATGCTTCTGCTTCTTTTTCCATGCCCTAGAAGAAAAGGCTCAAGAAATTACAGAGATAGTTTCAGTGAGACCATAGTGTGTCAAACAGTCAATGAATTCTACATGACAGAAAAACAAAGATATAGATTAAGGAAAGTGCATGCCAAATTAAAAGATTCCATAGATTTTGAAAGAAATGTGTATAACCTAAGAAGAATATTTCTGAGGTTAGGCTTCAATAGTAATAGTAATTTATTTACTGCCCATAGACTAATATAAGTATTGAGCATTGTCAGTATACATTAAAATAAAATTTACAGTAATACATATTAGTTTACAATACATAGCTTGCAGTGCATTAATTTAAAAATTCATTTATATTATATGCAGGATTATTTAAAAGGTATTTTTTAATACATTGCTTAAATTTAACAGCATTGTTTTCTCTTTTGACATAAGCTGGAAGTCTGTTGAACATTTGTAATCCTATTATACATGGATCTTTATTTACAGATTTTACAATATAACTAGTATAATGCAAGTCAGATTTACATCTAGTATCATGATTGTGTACTTCATGATTTAATTTTGATTTATTTATGTTTATTAAATTAATAACTTTATATATTGTGACTTTGTGGGTTCCTAGAATTAAAAGTCCAATTTGCAGAAAATAAAAATTGTTCTTTATTTGCGTAGGAATACACTGTTCAATTTCACGTAACAACATTACATCACATATCACCATCTACAGCACCAAGGTCGATGACAATAACAAATATTAGCTCTCGTTACAACACTTCACAGCTGACTTTGCTTACTCTCTCTCGTTTTACCACTGTCCGGCTGGCGTGTCACAATCGCTTATACAGGATGTTACAAAAAGGTACAGCCAAACTTTCAGGAAACATTCCTCACACACAAAGAAAGAAAACATGTTATGTGGACATGTGACCGGAAACGCTTAATTTTCATGTTAGAGCTCATTTTAGTATTTCTCTTTAAATGTAAATTGAAATCATTCGTGCAGACAATTGTCAAAATACCCCATTGTTTCGTTTGTATGTACTGTACTGCCTCAATTCACCGCCAGTTGGCCCAATTGAAGGAAGGTAATGTTGACTGCAGTGCTTGTGTTGACATGCGACTCATTGCTCTACAGTACTAGCATCACGCACATCAGTACATAGCATCAACTGGTTAGTGTTCATCACGAACGTGGTTTTGCAGTCAGTGTAATGTTTACAAATGCGGAGTTGGCAGATGCCCATTTGATGTATGGATTAGCACGGGGCAATAGCCGTGGCGTGGTACGTTTGTATCAAGATAGATTTCCAGAACGAAGGTGTCCCGACAGGAAGACGTTCGAAGCAATTGATTGGCGTCTTAGGGAGCACAGAACATTCCAGCCTATGACTCACGACTGGGGAAGACCTAGAACGACAAGGACACCTGCAATGGACGAGGCAATTCTTCTTGCAGTTGACGATAACCCTAATGTCAGCTTCAGAGAAGTTGCTGCTGTACAAGGTAACGTTGACCACGTCACTGTGTGGAGAGTTTTACGGGAGAACCAGTTGTTTCCGTACCATGTATAGCGTGTGCAGGCACTATCAGCAGCTGATTGGCCTCCATGGGTACACTTCTGCGAATGGTTCCTCCAACATTGTGCCAATCCTCATTTCAGTGCAAATGTTCTCTTTATGGATTAGGCTTCATTCCAAGGTGATCAAATTGTAAATTTTCATAATAAACCTGTGTGGGCTGACCTGAATCCACACACAATTGTGCAATCACATCAACACAGATTTTCTGTGAACGTTTGGGCAGGAATTGTCGGTGATGTCTTGATTGGGCCTCATGTTCTTTCACCTATGCTCAATGGAGCACGTTATCATGATTTCATACGGGATACTCTACCTGTGCTGCTAGAAGATGTGCCTTTACAAGTACAACACAACGTGTGATTCTTGCACGATGAAGCTCCTGCACATTTCAGTCGAAGTGTTCGTACACTTCTCAACAACAGATTCGATGACCAATGGATTGGTAGAGGCAGACCAATTCCATGGCCTCCACGCTCTCCTGACCTCAACCCTCTTGACTTTCATTTATGGGGGCTACGTAACCCTGGTACCAAATGTAGAGACTCTTCATGCTCATTTTGTGGACGGCTGTTATACAATACGCCATTTTCCAGGGCTGCATCAGCGCATCAGGGATTCCATGCGATGGAGGATGGATGCATGTATCCTCGCTAACGGAGGACATTTTGAACATTTCCTGTAACAAAGTGTTTGAAGTCACGCTGGTACGTTCTGTTGCTGTGTTTCCATTCCATGATTAATGTCATTTGAAGAGAAGTAATAAAATGAGCTCTAACATGGAAATTAAGCATTTTCGGACACATGTCCGCATAACATATTTTCTTTCTTTGTGTGTGAGGAATGTTTCCTGAAAGTTTGGCTGTACCATTTTTTAACAACCTGTATATCTCATTCATAATTCGAGAGACTTCTCGAGCAAATAAGAAAAACAACTATTCTCTGTCAATCAAGATATCACTAGAACCTTCCAAACGTGAAATGCTAGCTGTGCCGGCAAGTCCTTTATCTTGGCTATCATTGTTTGCCGGCTTTGTGAACACTAGCTGCACTATCGTTAACTGCTTATGCAAACTCTTTATTCCCCTGAAATAATATGCACCGTCTGTTATCTAATTGCGCTGAAACCTTTATGCCCGTTCCACGACAATATGTATAAAGACATAAGAGTAAACATATTTTCTTTTCTAAAAACTTCTCTACATGATTCACACATTCCCATTTTAAACATTGTTTTATTAATGTGTGTTTGGAGGAATTTAGTAACAGTGACGTCAAAATTAATATAAAAATTATTTGTTTTTATATTGTTTTATTACATTTCTTTTGTAGTACTAGAACCCTCTGAATATGAGAATTATTACCACTACCCCATAACTCAATACCGTATTGGATATGTGAATAAATTAATCCATAATATAGCATTTTTAGTACATCTACTTTACAAGTTTTTGCAAACTCCCTCATTAGATACAAACCATTGTTTTTTTACAGAGGCTATCATTACGATTATTCCAGGATATATATTTATCAAGTTGCATTCCTAAAAATCTTTGCGAGTCAGATTCCTGTATTATGTTACCAAAATTAATATGAAACAATGTATCTTTTTTCCTTATTATTTAACTCAAATTTAATTAAAATTGTCTTGCCAGGATTATTAGTGTGGTTTAAAGATTTAAAAAAAATTATTTATTCTTATTCATTTCTTAGTAGCTAATAATTGCAGGTCATGATCATTGTTTGCTTTACACATAATAGTAGTGTCATCTGCATAGCTTATAATTTTACAGTTAGGTGTTGAATACATATTGTGACTTTGTGGGTTCGTGGAATAAAAAGTCCAATTACACCACTCAACAATGTTCTTTATTTCCACCGACTTACAGTTTAACACTTGCCAATTACACAGAATTACTTGCTGCACACAGTTACAATTCACCAGTCCGTCCGTTACGATTTCCTTGTACTCGCGGTTACGTAAGCTCCGGTACACATTCAAAGTTACGTACAGTCTTCCGTTGCACAACCCTTTCGTTCATTAACACGTCACTGACTAACTCTTACACCAAGAACTGCGACTGTCTCCTCACTCACTGACAAAACCAACTCACTGACTGACTAAACCAAAACCAACTCAACTCACTAACTCCATCTGTCTGTCTGTAACTCTCTTTATATAGGAATATCGCCGGTTTCTCGTGTTTACAGGATTGTTCTAGTAACAGAAAGATCGAGAAACAGGTGTAGAGAAAACCGGCGAAAGTCATGTTTTTTTCCCTGACCACAGTCTGTCACCACCACAAGACAAACGAGGAGGTGTGGCTAACCGAACCTCCCCTACCTTCCGCTGCCAGCTGCTTTACAGGGTGCTCCAGCGCCCGCGTTACACTGCTCCCTCCTCAAAGCTGTTCGCCCCGAACAGCCCCATCGTAGCGTGCGAGGCGGTCCAGGTGTACCACCAGCATCTGCCCAGAGTCTGAGCCAGAAGTAGCGCTGCCGTAGTTTGTGAATCATTCGGTTCGCTCCCAGGTGTCCTCCTGAAGTACCGGCGTGTTCTTCCTCCAAGACTTCCGGGACCTTGCTCCGGGGAAGTACCAACTGTTCTCTCTGCGCCTTCCCATCGGGTGACTCCCATACCCGGAACAGCACGCCCTCTCTGGTCTTCAACGAGTCCCATTGGGCCCAGTACGACTTGTAGGTGGCGCTCCTCGGTGCGATGTCCTCCCAGGTTGGTCTCGTCCCTGCGTCCACTTCCCTCAAGAGTGGCCCCAAGTCTGCGTCCGCCAGCTGCTCCCTCCTCAGGCCTGCGCTATCCCAGCCTTCAGCAGGCACTGCCACAACTACTCGGACTGCTGCGGCACGCTCCTTCTCTTCCACTCTTGTGCGCTCATGGCCGTCCTGGATCTGCGATAGGACACCTCCAATGTAATGGTCGCTAGCGTCGGTGTCCACAATGAAGGCGCCACCCGGTTGTGGGAAACCCAAAATTGGAGCACTGCACAGGGTCCCTTTCGGGTGCTGGAAAGCGTCTCCGGCGTCCTCCGTCCACACATAAGGCCGGTTTTCCTCCGTCAGGCGGGTGAGGGGTTTTGCGATGTTGTCGGCCTTTTCCTCTAAATCATTAAGGCGGTCGTCTACTTGGCCCATCCGCTTGCCCAGCTCCGTCACGTCATCCCTCACGCCGGCCAACTGTTCTTGAAATTTGGCGGCGAGAGCCTCGTTCGCCACCTTCATTTCCGTGGTCAGTTCGGCCATCTTTGAGGTCATTGTCGTGGCCAAGTTGTTGTTAGCCGTTTCTATTTTTGCAGCGAGGTTTTCATTTGCCGTCTTCATTTGTTTCAACTCGGCGGTGAGGTTGTCGTTGGCCGTCTTCATTTGTTTCAACTCGGCGGTGAGGTTGTCGTTGGCCGTCTTCATTTCCATCATTTTCTCCAAAATCTTTTCCAATGCCGCGTCCATGGTTGTAATGTTCGGTGATGTTTTCCCGCTTCCTGACACCAGTGTGACTTTGTGGGTTCGTGGAATAAAAAGTCCAATTACACCACTCAACAATGTTCTTTATTTCCACCGACTTACAGTTTAACACTTGCCAATTACACAGAATTACTTGCTGCACACAGTTACAATTCACCAGTCCGTCTGTTACGATTTCCTTGTACTCGCGGTTACGTAAGCTCCGGTACACATTCAAAGTTACGTACAGTCTTCCGTTGCACAACCCTTTCGTTCATTAACACGTCACTGACTAACTCTTACACCAAGAACTGCGACTGTCTCCTCACTCACTGACAAAACCAACTCACTGACTGACTAAACCAAAACCAACTCAACTCACTAACTAACTCCATCTGTCTGTCTGTAACTCTCTTTATATAGGAATATCGCCGGTTTCTCGTGTTTACAGGATTGTTCTAGTAACAGAAAGATCGAGAAACAGGTGTAGAGAAAACCGGCGACACAGTCATGTTTTTTTCCCTGACCACAGTCTGTCACCACCACAAGACAAACGAGGAGGAGGTGTGGCTAACCGAACCTCCCCTACCTTCCGCTGCCAGCTGCTTTACAGGGTGCTCCAGCGCCCGCGTTACAATATCATTTAAATATAAAATAAAGAATAGTGGTTCAAGCACAGAGCCTTGGGGTAAAGGAAGACTAAACACAACAGAAGAGTTTTAATGGAGCACCGTGAGAGCAGAGCGAAGCAGCTCCATATCTCATGATGATACAGCAATGCTGGAATGAAGGCCGGCCTATTATATACATGTATGAAACTTGCATTTCACTTCCCATACCTCACCATATGGTTGGAATGATGACAGTATCCATGGGCTTCTGTCACTATAATCCAATGGCCAGTGCCTTATAATCATTCATGCTGGAGGGGAACAAGAGTTTATCCCCATGCATATGTTCAATTTAAGTTTCATCAACTTACCAAATTATGCATAGAACAGAATTTCTTCCAGTTTCAAACAAAATATTTCCATCGAACTTCTGGTTTAGCAATGGGCAACCCCTTATCACCCTTCCTGGCCGATCTGTACATGAGTGCACTAGAAATAAGGATCACTAAAGGTTTCCCATGGATGTTCAAACTCTGGCAAAGATATGTAGATGACATATTTGCCATAGTGCCAAAAAAAAACACATTAGTGATGCACTAAAACTTTTAAATATTAAAAAAAAAAAAAGCATCAAGTTCACTGTAGAAGTTTAAAAAGAGGAGTATTTACCATTTTTAGATCTAAAAATAATCAGAAATAAAAATAGAATAAACTTTGGCATTTACAGAAAACCAACACAGACAACTACATAAAAGCTAATGGCTACAATCCAAGATCCAACAAACAGGCAATCTTTAATAGTTTAGCACACAGACTGGTCAACATCCCTCTCACAGCAGAAGAATACAAAATAGAATATAACAAAATTATTGAAATAGCACAGAAAAATGACTTTCCCAAATCACTAGTAGACAAAAAAGTGAACTTAGCAAATAAGAAGAAACTACTAAAGGAAACCACAACCCTCTCAGCTACAGAAACTAAAATGATCTTCAAAAAATTCACTTACCATCCATGGGCCTTTGATAAATTCAAAAAAGTCTTCAAAAAACAAAACATTCAACTAGCACCAGTCAACCATTTCTCCTTAAAAAACCTAATTTGCTCAAACATCAAAGATGCCATTCCATCTAACAAAAAATCAGGTATATATTAAATTGAATGCTGTGACTGTAGTCAAAATTTATATTGGAAAAACCAAAAGAAATTTAGAAACAAGAGCAAAGGAACACTTTAGGAACATAAAATACAAACAATTAGAAAAATCAGCAGTTGCCACGCATTTTTGGGAAAAAAACCACAACATAAATCCAGAACCAAAATTACTAAAACATACAACAGGAAAAGAAGAACTGTCCACATGGGAACAAATCTTTATTTCAAAAAGTAGGAACAAAGTATTCAATTTCGACATCCCCCAGAAAGATTTGTTCAGCAAGTTCCTCGAACCACCATCAGAGGAGACCGATGACAAAATATTGCCAGCTACACCAATGAGAACCAGTCGATGTCCGGCTGAAGATAGAGGGAAGGCCTCAGAAACTAGTTCCGGGAAAATTTAAAAGTAAGCGTTGTTTAGTGTCATTATTCGACTCCCAATTAATTTAATTTGTCTCTTTATACATTTATTTTCCAGCCCTCGTCTAGCCCCCAAATTTCTACTACATACATCATTCTGCTCTCTACTGCTGAACCATATATTCTTTCCAACCATTTTACTTGCATGGTTGGTCATTTCTTTATGCAAACCTAATCATATTTATTGCCGTTTTTCCTTGTGCCAGTACTTTCCTTTTTTGATCGCTTTGTTTTCCATTACCTGGTAGTCTAATCCTTAAATAATCAATTTTCATAACAATTTCTATTTCTGAACCTTCCGACCGCCACTGCCACCACCTCCACCTCTTTATTTATAACCTTTCTTTACTGCCATAATCTTAATCTTACAGAATGTACCCATTCTAGTGATCATTTTAAACTACGCTTGTTATAGCACTTGTAACTAAATCATTTGCAAAAAGCAAACCTGGTGGTTGTCTATTATTTATGGTTAGAAGAGTTATAATATTTTTGCCTATTCCCTCTAGAACATCATCAATAAATAAATTGAATAATTCTTGACTTAATATATAACCATGTCTAAGACCTACATTATGTGTTATTTTATCTGATAACCTTCCATTATTGTTTAGAGGAATTCAGTAAAAGTGATGTCCAAATTATACTTTTATATTTTTGGATATGTTTGTAACATTATGTCATACTTTGGTTTACGAGAGACTAGTTTCGTTGTTGCTTTTATTTTCAACTTCAGGGATCTGACTTGAAAGTGGAAGCAATAGCTGGTGAAACTGGTCCTCCATAAATTAAAATGTATGTAGTGTTAAATCCACAGTTATAAAAGTATATCCTTTAGTTGTTGGACATTTATGTACATGAGCAAATTATCTTACTCTAGAACAATGCAATACACCAAAGACAACCAGTGAACAATTCATGAGTCCCTGTAAACCTTCTGAGATGAATAATGTGACTTTGTGGGTTCGTGAAATGAAAAGTCCAATTGCACCACTCAAAAATGTTCTTTATTTCCACCGACTTACAGTTAAACTCTTGCCAATTACACAGAATTACGTAATGCACACAATTACGATTCACCAGTTCGTCCATTACAGTTTCACTTGCACTCGTAATTACGTACAATCCTCCGATGCACTCACATAGTCTTCTCGTCGTACACTAGCACTGCATTCTTATGCCAAGCACTGACTGACTCCTCTTGCCCGACGTGTTGCTTATATAGGGTCAGCTAGCCGATCTGGAAGGTTCTAGATTAGATGAAATATCCCGTAAGTTCGAGAACACAGGTGGAACAGAAAGAGACAGCGCAGTGATGTTTTTTTCCCAGCCAACCCTTGTTACCGCCACAAGACAAATGAGGGGGGTGTGGCGAGCACCGACCGTCCCCTGCTTGCCCGCTCTATAGGGTGTTCCGACGTTCGGGTGACACTGCTCCCTCCTCAAAGCTGGTCGTCCCGAACAGCACCATCGTAGCGTGCCAGGCGATCCAGGTGTACCACCAACATCTTCCCTCGGGGAACCTTCTGGATGCGGTAGACCACGTCGTTAATCCTCTTCACCACTCGGTACGGTCCTTGCATTGGTTGCTGGCGCTTATGTCAGCGTCCCTTGGTCCGAGTAGGGCGGTACAACCAGACTAAGTCTCCCTGCTGGAACCCTTGGCTGTTGGCTTGCCTGTCATACCTGGTCTTCATGCGGTCGCTCGCCTTCTGGATGTTCTGGCGAGCCATCTCAATGTCGTGGAGGAGGTCCACCAAGTTCTCCACATACTCGGTCGCTGGCTGTCTCGCTTCTGGAGGGCTTCCAAAAACCAGGTCACAAGGGAGGCGTAACTCTCGGCCGAACATTAAGCTGGCTGGCGTCATCCCAGTTCTGTCGTGTGTAGACGAGCAGTAGGCCAGCAAGTACAGTGGCACCTTGACGTCCCACTCTCGCTGATGGCTGGCCACGACCTTCCTCAGGTGTTCCTCTAAGGTCTTGATGTATCTTTCGACCATGCCATCCGACTGGGGATGTAGAGGAGTCGTGCGGGTCTTGTTCACCCCAAGCCTTTGTAGTGCCTCCTTCATTAGGTTGGACTCAAAGTTGGTACCCTGGTCACTGTGTAGCTCTAATGGCACCCCAAATCGACAGAACACTTGCTTCACGAGGCAGTCTGTGACTGTCTTTGCCTCTTGGTTTGGGATGGCATACACCTCCGGCCACTTGGTGAAGCACCATCTCTCAGCATCTGCTTGGAGCCTCAGCCAGTAGTAGCGCTGCCGTAGTTTGTCAATCGTTCGGTTCGCTCCTAGGTGTCCTGTAGTACCGGCGTGCACTTCTTCCAAGACTTCCGGTACCTTACTCCGGGGAAGTACCAACTGTTCTCTCTGCATCTTCCCATCGGGTGATTCCCATACCCGGAACAGCATGCCCTCTCTGGTCTTCAACGAGTCCCATTGGGCCCAGTACGACTTGTAGGTGGCGCTCCTCGGTGCGATGTCCTCCCAAGTTGGTCTCGTCCCTGCCTCCACTTCCCTGAAGAGTGGCCCCAAGTCTGCGTCCGCCAGCTGCTCCTTCCTCAGGCCTGCGCTATCCCAGCCATCCGCAGGCACTGCCGTGACTACTCGGACTGCTGCGGCACGCTCCTTCTCCACTCTTGTACACTGGCCGCACTCTTCTGGACAGGGTCTTCGGGACATGGCGTCTTCGTTACCGTGGCTCTTCCCTCTACGATGTTCCGAGGTGAAGTCGTACTCCTGCAGCCTCTGGACCCAACGTGCTGTCTGGCCTTCCAGGTTCTTAAAGCTCAATAGCCACGTTAGGGCGGAATGGTCAGTCCTCAGGTGGAATGGCTGACCGTACAGGTACTTGTGGAAGTGCTCCAATATCTTTACTACCGCTAGTAACTCCCGTCGGGTGACACAGTAGTTCTTCTCTGCCTTGGATAGCGTCTTGCTGTAGTAGTCTATCACCCGCTCATGGCCGTCCTGGATCTGCGATAGGACACCTCCAATGCAATGGTCGCTGGCATCGGTGTCCACAATGAAGGTGCCACCCACTTGTGGGAAACCCAAAATTGGAGCACTGCACAGGGTTTCCTTCAGGTGCTTGAAAGCGTCTTCGGCGTCCTCCGTCCACACATAAGGCCGGTGTTCCTCTGTCAGGCGGGTGAGGGGTTTGGCGATGTTGGAGAACCCCTTTATGAAGCGGCGGTAATAACTGCACAGCCCCGGGAAATTGCGCAGCTCTTTCTTATCCCTTGGGCGAGGCCAATCTCTCACGGCCTTTGTCTTCTCCGGGTCTGTGGCCACTCCGGTTGCTGAGACTATGTGGCCCAAGTAGTTAACTTCCTTGCGGAAGAGCTGGCACTTCTTCGCGTTCAGCTTCAAGTTGGTCGCCTGCAGTCTCTGTAGCACCTTACTCAGATTCTCGAGGTGATCTTCAAAAGTCTTCCCGACGATGATGATGTCGTCCAGGTATAGCAGGCAGGCTTCGTAAGTCAGCCCTCTCATCACTGACTCCATGAGGCGCTGAAAGATAGCTGGTGCGTTGCAGAGGCCAAAGGGCATAACCGTGAACTGCCAGAGCCCTTGGCCCGTCGAGAATGCGGTCTTCTCCTTGTCTCTCGGGTCTAGAGCTACCTGCCAGTAGCCCGACTTCAGGTCCAGGGTCGAGAACCACTGTGCACCAGCTAGTGTGTCCAGGGTGTCGTCAATCCAGGGTAAGGGAAAACAGTCCTTCCGGGTGACAGCGTTCAGCTTTCTGTAGTCTACGCAGAAGCGCAGCTCGCCGTTCTTCTTCGTCACCAAGACTACAGGGGAACACCAAGGGCTGTCAGACTCTTCAATCACTCCCCTGGATCTCATGTCCTCCAGCATGTCTCGTACTGCCCCTTGCTTCGCCAGCGGAACGCGTCTATGTGGTTGCCGAATAGGCCGGGCGTCCCCGGTGTCGATGCGGTGAAGCACTTTGGCCGTGCGGCTGTAGTCACTATCACCTTGGCTGAAGACGCGCTGATACCATCTTAGCAGTTGTCGAACCTTCTCCAGCTGTTCTGCGGTCAGGTGGTCGGCCGCCCTCTCCACCAAGCCTTCTAGCCGGGGCCCCAGGTGTTGCTTCGGCGCCGGCTCCTGTGTCTCGTCGATAGCTGTTACTCTCACCACAGGCTCTCACGTTCCCAACTCCGTCCCGGCCTGGACGTCGTGATCGGCGTCCGTTGGATTTAGCAGTCTCACGGGCACCTCCTCTCGGCACGGCAGCAATGCCCTAGCTACACACAGTCCGTGTACAGGCGTCTTCTGGTCCAGCATCATGTTCCTGGTTCTCTGGCCCTCTAGTCGCGCCGTCACCACCACCTCGCTCATCACGGGGACAACCACGTCTTCGTCCAAGACGACTCTGCAAATTCCAAGGCGCTCTTCAGGTTGACGGAGTATAACCTCTTCTCCGTTAAGCCGCAGGACCTTCTTGCCGACGTCGACTGTCGCCTCATGGCTGCTGAGGGCATCCAGTCCCAGAATCACCTCCTCAGCCACCTTCGCGACGAACACCCACAGACGCACGGCACTCCGTCCCAAGTTCAGCTCCAGCAGGGCCTCCTTCTCCACAGGCAAGGTGTCGCCCGATGCCGTGACAAGCTGGTATGGTCGGCATTCCCTTCGCCACGTCAGGTCTGATGATGATCACGGCCGCCCCGGTGTCCACCAGCACGCGGCACGGCTTTCCTCTTACTCAACCGTCCGCAATGAGGCTGTCATCCATACGCCGGCTGACGGCGCGCAGTGTCACTCGAGGGGATGGTGGTGATTGCGCCGGCGTGCCCCTCTCCACGCCGGCCCTTACTCATTTTCCGGCTGCTCTTCCTGGTGTGGGCAGTCTCTCTGCAGGTGTCCGGGCTGTCCACACCCCCAACACAGGCCACTAGGTGTTCGCCGGCGTCCCTCAGCTGGTCTTCTGTCTCCGGCGTAGCAGACACTCCTCGTTCTCGACGTCGGGATAGATGTTACTTTGGCCGCCTCCATCCTTAATGCCACTGCCAGCGCCTCGTAGATGGTTTTATATTCGCCGAGCATTAGGCGCTGATGAATCTCCGTGTCTCGTACCTCGTCGACAAAATTGTAGGCGGCTTCCCGGTATACGAACTCCAGTGGCAGGTCAACCAAGGCCTTGCTAGCCAGCTGCTCAGTCGCTATGGCGAACTCCTGCGGCGTCTCCCCCGGCTGCTGGGACCTTGCCTTTAGCTGGCTGCGGTATGCTGCAGCTAAGCGGTGGTTCCCGAAGCGATTATCCAGGGCCTCCCAGATGTCCTTGGGCGCCGCCATTGTTTGCACCGCGTTTAGGACTTCCGCGGCCCGTCCCTGGAGGCTGGCTATTAACTGTGTGGCCTCCATCTCCGGTGACCATCTGTTGTGCTTGGCCACTGTGTCGAACTGGCGGCGAAAGACCTCAAATGTTGACGCACCGTCATATTTCGGAGGCTTGACGCGCGCCGATGTTGTGTCGCGTCCTGGTGCGTCGGCCTTCAAATCCTTCAGTCTCCTGCCGACGACGTCCTCCACCATGGCATTCAGGGACTTGACGCTGCTGTCGGCCTTTCCCTCCAGGTTGTTTACGTGGTTCGCGAGGTCTTCGATGTCTTCAACCATGGCGTTCAGGGACTTGGCGCTATTGTCGGCCTTTTCCTCTATACTCTGTTTCATATAACCTTGCCCAGCTGAAATGTATCACTCCGCGTTCAACAACGCTCCCCCTCGCCCTAATTGGCTAATGCTTTCGCGTCATAGGCCATAGGCGGTGCCTTCCCGTCACATTACGTAATAATTGCCGGGAAGATAAATAAAATCAACAAAAATCATACAAATAAAGATATGAAGGCATGCAAAAATACAAGTTTATAATGAACTGAGCAAATTGAAACAGAATGACTGAGCAATGAAACTGAAAGAGTTTATAATGAAAGGCCTTTGTCCTTTTCCACTGGGATTTTTTAAACCAGCACACATACCTTTCAAAAATGCTTGTCTTTCAGTCTTAAAAGTCGTGTCACACCATACTTTACTTTTCGTGTGTTCTTCGTGTATATTTAGCGATTTGTATCTCGGTACAGTCTGATTGTCCTTAAATAGCGTCTTCGCCACACAGCAATATCGCCTCTGTCTTTTAGCACATATTTCTTGCCTCTTTTTTCATTCACAAATCCCAGCTGTATAAGCAATCTGCTGAAATTTGGTAAATCTGCATCTTCATTTACAGCAGAGGAAATGTTACTTATGTTAGGGAGTTCGTTTCTAAAGAAAAACTACACACATGACGACGCACAACACTTTTCACGTATTTTTTTCCGAGTACGCACTTTTGTTTATTCCTGCTTTTGCCTGGAGTGGTAAGTTTTCCTGTTTCCTCAATTTCATGTCGCAATGTTCCTACAGGTCTAACACTCACACCTGTAACTTCAGAGCTCAGCTGTTCGACTTCTCTCACTGACAAAGACGGATTCTTCTCTGAGTGCATTAAACACATGCAACACAATTCTTTTATTGCCTGTTTGTAAATAATTATCCTTGCGATACTTCAGCGAAAAACTTGCGGTAGACTCTGCCATTATACATATAATAAGTACATGCGCAATAAACGATCAATAAAATAATTTAGCTCCCGCACTCTCGAATGGCAATGCATGACTAATCCAGTTCAAAACAAGGTCAGTGATAAAAGTCACATAAACAAATATGTCATCACTACCGCTAAATCACATGCTATCGTGCCATGTGCTTGAGAGCAAAGGGACCTCCTCTTTAATTCGTTTAAGAATGAATATGCATTTCAGATAAATCAACTCTGTTGCGTAATATATTTAATTAAAACAGTTACGAAAATATAAATTTGTCAATTCTCTTCCAACATATAATGATATATCACCATGTTAAATAACGAACTAATTTTTATCACACGACAGTCATTGCCACAACAGCAACCAATGAGAGGTGATTAGGTCACGTGACCGTTAAGAGATACTGGGCAAGCTTACGTGAAACAAGGTATAGATCATTGAAGCGGTTCGCCAGGTCCTCGACGTGCTCGTCCACTTGGCCCATCCGCTTGCCCAGCTCCATCACGTTATCCCTCACGCCAGCCAACTGTTCCTCAAATTTGGCGGCGAAGACCTCGTTCGCCTCCTTCATTTCCGTGGTCAGTTCGGCCATCTTTGCGGTCATTGTCGTGGCCAAGTTGTTGTTTGTAGTCTCCAGCTTCGCGGCCAGGCTGTTATTTGCCGCTTCCGTTTTTGCAGCGAGATTTTCATTTGCCGTCTTCATTTCCTTCAACTCTGCGGCCAAGTTGTTATTTGCCGCCTCCGACTTCGCTGTAATTCGTTCATCTTCTGCAAAAGCATTTCCAATGCCGATTCCATGGCCATAATGTTCGGTGATGTTGTTGTCCCGCTTCCTGACACTAGTGTGACTTTGTGGGTTCGTGAAATGAAAAGTCCAATTGCACCACTCAAAAATGTTCTTTATTTCCAGCGACTTACAGTTAAACTCTTGCCAATTACACAGAATTACGTAATGCACACAATTACGATTCACCAGTTCGTCCGTTACAATTTCACTTGCACTCGTAATTACGTACAATCCTCCGATGCACTCACACAGTCTTCTCGTCGTACACTAGCACTGCATTCTTACGCCAAGAACTGACTGACTCCTCTTGCCCGACATGTTGCTTATATAGGGTCAGCTAGCCGATCTGGAAGGTTCTAGATTAGATGAAATATCCCATAAGTTCGAGAACACAGGTGGAACAGAAAGAGACGGCGCAGTGATGTTTTTTCCCAGCTACCCCTTGTTACCGCCACAAGACAAATGAGGGGGGCGTGGCGAGCGCCGACCCTCCCCTGCTTGCCCGCTCTATAGGGTGTTCCGACGTTCGGGTGACAATAATGAAGGTTTCGCCTCTGAACACTTGTTATTCTGATTGATTTCACAATATCCCTTTGAAGCATCTTTAGATTTAAATACAGTATATATGGTTTCATCTGGTATGGTATGCTGTCTGCTCATAATAGGTTGTATAAAATTCATATTCTATTGAGTGCTTGAAGTCTTAACAGAGTTAATACGATATAGCATTAGTTACATGAAGTACTATGGTGCAGTCCATTAAGCACACTTCATGGATTAATTGAAAAAACTATTTGGAGTCAATTTTTAACACTTTGTCACTTGCATTTTTATATTATTGAGGGACTAGTTTCGGAAGCCATGTCACTTGCATTTTTATATTATTGAGGAACTAGTTTCGGAAGCCATCGTGTCCATTTTCTAAAGATATGAAACCGTTTAATAAAGCCATCAAAGATATGCTGGTAAAAAAGTCATATTACTCAGTAAGGGAATGTCTAGAAGATAGTTTATAAACATTGTTTTTTCTTTATCGAGATTTAACTGTATTGGAACACCACAGTGAAGCGAAATAATTATTAATTTTTAGATGAGTCGTATTTATTACACATCTGCTTCACTTTCGTACCTATTTTGAGGACATGTTTCGTAAATCATCGTTTGCATCTTCTGCTCTTATGCGACTAAAGCTTGATCCAGTGGTGTGGTGGGTGTGGGTAATTCTGGAGTTGCTGCTGCCATCTGTTGATTTAGTGATGAACTTAAATGTGGGATTCTCTTCTGGCGGGATTTCAAAGTTCATTAGTTGGTTTTTATGCTTTTCTATGTATATTGTCTCCCATATGACGAGTTCACTATGTTTTTGTACGTATTTTAGTAATTCTGTGCTATCTTCAATTTCATGATTTTCAGACCAGAAATGAGCTGCTATTGCGGACTTATCAATATTTCTGTATCTTAAGTGCCTGAAGTGTTCTTTCTTTCTAGTGCCTATGTTTCTTTTTGTTCTCCCTATGTAAATTTTTTCAGTCTTTACACTTAATCTTGTAAATGCCTGACTTTTCCTCTGGTTTTATCTTATCAGTATTATTACTGTGAAGTAGGTTTTTAATGTTGTAATTGTTTTTTGGTGCCAATGTTATATTGTATTTCTTGAATATTTTTTGGAACTTTTTTGGAACTTTTTTCATGGATTGTTTAAGGAAGTTACAGATGCATCACTCCAGTGAACAGATTTTATACTAATGCTAAGTCCAGTAATAAATTTTGTACTTGATTGTCAGACAAAATAGTTAAATATGACCCTTTCAGATTATATTGCTTATCTGAAAATAGATCATGCTAAGCTCTTCTACAGAACAATATGCACAACTATTGGTCTGTGTGTATTTCTGATTGATTTGTTTGTCTTTCTGTTTTTATATATTCTCCTTCATTATAAGTAGTATTTTGAATGTTCTCTTGTGTTCATCTTTTGTATATCAGAAGTATTTTCATGATTATTTTGCATTAACTTTTGGTGTGAAAGTTAAATTTTGACATGAATAGAACATGTGAGAAGGAAGGTTAAGGTGAGCTACTTTTCCAATGCATACAAATGAGGATGCACTTCTCAGCAAGGAATGATGATGCTTGTATTCACATTCTTTCTGTAGCAATGTAGGGAGTGAGTGTGAGCCATCCATTTAGGACAGCTCACAAACTTAAATCTTTTAAGGAAATATGAGGTACTGAATGCAGTGCATCAGAGTCTGATTCCTCTAAATATAATACAGAAGCTTTACCATAGTCTTAACTTGTCAGGTCACAATGTAAATTATACTTTGTATAAAGAAATAAAAGTGTTTATAAATTGTACCTAATTGACGTGAAAATATTTTATTTCCAGGCAAAAGCTCCAGGACTTGTAAAGGGTGAAGAGTTCACCCTGGTGGCAGTTAAGATGTTGAAGGATGAAGCTTCAGAGGACCTTCAGGTAGATTTTGAAAGAGAGGCATGTCTTCTTGCAGAATTTGATCATCCTAATATTGTAAAACTTTTAGGAGTTTGTGCCATTGGACGACCAATGTGTCTTCTTTTTGAATACATGGGTCGAGGTGATCTAAATGAGTTTCTACGATCATGTTCTCCTAGTAACTACATAGTACGTAGTTCAGAAGGGGATGGGGAGATGTTTAAAGATGTACAACTGACACATGTGGATTTAGTGAACATAGCTCGTCAAGTGGCAGCAGGTATGGTGTATCTTTCTGATCGTAAGTTTGTGCATCGCGACCTTGCTACCCGCAATTGTCTAATTGATGATGATATGGTTGTCAAAATAGCTGATTTTGGCCTATCGCAGAAAATTTATTTACAAGACTACTACAAGGGTGATGAGCATGATGCCATTCCTGTCCGTTGGATGCCACTGGAAAGCATTCTTTATAATAAATACACTGTGGAGTCAGATGTTTGGGCATATGGTGTATGCCTGTGGGAAATTTTTTCTTTTGCATTGCAGCCATATTATGGCATGACACATGAGGAAGTAGTGAAGTACATCAAAGAGGGAAATGTGTTGCAGTGTCCAGACAACACTCCAAAATCTGTGTATGAACTAATGAAATTGTGTTGGAATCGCAAACCTTCATCCCGCCCTGGATTTCGTATCATATACAGGACTCTGGAAGATATACGGGCAGAAGTAGAACGTGCCCATAGTGTTCGTGTTGGACCTTATCAGCATGGTGTATGTGTTTAATTAAGAGAGGCATTACTTTTCTAGTCATCTAATGGCCATTAGATTTTATACCATGTTTTAATTTTTGTAAGCTTTATGCTCTGAATCCTTTATAAATTAATGTTTTTTAAAATATTACAATATTCTGAATGTTAATTCACCAATATTTTCGTTGATTCTAAATTGTTGTTAATAATGGTTTTCATAAAATTTCCCTTTTAATGTTTTATATAAGTTGTTTAATTTACTGTTTCGTTAAATGGTTGGTATTTAGTCATATGAAACTAAGAAACAGAAAGTAATAACATATGCTTTTATAAAGCAAAACTGACAATAGGTGTATATTTGTGTAAAGAAATTTATGTGAGCCAAAGTCTGTCGTACATTTTTAAAATGTGAGATTGCTCTGATTTTTGTAATCCCGCCATATTTGACATATCCTGCCATTTACTCTATAATCAGAGCATATCTCATATGCTAAAACAGATGAAATTTCATATTGTCAAAATTTACTGTTAATATTATGTTTCTAATGTAAGTAGGAATGACTGAAGGATGGAGTATATAGGTTTGTTAATGCAGGAAATCAAAAAATGAGCAGCTATGAATAGATAACATTAGAGAAAACCTATCAAATCACAGAATTGGTGTTGATGATTACAAGCAGCATTGTCATAAAATTAATTTGCTTTTAAAACATCGCAAAACATCATTGGCACTATTGACAGTGAGATATATTAGTGCCTGTACATGAAAGGTCATAGGTGAAATTTTAATGTGCCCTTTTAATAGACTGCAACCAGATGTGAAGAAGAGCTTGGTGCTTATGCAATACATATTTTTGAGTAAACAATGCATTATATTGGAACTGTTTAGACACATACCGCATTAGTGGCTATTTTGAAAATATAGTAAAATTTAATTCTCAGTTCCTTAAGTTTTGTATTACTTTGCTCATACATAGAAGCATAAAAGCATATATAAGAACACATATTTTTACCCCATAAGAGTGGTGACAGCCCTTAGGATGTGGAAATGTAGAGTCAGACTGAAAAATTCAATGCCATAGCCGGGATTTGAACCACGTATCTTCTGGTCTCCGTCCAGCTGCTCTAACCATTGAGCTACTATGGCCAATGTGCCGATATGACATTAAATTCTCCAACTGACTCGTATTTTTCCCGGTGAACCACATAGGAGTTCTCATAAATTTCCATTAATTGACCTAATAGTGGTTAACTATAAAGCCCGGGCCTTAAAGTACTTACATGTTGTAAGTCGCGATTAAGGTAGTTGTCTCATGTGTTTATGAGAACTCCTAAGTGATTTACCGGGAAAAATACGAGTCAGTTGGAGAATTTAATGCCATATCGGCACGTTGGCCATAGTAGCTCAATGGTTAGAGCGGCTGGACGGAGACCAGAAAATCTGTGGTTCAAATCCTGGCTATGGCATTGAATTTTTCAGTCTGACTCTACGTTTCCACAATTTAGCCTACACACGGCCAGTGTGAAAGAACAATTAAATTCCAGCCCTTAGGATGCTGGCATATGTTCTTAAGCATTAAGCATATGCTAGTTTTATTTTAGATAGTTTTCTCTTTCTTACATTTTTCCGTTTGTTTAAACTGATAAACAAAGCTTGCTTTACATGACTTAAAAATTCAAATTATGCTCCATACAGAGTGCACATATATGAAAAACATAAAAAATACGAGTATTGATTCAGGGATTAGAAAAATGTTAAAACTTTATCTCAGGGAGCTCAACAAGGTTGTGTTTAATTTCTATGATACCTTTATAGGGCTAGTATTGTAAGTAATTGAAAGAAAAGGTGGGGAGGATGTTTGGTTTTAATAATGTTTTCCAGCTTTAATGCAGTTTTAGAGTTTTGATGCATTTCTTTTGCATGTTTCAGATGAATAATTTAGTTAAACAAGAGAACATGTGAAATTTTGAGAGTTTGGGTTTATGAAATATGTTGGAGCAGTGTGCTCTTAAAATTGTGTGACATGTGACTAATATTGGTTATACCATAAGCAGTGTTCAAGATATTTTAATTATTTCATCAACCTCTCATTGCTGAAAGCAAAATGGAACTCTTTTGATTCTTCAGTAATTGGCAGTTAGGATATGTTTAAATTTAAATTATTCAAGGTAGTAACATATATGACTAATGAACTGGAAATTTTATAATTTAAACATTGCTTAATATAAAGACTCTGAAAATGTTTCACGTACTCCTCTCATCAAAAAGTATTTGTATTTATATGCACTAAAGATGGATACAAGTAGTGTTTAAAACTTTTTCAAGGTATTTACATTAGTGATACAAGGGTGACTCAAATATAAATGGTAATTTGTTTAAAAAAAGTGTATTGATTAAATGTATATATGTGGCTTCATCAGCATTTCTCTACATAGCCTCCTTCACACTCTACAAACTTTTGCCAAACATTTTGCAAGCTTGAACATTCCTTCCTCAAAAAATGATTGAAAGTGCATCGTCAGCCAATTGTGCACATCCTTTTTGATTTCTTCATTGTTTTTGAATTGTTTTCTCTCCAAGCAACTTTTTTATAGACACACAAACAAAAATGCCTGGGGAGGACAATTCTGGACAATGGAGAGGGTGTTCAAGGGTTTACCAGTGCATGTTCGCTATTGTGTCCATTGTCAAATTCACAGTGCGAGGCTTTGCATTATGTTGGAGAAGATGAACATACGTCTTTTGTTTCGGTAGGCAGCTTTGGCACACCTTAGCAATTGGCAGTGGTAAGCCATATTCACCGTATGTATTGTGAAGGAATTCAGCCAGTAAAACTCCTCTGTAGTAAACAAACACTGTTGAGGACTTCTCTGGCTTAGTGGCAGTTTTGGCCTCCACTGGACAGGCTTCATCCATTGTCACTCCATACACACCATCTTGGATTCAAAAGTGTAATGATGAAGCCATGTCTCATCACATGCAACTCTGTGCCTCTAAAAATCATCTTCCCTAAATCAGTTCAGAAGTCTCTCACAGATCTCCAACCTGGCCCATTTTTGCTGCTCAGTTAACAATTTTTGGAACTCGAGCTCTAGTTTTTCTAAAGCCAAGAAGCTCCCTACCCACTTTTAATATGGTTTGTTAAATAGTGGAGCAGTGATTATTTTCAGTAAGCTCTCAGATGGCATGAATGTTCTCATTTGTGAGACTGGGGCATTATTTGAAATTTTTATTAAAGGGTGTGTTTTACGTAAAGGTTTGTACATTAGTTTTTTTGTCTAAATTTCTTGGATGTTGAGCAAATCCTCTACTATTCTTAAATAGTATAGTCCAAGTAAACACTTGATTCTGGGACAGTATAGTGTTTTCAAACTGTGCCCTTAAATGAGTTAAGATCTCGCAGGGTATAACCACTTCAGTGGTTAAAAACTTTATAACAATACGTTGCACAACAAACAAAGGAACCTCTTGCTTGCTGATGGCTGTACTGAAGCCAGAACCTAGTGAAGCAGCTAACCATGCTAGTTCCCCTCCCTGACATACCAACACTCAACTTCCCCATTGAGAACTGCTTGCTGTGTGATACACAAAAATTACCATTTATAGTTGAATCACCCTCTTATATAGCATTTCAAATTTCTGACTCACGAATCCTCTATATTAACACATAATTGTTTATAAGCTTAATATTTCAGACAAGTTTTATAGCAGACTGTGCTCAATGACACTTGAAATTATGTGATAATAACGGCTCTAAATATTATACTACACAGCAAACATTGAGATTTCCTGTGCACTCTCTTAATGTTTAGCATTTAGGTGAATGCTGACTTTCTGAGCCCAAAATTGTGGCTTCAGTTCCAGCCTGGGATGATTAGCACTTAGTATGCTTGAATATAGCAACCTTATGTCAGTAAATATGAAAGTATTTCTTTGTGAAACAAAATTCTGGCAAAGCGATAGAATCCCAGCAGTTGATAATGCTATTAAGTAAATTTAACAAATGAATAACTTACAGTTGTCAATCCAATAGAGTGAAGCAAATGAATAAAGTAGTGGAAATGGGCGAGTTTAAACCTGAACATTGAAGTGGGTGTTCACAACATATAGCTTGGTTGGCCATACATTTTGAGACAACTTTGGAATTCCAGGTGAAGGTGATAGTGCGTGGGAGATGTGGATCATGTAACATTTTCACTTTATATGAGACGTTCAAATTTTTTATGGAAGTTCACTGCATCTTTGGAATAATCAGAAAGCTTTTCTTTACAAATTTTAAGTTGTATACCGAAGTTATTCTTCCATCTCTGATACCAGCATACACTCAGGCTGAAATGGTCTTTACCTTCTCTAAACCCATTCCTAAAAGACAAGACATTTTCTTGTAGCATTGAACCAGAAATTGGACTTTCCTTGCTTTCTTTCAGAAGTGCACCTGAATACCTTGAATATTCCCCAGTTCATCCTTATTTTGTCATCACTCTCCAACTGCTACTTCCCTAACTCTGTATACCACTGCAATCCTTTTTTTCTCTTTATCAGGTCTTTTTGAAGCCTGTAATTTCATTTTTAATGGCTTTTAAAAGTTCTCTTACCTCTAGCACTCGTTAAAAAAATTAGGAATGATGCACAAACTCTTTTCTTAATTTACACTGTCCACGAAGTGGGGCTACAAACATGTACCAAATAACAGATTGTACACTGTTTAAGTGTACAAAAGTATGTGAAATTTAAGTTGGCACAAGGCTGGTCTGGTGTTAGGTTAATAGGGATACCTTTTCCTTTCAAAACAATGCAAGTTAGTAACAATCTTTTATTTGCTGTCCATCTGCAGTCACATGCTAGTCAGCGGTGGGCTGTCATTACTGCAGCTAAAAGGTTTATCCACATGGGAATGTTAGTGCTATGATCATTGAGTTACAGCCCAATCTGTAAGGACCATTCCACAACTGGTTCTTAGATGGGATTTTCCAGTTTCTGGCAAGTACCAAATCAAAAGGGCAGGTATACATGGACAGAACATTACAATAGAATGAATCTGATAATGGCATTCAAGAAATTCCTGCCTAATTTCGTTAACAGTTGGATATTATGATGTCCAAGCCTGGTGCTAAGTTCATTGGCAAGCTGGCAGTTTATATATGTACTAGTAATTAAATACATTTTATATGTGTTTCTTGGTGAGTTTTAGCAATTGTATTAATATAAATTGTTTCTTTGAAGTGTTAATTACATTTGTATATTAATGTTTTGAGAAGTAGTGGCTTGCTGCTTGTAAAGAAGCATTGTTAAAGAAAGATAGTTGTGTGAACATTTATAATCAAAATATCACACAATTATCTATTATTATTTAGTAGATTTATTTCAGCAGTTTTAATTCCATTTCTCAGTGACTTCAAAATATAATTCATGTAATTAGCCATTATAGTGTGTTTATTCGTAATAGTGTAATTATAAAACCGTTATAAAATGTGATTGTTTTACTGTAACATAAACCTAAGTGGCATTTTCGAGTTATGAATTTCTATTAATGTTTGTGTCTATAGGGTTATATTTAGAGAATGGGGCACAAGTGTAGTGTGCCAGATTGTATTTCTAATTATCTCTCAAACAAGGAAGGACACCTTAGACCATTTTCATTTCATTCTGAACAGTGCATTTGTGCTATACACAGAGATGATTTTGTGCCATGTAAAAGTGCTTGTGTATATATTAAACATTTTTCTGAACGTAATATCATCAAAACAGACTCTTTTAAGGGAGCATGCGTTATTATTTTAACTCTGCCAAAACCAAATCCAAAATTGGTGTACCCCAAAATTAACAGCTATTATATATCTGGTTGTACCAGGAGGGTTATATTTTCAGGCCTGGATCTGGCCAGAATTTATAAATGCATTTTGAAATGGCAAGAAATGCAGACCTATTTTTATTAATAGTTTAAAAATTAAATTAAATTTAGTGACAAGTTCGCATATGTGTGGATACAACATCTGTGATATTTTAGGGAACATATTTGGAAATAATTATACAAAAAACAGAAACAGCAAATCTCTGTGCACATACAAATGCAAGCTGTTATTTTCTGCACAATAATTCTCCCACAGTCTGCCATACAAATCCAGCTAGGCATTTACATCTCATTTTGTATAAGTTTTTCTTGTTAATATTGTTCAAGTGCACATTTTGTGTAAATTTTGTACATTTAGACAGTGTTTATGTTCTTGGTATCAAGTGCTGTGTTATTTTATTTCACTGTAAATAATTTATACAGAAATTACAAATGCAAGAGCTCATAGCATTCCCACATAAAGTCAAATGCGTGTATCAGGCTATTATCTCATCCTTCCTTTATTACTTAATTGCATTGCACCCTCAGTGGCAGGAGGGATAGACACCAAGTAGTGTGCCCACCACTTTGTAGCATGGTGGTAGCATGTCTGCCTCGCATTCAAGAGTTAAAATCTCAGTCAGGGGTGAGTTATCCAGATATGGCTTTTTGCAGGGTTTTCCCATTTCATCATTTGTCTTGGAATGTGGGACATTCTCTGAAGACTGTTATCCAGAATTCAGCTTCAGAAAAGGTCTTTTTCTAATGAAATGAAGCAATCCCCATTTGGATATGAACTTCCTAGTAATATTGATTAGTTTTGCATGATTGGAGGAATTAGGTAACAGTGACATCAGAATTAATTGAAAAACTATTTGTAGTTGGTTTTTAACACTACATCACTTACATTTTTATATTATTGAGGTACTAGATTCAGTAGCCACTGCTTCCATTATCAACCTCTAAGGATCTTATGTTAGAAACTGACTACAAATAGTTTTCAATTAATATTGATTAGTTTTGGTTTGGACGCACAAGCAAATCAGGTCCTTTAGCAAGTTACAATACTGTGTCTCCACCAGCTTAAGATCACTGTAAGAAACAAAGTAAAATTATGTATAATAAAAGGCACTCATGTCGAACAAGGAGTTGTGAAACTTCTTGCACAACTGCCAGTAATGAGTGAATGTTTCCAACTAGCCTTTATACAACAGCATCTGTAATTATAGGGGTCAAGTGATTCAGTGATAGGGCCCCTTCCTCACCTCACTATGCAGATATTACAGGGTTTTAGAGCAGTGTATTTCCAAAATTTCCCAGTAGCCACTCCACTTTATAAGCTCTGCAATTTCTGATTTCTTCCCTTACATTTACTTGAAGTATTTTTTTCTCACAAACTTGTGTATTTGAGAGTCATGAGAGTCATGTAGGAATTGAAAGTTCACAATAATTGTAGTAACTAATTTTAAAAGCTTATAGTATGTGACTGAAACAAGAACATAAAAAACTACAAGATTATTCCATGGGTAAATTTATACACAGGGTGTCAGTGGTATGAGTGCAGATTTTGTGAGCTGGAAAATTCAAATATGACTAATAATAAAGTCCCATAACAATTTAATCTATCTCAAAAGAGAAAGGAGATAATTGTGCATTGCTGAATATATTATCTCCACAGTTTGGGATTCACAAAAAATTTTTGTTCTTTAACAATCGTGTATCTCATCTCATTGCAATATACAGTGTTGTTAGATAAGAGTCAGTGCCCCACAACAGTTGCCGCACTGCAACGGTCACCCGCTTGCTCACCAATACACAGAACTTTAAACTCGTGGATCTAAAAACGACATAACTTAATGTGGTATATTAATTTCAGAAGTCGGTACTCACCCTAGTCACAATAGCTGCTGGAAGTGCTGTCCATTTTATGCTATACACAAGTCACTGCATCATAAAAAACATGCATTTACTTTCATCAGTTCCACTGCACCAATCTTGCCAATTTCCCTGCAATTGTTTGCTTTAAGTTCTCTAAAATATGCAGACTATTTGCATACACTTTACCTTTTATGACTCTCCAGAAATAAAACCCTAATGGTGTTAGATCAGGATAACAGGCCAACCATAGGCTGCTACCTTTAATTTTATTGCCAAATATGGCAGAGCTCTGTCATAGATGCCCCAGCATTATGCGCAGTCGCATTATCCGGCTGAAAATACACATTCAATCTTTCAGAATATGTCAGTTCGTCTCACAGTGGTCCTAAAATATCAAGAATGTACCTATAACTGTTTATTATGTTTTCATAGAAGAATGGCCCAATAATTCTATGCGCACTGTGGGCACACCACACACCAATTTTTTTATTGTAATGCAGAGCCTCAAGCACTAATTCAGGTTTTGTTGCTGCGTAGTATCTGTTATTGCATGTTGCCACATGTTCATTTAGGCTAAATGAGGCTTCATTGGAAAAGAAAATCAGTGTTGGGCCAATTTCTTCATATGCTGTAGTTATTATGTAGGGTTTTCATTTTTTTTTTTTTTTTTTTTTTTTTTTGAATAGTTATAAATAAGTTAGTTTTTGTTGTTGCAATTCGTGTAGATGATATTGAAACCCCAGTCTTTTGTGCTAAATGTCTCGGTGACTTTTGAGTACATTCTAAAGCAGCTCCAACCTCATCAAGTTTTTCTTCTGTAAACACATGAGCCTACGTTGTTTCTTCTTGTCAATCACACAACCTGTTTCCATAAACCTTTTCAGTAACTTCCATACTGAATCTCTGTGAGGAACTGGGCGATCAGGAAATCTATGTCTAAATTTTCACATGGTTTCGCAAACCAATTTCTTTTTCAGAAAATAGCTTTTCACTATATATACACATTCACTCACTGAATATTTCACCATTATGCAAAATACACGTACGATATCTGGAGAAGTCATGCTCTACTGCATGCTAAGGTCAAAAGTAACATGCATGATAAGTGCACGTGCCAGTTACTTCTGCCATGTAAATGGCAAGCATGCAGTTCACTTGCAGGTGTGTGGCATTTCTCACGGTCATCGACTCAACACTGTATAAAGCAGAAAATTAAAGAAACAGTAATAGGTAATTTTATAAACCAAGTTCATTTTTAAGTGCGCCTTTGCTTTTCAATCTATGATACTGTTCAGGCAGGTCTACAATTACTCAGAATGTGCATTCTCTTGGCACTTTCTAGCAATTTGTAGTTTGATATTTCATATCAGCATCAGCTGAATTGGTGGTTGATATTGGATGAGCTTGTTGGAATATTTTTCATTTGGAGCTGCTCCCTAGCGACTGTTTGAGGAATTGGTAAGACTTTATCGTGAAGGTGTCTTTTGAACCTATTTGCATAATATGGAAACATCTAGTAGTATGATGCCCACTTACCATTGTTGGTAGATGGCAATATAAACCTGACAATACAGCATCTAGCCTACATATTGGAATGTTGAATGAATGGGGAATATCACTTTATTGATCTTCTGGACAAGTAACTGGAATTTCAAGAGATGCCATGAAAAATCCTTAAGATGAATATTAAAAGGTAACCAACATTATATTACAGTACTTTATATTGTGGCATAAAGCAAATAAATGATGCATAGGTTACAAATTTAGAGTATAAATATGCAATATTATTTGAAGCAAAAGGTTAGAAACTGATATATTTAACATTTGAAAGTAATGAGTCAGTAATTGAAACACAAACATCACTTAAATTATCCTTACTTGGACATGTTTCGGAGAACGGTTTGTTCCCATCGTCAGCAGTTAATCCGACTGGTTGGATCCGTGGTTTCCTGAAGTGAGCTGGTTATCTGTGGTGCAATCTGTTGTCTGTGAGATGAACTTCCAAAGAGAGTTTTCAGGTGGCAATTCAAAATTTAAAGTGTACTGTTTGTTTTTTATAATTAGCAATTTTTCCCAAACATCGAGTTCGGCTGCATTACTGGCTGGCTTTAATGGTTTTATATTTGGTACAATTTCATGATTGGTAGACCAGAAATGGTGGGCTATTGCTGATTTTTCTATTTGTTTGTATTTCACACATCTCATGTGTTCCTGTAATCTAATATGTATCTATTATGTATCTTTTGGTTTTTCCTATGTAGAACTTATTGCAGTCTGAGCAGTTGATTTTGTATATACCTGATTTCTTATTTTCAGGTACTGGGTCTTTCAGGTTGTTGCATAATAAGTTTTTTAAACTGAACTTATTTATTGGGGCTAGGGTGATGTACTTCTTTAATATCTTGTTGAATTTATGCTGCACTCTGGGATAATATGTGAATTTCCACTGCTCACCAGATAGTGGTGATAAGCATGAACATCTGAGTAACAATTAAAAATGAACACCCAGTGTAAGTGCAACTTCGTATTAATATACTACTGCAGTACTGCATTCTTGAGTAACATCCATTTTATGGATTTCATATAGTGTTTAAGATTCTAAAGTAGAGAGATTGATGATCTTATTATAAATGATGATGTCCATGCAGTCTTTTGCAAATTTTTTGTCCATGTAGGTGGCGGCTACCTCCTGGTAATTTCTAATCTTCGGTGACCCGTCCCTCCTGCTGCAAGCACACTGGCCTTAGTAGCGAGAGTACTAACTCCGGATTTGGCCTTGGACATCTGTTTTCTTCAACATTTCTCCATAAACTAGGTCTGGCATCTTTAGGAAAGTCAAAGTCATTTATAATATTAATGCCTTCTGTTAAAGCCTTAGTATTTATGAGATATTTACACAGCTTTAGATTGAGTATATACAGCTAAAAGCTCACAGTGATCCTGTTCTACAATGAAAGGGAAGATCATGTAGTACGAGAAGAGATTCAACTGTCAAAAAATATATATTTTAACAAATAGCACATATTTTTAAAGACTCCAACTCATCTCCGTTGTTTAATAAATTGGAATTTTTTGGTGATAAATATAATAAAGTAACATTAATTTTTGTTTTATCTACAGGTACTCCCATTTTTTTTATGTAAAATAACTTTACCCACTGTGAATCTCAGGAAATGAGTAGTCTTTGTACATGATTCTTTGATAACATTACATCCCAACCAGTTCTATCACATAATTGTTGTGGAACATTGTCTTTTATTATCTAGGATGTAGATTGAATACCTGGTTGCAACAAGAGTGTTCCTGCATACATGTCCACACTGTTGCCAGTACTCTGTTTACTGCTAGTGTGATTCAAGCCACATGGCGAATATGTTAACTTCGGAAGAAGACACTGAAAGTATTCAAGCAGGGGTAAAGAGACATCATTCTGAATTGTGGAAATGAAATGTTGCTAAAAAGCGTAGAAATTCTGATAAAATGTATATATCCATACACACGGGAAGAAAATATCAGCCAAGAAGTTTAAGGCAGTTTGAATCGTGTAGCTAGAAGAGGTATATATATTCTGTTTGTTTATTCTTCTGTGGAATATCTTCTAGTAGAACATATTATTGTACAGGTTTGAATATATTTAAATCACACAATTTTTTCCATTGAATTATAGGTACTATTAGAGTTTACATACCATTGAGCCGAAACAAATATCTGTTTCATTTTGGAATAGTAGTAACAAAGTATTTCAGGATGTGTTCTTGTTAGGATATATGTCCAAAAAAATAAAAGCAGACATTTGTAAATCCTAAAGCACAAAAAAGAAATTTTTATTGGACCTATAGCATAAAACAATGGATTTGGTAAAATAGTCTGCCAGAAATGATTACTATATATGCTGCAGATTTCTGAAATGAGGCTGAGATTGATACAAAATACAATAAACACAGATATTTTTGTATTATTATTTTATTTAATAAGCATGCTCCATTGCTACAATATTTGCAATACTACAATCTATGTCTTCTTTACACATACCTATATAGTATATACAATTATCTACAGAATTATGTACATAGAACACTGAGGTCATTGTAAGTTCATTGATACATGTGACAAATGATGTCCACAGTTCACTGTTTTGGTATCTTAGCTCTGTTTGTGTCACTTAATTGTGTGTTGTGTTTCAGTGTTTGTGTATTCATTACAAGCTATTTTGGAAGTTTTATCTCCAACTGTCAATTTTGTTGTCTTCTGATTCTAGTATTATTAGAATGTTATCTAAGCTTTTGTTATCTACAATCCACTGAAATTTGTTGAATGTATAAAATACTTGAAAAGTATATAGTATTTCACTATGAGTTGATCTGGAGTAACTAGGCATTGTCCTTGTTTAGCTGTAATTCGTTTTTTGAAATTGTTTGTTGTTGGAGCCTCTGTATCTGTATATTAGGTGCTCCACAGTTTGAGCTTCTTGAAAACATGAACAGATATCATCGGTTGTAATATGGAATCTCTTAAGGTAGGATTTTGTTATTCCATGTCCAGTAACCTTTGCTGCAACTGGTGCTGTCATGACAATCCTCTGTCTTAATCTCTGTCAAAACTGATGGGAAGAATCTCCTACAATCTGCTCCCATGTTTGCATTCGTTAAATCTGCCTGCCAGTTTGCTACTCCCTGTTCTTTAATTTCTCAAATTATTGCGTTTTTGGGTATTTTGGTATAGACTGGTTCTTTATCTTCTCCTGCTGCTTTGTTGGCTAGCTTATCTGCCATCTCGTTGCCAGTATTTCCCACATGGGCCTTTATCCATCCAAAATGTATACTCATATCCTTGAGTCTTCCGACCAAGGTCCTGATCTGTTCAACCAAGAAGCTCCAATGTGATATGACTGTCTGTGTAAATTGCTACCTTGGATTCTTCTAGTGGGATAATTAGTTTGTTGATTGCTTCAGTGGCTTTTAGTATCACAACCTGCTTGTTCTGATTATTGGAACAACCACTGTACTGCCTATTCTTTATGGTGTGAACTAATACTCCTTGTTTGTAAAAAGCTGTTGCTGCACCTACTTTACCTTGAATTTTGCTGCCATCTGTGTATATTTGTACCCCGTATGATGCTGAGCTGTTAATTTCTTCTATTGCTGTTCTGTCTGCTGGTTGAGGCCAGTATTTTACTTGAAGAGGTCTTTACTTTGGCGAGTTGCTTCATATATCTTAATAGATTGGGTCACTGTTATACCTATGGGCTCAACTCCAGGAGCAATGCACGAGGCTTTAAATGACAGTGTTCTGTGTGCCTTGGCCAGTTTGATGCTTATGAACCTCTGTATTCGCTGTGTTTGCAGTGCCTGACTCCAAACTGGACATCCATAAGTTATCATTAGAGAATGGCTCTTTTATAGATTGATTTAAGGGCACCATGCCCTAGTCCCCATTTCAGTTTTGGTGCCCTACTCAGAATACTGACTACTTGTAGTGCTTTTCTTGTTATTTGGTTGATGTGCTTCCTAAAGTTGAATTTTTCATCAAAATATATTTGAGATATTTTAATTCTCTAACTTGTCCCAAGGCTTTGTAATTTAAATATATATTTGTTTTCTCTGTACAGTCTTTCTTCTTCTTGGATATTGTTAAGACCTTTGATTTGCTAAACACTGGTATGTGATGTTAACATTCATGTGGTCATATCAGCAGACACTAACATAGTCCTACATATATCGAGATTTAACTGTATTGGAACACCACAGTGAAGCGAAATAATTAATTTATAGATGAGTCATATTTATTACACATCTGCTTCACTTACGTACCTATTTTGAGGACATTTTTCGCAAATCATTGTTTGCATCTTCGGCTCTTATGCGACTAAAGCTTGATCCAGTGGTGTGGGTAATTCTGGAGTTGCTGTTAAATCAACAGATGGCAGCAGCAACTCCAGAATTACCCACACCACTTGATCAAGCTTTAGTCGCATAAGAGCCGAAGATGCAAACAATGATTTGCGAAAAATGTCCTCAAAATAGGTACGTAAGTGAAGCAGATGTGTAATAAATACAACTAATCTATAAATTAATAGTCCTACATGATAACCAGGGGCTGGGACTTAGGCATTACCCATTACCCTCTGCGCTTTCACCCTCTGTCCCGCGCTTGGGTTAGAGTCCTGGCCTGGACCTTCCTTACCTCAGGGTCTCACCTCCCAATGTAAAGACGGAGGTACCCAATTGCCTTCAGGGCCAATGGCCCCTTCCCAGGACTGACCTGTATCAGCAGATACGAACACAGTCCTACATGACAACCAGGGGCTGTTATTTACACATTATCCAGTCAAGCCCTGCACTTTGTTACCAGTCAAACCCAGTTGTGGATCAAAGTTGTTTGGGCATTTGGCATAAGTTCTCTGACCACTCAAGAGGCACCCAGTCAAATTTGGCTCAAGACCCAGATCACTAATTCCATATCTACTGCATAGGCCCCTGAGGAGGCCTCTCTAATAAAAGATTGGTCAAAGACTCTTGCTCCAATGTTTTAAGACATCAAGTGCTAAAGGTTACAGATTTTGCATTCAGAAATACTGTATACGCTACTCTCCAAAGGGTGTGGTATCAATCAAAACACTTTTTTAAACCAATTCTCGAAATGTGTGTGTATCAAATTCAAATATATACACTTCAGTATATCAACCATTTACTTTTCTCAATCGTAGCGCCCCTTTTCTAAGTTACAGGACCGTTAGTGTGAATGATGAGTCAGAAACAGGAGTAAATCTTGCTATGAAAGCATGTATTGGCACTGTGTAAATTTTTGAAGCTACAAAATGCTGATTGGATTACTTGTGTCCTAAACACAGTATGTGTGAAAAATGGTGTCCCATTTAAGTTAATTGATGGAAATTATTCATTTCTTTACACTAGCCGTATACAGGCTAAGGTATTGGATTGATAGAGAGCGACTGGACGGAAACCAGTAAATCCGTGGTTCAAATTCTGGCTGTGGCATTGAATTTTTCATGTCGACTCTATCAGTGGTGTTCCAAATAACCTGTCAGATATAGAATCAGAATCTGAGGCCTAAAGTTTATTCAGTAATCCAAAAGGTATTAAAACTGTGACGATAATAAAATTGAAAGTCTGAACAGTATATCTTATATGTAATAACAGTGTTCTTAGTTTCTCTATAGATATCAATATTTGTCTTTGAATCATTAAATTTCATATGATATAATATTAAAAGTATTACATTTGTACATTCTAGGTAATAAATCTGTCTCTCAGTGTATTAGTGCATTATTAAATGATTTCTACACTTTCAAAACTTCAAGACATTTATCTCAACATTTTCCCACTAACACACTTGTTGCACCCAGGTACGCAATTATTGTGTGCTGCAATTCAGTCCAAACAAGGTTGAAATTTGCGCTCTTACTGACCCAAGAAATGACTGAATCTCAAACCACCTTCAAATTAAGCAAGACCTATGGATTTAGAAAAGATCCTGCATAAACCAAAGTAATTGAATAATAATTTAGGTTTATGTAATAAGTTATAACATGTGTTTCATGTTAGATTCATATCAATTCTGAATTTAATTTTGGATAAATATATAAGACCTGTAAAAATAAGAAAAATCTAACAATAACTGCTAATAAGGATTTCAAAGTATGAGCTGTATGAATATACTCTAGAAAACCTGTCTGAATATTCTTTTATCTGTTGCAAATACGTCCTCTCTGACTGTAATATACATATGCTGGGGCATATCCTCTAGAATGTGAACATATTGTTTTAGGTAAAGATTTCTCCTATTTGCCATACAGTCTTTAAATTCACCCCCAAACAGCATCAGGGATATTTTTCTCTGTGTTATCTTGATGTCAAGTATTCTGACTGGGATCTGTGGAATGAGTTACTTATACAGAACCACCTCTGTTGGAGAAAGTTTTCACCCAAAAATATTGCATTTTCTCACGGTTATGCATAATATTTGACAATGCAGAACTGTCTACTTCACAAGTACCTGCTAATTCTTCTTTGATAACAGCCCATTGTGGTTTAATGTTAGCTAACTTCAAAAAGTGGTTACATTTCACAGTCGTGGAAAGTTGAAATTGATGCTCAAGATTCTGTGCAGTGCTGAATGGATGTTATCTTAAAGCATATATAGCTTCTATTAGTGCAGTATCTTGTTTCAGAATGGAAACAGGATTTCCCTCCCCTTGTTTCCTTGTTAGGCATTCTTGATGTTTCTCAGTGAATGTGCAGTGATTAGATGCACTATTTAATGTTTTCCAGCTAGCCGCACTCATTCCTCTTCCTTGAAGTGCAGTGATACTAGTCTTTGTATCTGCTGTGACAGAGTAATAAAAATAGTGTTGTACCATTATTTATTGGTGGAACAAAGATTAAAGCTTTATAGTAATGAAATAACAAAATATTCAGTTAATATGTAATTATTTTTGTGAATCAAATTGAACTAATTAATTCGTTACATTTATCCACTCCAAAATATTCACCAAGGATACTCATGAGTATTTTATGGTCAAAATATGACACAGAGAGGTTTATGTAACCTGAAGTGATAGGCATCTGGTCAATCTCAAGCGCCATACTCTTAACTGATGTGACAAGGAAACTTTGTGTAGTATGTAATATTGCCAACATAATGCACTGAAATAAATTAGTTCCTCTGCATTTAATTTGATGAAAATTTGTGATGTTTCATATTTGCTCAGAGAAGACGAAAGCTGGAGCAAGCTTATTCAAGCATGCAGATTCAGAAATTTTAAAATTATTCCAAAAATTCTAGTCTTATTAATATGCCAAAGAAAGAACAAAGTAGAAAATTTTGGATGCATGTGTGTAAACTTGTTCGGCAGAGAGAAGAGAATCTCAACTTTAATCACTATCATATTTTACAAGACATCTGTATCAGCTCTCTTGTTATTTGATTATGTATTTGTCATTTTAATATTTGGAAATCACTAAGTTAATTTTTGTATAATTCAATTTGTTGAATGTTTTATGCTTATTTTGCATATATTGCATCAAAAGATGTTATGGAGCTCTTATTCTAGCTGGTTTCTAGTACACCATTATCATAGTTGTGAAAATATAACCCTGTAATATGTCATGCTAATATGAACAATTAGACCTTGAATTTGCTTAACTTTTCCTTAGTGCAGTTATTTTCAGATTTATGAAAGATGAGTATTACAAATACTTGTGAGTACTTCTTTTCTTCTAACCTTTCTTGTAAATTTAGTTGGTGGTTGGAATTGTATTGTAAATGTGTTGTGGTATGTATTATTGAATTCTGCCATGAGAATAAAAGCCTGTTGTACTCGTTTTCATATTGTAGCTATAGTTTTCCAAGTATTGGCAGCCTTTTGGCCAAAACTGTTCTTGTAATACATGTATATAGCTATCTGTGATGTATGTATATGGATGTTCAGCAAGATTTATTATAATAATGCAAGAAAATAGTAAGAAATTACAAAGAAAAAGGAATGTAAGAATGATGGATCATGTTTTGTTTCTTGAACAAAATTGACATGGTAAGATGGGACCAAGAAGAGCAAGATTGTGTTTTTGCATTAGGTTAACTTACTGCTAAGTCTGACTTGTGATTATGTCATATAATGTATGGAATTGTTTATAACGTGAGTTGCTGAGTTTAAAGATGTCACATCTTTTAACATAAGTAAACATGTTTCTGTGTTATTATTTATTGTAAGTAACTTTGTTCAGCCTAAGCTCGTACCTGGAGATTGGCTGTAAAGCTACAAATCAATTCTGAATACACACGTTATGGGTGAAAATTTAGAATGTACATGAAATGTGTCCTTAAGACTGCATTAATTGATGACAGTAAGTCGACTTCCTGAAACTCAAATTCATATTTTTTAACCTTCCTTACAACTACCTTAATGAAGGGAAAAACTCTAAAACCTCCTCCTAGTTCCTCACACACACTTTATGGTCCCCATTTTTAATCAATGTTGATTAATAATTATTACTTCACTGAAGTAAAAGTAAAACTTTTTATCAGTATAGACAATATGATGGCAAATATACAGAGGTATATTTTAGACGTGACATGACGTAATATTGCATGGTAGTTTATGGTCAAGTCCACTTGTTTATTTGTAAGAAAAAGGGGTGTCAGGTTAGTCATCTAACCCACTAGCATTATCAGGAGTCTGCTGGTGAAAGCAGAAATCTTACCCCCACCTTTGATTTGCATGACATCACTCATGCACATCCAAACAAGGACACATGCCACCTCTAAAAATTACCTCTGTACATTTTAAATACTTATCTTTTGTTCTTTTTAATTGTTTTATTTTTATATGGGTAAAAGGAATTTATTCAGATATTGCGGTATTAGCATAGGAAAGCAGATAATTATTTGATCTCTGGTTTTATTAGCACAGGATGCGGCAGAACCAACTAAGGAGTTTCTATCGATTACTGCGGGAGCTGTGGTGGGGGTAGGCGGTTGCACATGGTCTGTCATCATTCAGTAGTTAACCCCATTTCAGTAGCCAACATGGTCTGGACCGGTGCGCAACGTGGTTTTGCCATTCGCGCTTTTTATGAAAACAACAGATCTGTGATCGCTACAAAATGAGCTTTTCAGCGACAGTTCAACATTCCACGCAACAATGCCGATCCTAATGCAAACACAATTCAGTCCTGGGTTCGGCAGTTGGAGGAAACTGGTAGCACACTAAGAACAGATACACATGGTTGATGCATATCCATCAGAATGCCACAAAATGTGCAGCAAGTTCCATTCTTCCAAAATAATGATTACTCAAGAATTACACCCAGCAGACTACGTCAACCATCAAAATTTGTGTGAGCAAATGCTTGCTCAGATCCCTCCGAATGCAGCTTCAGTAGCAACAAGGCACATTTTCATCATGGTGGGTGCGTGAACAAACAGAACTATCGCTACTGGGCTGAAAATAACTCCGAATTATTCATGAAAGAGCGCAACATTCTGCTAAAGTGACAGTGTGGTGTGCCATATCACAATTTGGCGTGGTTGGCCCTTACGTTTCTGAGGAGGAAGAAGTTACCGTGACAGTGAATTCCACACATTATGTTTTAATGTTGAGAAATTCTCTGCAACCCAAATTGGATGAGATTGTTGAAGAACATGGAATGGGGGATTTGTGGTTCCAACAGGATGGAGCTACTGTTCACACAGCTCGAATTTCACTTGATGTTTTGAGAGAAATGTTTACGGGACACCTCGTGTCTTTGAGTGGTGATGTCGGGTGGCCTGCGCGGTCACCAGATCTGAGCATTTGTGACTACTTTCTTTGGGGATATCTGAAGGAAAAAGTTTTCAAAAGCCGCCTTCACACCCTAGCAGAGTAAAAAGAGCGGATTATTGACAAAGTGGATGCCATACTCCGCGATGTGTTCAAGAGCTGCTTGAAACTTCAGGGGTCGTCTACAACAATGCATTGATGCTAACGGCCGCCATCTTCAGGACATTGTTTTCAAAACTAAATGAATGTAAAATGGTATATTGTACTAATTTAGAAAATAAAAACTTTTTTTCTCTATATATCCAGATTTACTTTTTATTGCTCCTTAAAACTCCTTAGTTGGTTCTGCCGCACCCTGTAGAATATATGCATAGTATACATCTAAGTACATTGGGAAAAGCAGCATATTAAAAACACTCTCTTGCTTAATTTTCTAACATTTCTTTTATAACTTTGGAAGCACTTGAATGGCCAGTTTTTGACTGACATCCATATTATATTTTACAAACCATCTACTAATAGAAAATGCCATCATTACAGTACTGCTGCAGGCATTACTACATCACAGTCAAGTTTTAGTTAAAAATATTACAATCATTGTGATATTTCAGAGATTATTAAGATTACAGAATTTCAACCCACCTTTGAGAGGACGAAGACCTAAAGTAGTTACAGTGGAGCAGTACTTCAAAAGCTTGATCTTACATGGAATTTAAAAGCTTTCATCCATCCATTATACAATATAACTATTTGTAACAAAAAAATTCACTTATCTTAAGAAAATGATGCCAATTTTTCTTATTGAATTAGCTGAGATCGATTTCATGAACCCTTGCTTACGTCCTCAGTCAACACACTTCGTCATCAAGGAAGTTACTATGTTACTATGTTTTTTCAGTATTACCAAAATCTGAAAACAAAACAAACTTAAGAACAGAATCAGCTGCTGGTATTTCAAAATTCATTACACGATGTTTATTACTGTTTGAAGTGCTGCACAAAACAGTGTCAACTCTTCTCAGACGTAGACCAAATGGACAACTGTAAGAAATAAACAGGCTTATGGTACTGTTTTACAAATATTGAATAACACTTTGAATGAAGACTTCATGTTTGAAAATGCTTTTAAAGTAATTTCCTATTTACATATGTATGTTGTACCTTAAAAGCATTGAATTACAGGTTAAACTTGATCTCCATCTTATTATGCTTAACTGCTAATTCAGAGAGAGCATCAGAATTAAAATGTCTGTATTACTAGCACAGCACTTTATCACATATATCTTCTGGAATTTTTACATTATATAATTTAGCACATTGTGGATGAAACAAATTTGGACAATCATTACACTTTGTCCCATTTACCATTTATAGCTGAATTGGTTACATAAAACAACTAAAATAGAGCTGTTCTTTACATTACTGTGCATGTGAACAAGGTTACATGCTACAATAGCCAGCGAACAACTCACACAAGTCAAATCAACAATGTACTAAGCTCCTCTTCTTAAGTTTCAACTGCATCTTTGGGTGATGAAAACCACTTTCTCCATAGTCTGTTCTTAACTGTAGGGAACTGGGAGAAGTTACAAGGTGCTAGATTTGGGCTATAGGAGGCTGGCTCAGCAGTTGAACAGGGGTTTCCTGGAGAAAATCCATTGTCACATGGGCATTGTGGTCAGATGCAACAAGATACCAATCAATCCAGTTCTTGATCGCTTTGCTACACCTTTTCAAATATATAAGTGAGTACAACTGAATAAGGCATACAGTATTAGAAGGCATATGAGGCAGAGCTAGGGAGCGCTTGCCTAGATCAACTGTCCTATCATAGGCATGCAGTGTTGCCTAGTTCAGAATTCACAGCACAAGCATGAGCAACAGAGACTTCTCTTTTTCATGCGCCTAATTTACTACTGGAAATTAAACATTGTTGTATGCCTTGGTATATGCGGTAAGTTTTTGAAGCAGCCTGTACAAAGGCCATTTTTCTACGATGTATGGTTCTCGAGTTATTGCTTTGAGAATAATCACCTAAACCATAAAACTCCCGTGTTTATGCTTATGATATACTTCAACTTTCAATCTCGCCCTTGTTTATTCCTTTGCATTACGCAATGTCTGAGTAAGACATTATGAAGTGACATTAGGAACTGCATATATTTAGTTCATAAATTAACTAACCATGGAGCACTGCAGTCTAGGCACGTGCACATATTTCTTGAAGTTAATTTCAAGACAGTGCTTTGTGTACCTGTGACAATAAGCAGAAAATTCACATGTTTACATTGTATATTGTGAACTATCACCAATGTCAATTTCAAAGCCTGGTACCAGTGGCGCAGGTAATAAGGCTAAAGTACTCCGCTCCCAGGCCAGAAATATTATTTTTAAAGCGTACAGTTTCTTTAAGAAATGTCACCTGAGGAAGTGAGAGACCGAATCAATTTTTCACGAAGTCATGAACTTTTGACCAGAGCATGCAATGTGAGTGTGCATACTGGGTCATGTATTGTGAAACAGGGCATAACTTCTAGCACTGAAATTGGTGAGCCTTTACTTATTTTATTTAAGCTAGCAACTCCTCTACAATAAGCCGTTTTCAGAAATCCAGGTACATTATTTTCAGTAACTAAGCGTGTTAATATTGAATGTTACAGTTTGTAATGTTATAATTATTCTTTGCTGCATAAGTTTACGTTCTGACAATTTGTCTAACGACAAATGTTACTTTCCTCATCCGCTCTTGGCAATAAGGCAGCCACTGTGTGCATGCATTGGTTCAGCTCATATACCTTCTAAAATCATACACCATATAGTATACAATGACAATCGTTTGATTCTAAAGAGGCATTGTTGCCACGTGCATGGTTTTACCTTTTTAAAAAAAGAAAGTAAGTAACTTTTTCTTGCCAACACTTTTTGCAATTTTGACCTGTATCGTCTGGGAAGACTGGTATTTCATTTCTGGATTATACTGGTACATCCACGTCTCATCACCTGGCAAGCACTACCATTTTCAAATATCTAGACTATTTTTGGCACCAGTCCAGTTGGGTGTTCTTTAGGGCCTGTGTGAGATAATGGGGCACCCATTAGGATGAAACCTTTCTGACTCAGAAACCCGTGAAATACTTTTGAATACTACTCAATCCAATCCTCAAGTTTGCCTTAATGTACTAATACATGACTCAGGAATCATCTGGTACCATTTGCTCCACAGCATTAATGTTCTTCTTGGTCACTGCTGAAATGATCGCCTACTTCTTTAATCTTCAAGAGATGTTTGATGCCTCCTAAGTTCTGCAAACTAATTGCAAATGGTTGCTTAAGAAGAAGTTAAGTCTCCAAAAGCCTGTGCAAGTCTTTTAAGCATTGGCTTTGGTTTAAAGCTTTTTAAAGTCATACAATATAATTGCATGGATATGTCTCTGCAGCCCTAATGTGTGTAATGAATTAGTCTGCATCCCCTCAATGCCCTTGTGGTTGTGCTGAAACTTTCACTGATGACTAGCAAAGGACTGTCCAAGATGCTGATTGTTTATTTCTTCCTATCATAAACACGGTCTAAAAACCTTCTGAGTGGCCCTTGCAATGCCTGCTGAGTGTAGTGAAGTACATGAAATTTATATATGCAAATCTTACATTATGTACTACTCAGGACATATATCTTTAACATCGTTTACTTGTGGCCAATGCATACTGCATCCATCGTAAGAAACACACTTTTTGTATTACTCTACGGCCACATGCACAAGCGTGACAGACGACAGTGACACTTTTGCCCATGTGTTACACCATATTACATTCAAATAAGTTGTATGCACAAGACCAGTAGGTTTTGTTTGTGGAATTGCTCAGAAGAAAAGTGTACTTCTTAGGATGGCAGGAGTATATAGTAACTATTCCTGTTGTGTATAGCAAGTTAGGATGTTTCAATGTAAATACAATAATACCATAACCAAAACAGCACTATTCCTAAATGTTTTGGGTGTAAACATTAAATCAAAATAGCAATAAATATAATGCAGCATAACATAACAATCCTGTATAGGTGTTAAATAGAGCACAAATGCCTTCTCATTTTCGTCCAGTTGAATTAATTTTATCCCTCAATAGTCATTGTTTAATGCATTCTCTTAATTTTGACAAGTTCAACTATAAGAAGAAAATTGTATTGTTTCACAACTGGCAGTGGTCTGATTGAACATATTTTATTGAAAATGAGAGGTTAAACATTATTTTATTTCAAACTTCTGCTTTCAAGTACAGTAAAGCCTTAATAATTCACCATCATAAAAAGGAAAGTGGTGTTGATTAACTAAAACTTATGAAGGAATATTATAGATATGAACGTTGAAAAACCTGCAAAAAATCTATTACATTATTTCTGCTGAAGATATTTGTGTTAGCTTATTTTTTCTTCCCCCTCCCCCTTTTTGTAAATGAATGTCCAGTTAAAAGTTATCTTCCTATTGCTCCCATCAGCAAATTCCATTGTAGTTTTAGAGATTCACATGCTGACACTTGTTTAACTCCCATTACTATTTTCTTTGATTATGGTTGATGTAGCTGAGAAAGATATAAGAGGTTTTAAATTTTTATGGAATACCTCTAACACAGCCAGAAATTTTAAGTTTGATTCGTTGACTCTCTTCATTTTTTAATTGAAACTATCTCAATTGCAACCAGTCTTATGTAGTTTTTTTTTATATATACTATATCAAAATTAATATAACTTTCTGACAGCTTTACAGTAAGTTTACTGTTCAGGACATGGTGTTTTGATTTAGGCTTTACCAGGTTAAAGTATAAGACATGGGCAAAGGACAACTAATAATACAGTGTTAAGCTACAGTTAAAACAAATCATCCAAACAAATATTCACATGTGGTTGATAGTGGTTATCATCAATTCAAACATGATTTTTAACCTCCAGAAAGGACTGTAAGGTGGGACTCGCGTATCTTTATCTCTATTGACAGAAAATCTTAACCCACAAATGGTGCCAAACATATTTACTGAAAAGCTGTTGTTTGTGACAAGCAGATAAATAAATTAAAAGGAGAGAGAGCAGTTAGTAATTAAAAGTGCAGATACAAATTGCTAAAGGAAAAGGTTTAATCTGCTGAATGAATAACTAGTTAGTACTGAAAATTGACTGTACTGTATAATCCTAAATTATGAGTTCATTCATATTTATCTTCATGTTGTATATTGGCTTGAGATGACTACTAAATTTCATTCTCAAAGGAAGAAATGAGCAGAATTGTAATAAATTAAATTAATTAGGAGTCGATTAATGACACAAAACAACATTTACTTTTAAATTTTGCTGGAACCGGTTTCTGAGGCCTTCCCTCTATCTTCAGCCGGACATCGAAAGTCCGGCGAAAGTCCGGAAGTCGATGTCCGGCTGAAGATAGAGGGAAGGCCTCAGAAACCGGTTCCGGGAAAATTTAAAAGTAAGTGTTGTTTTGTGTCATTAATCAACTCCTAATTTATACAACAACACTGTTTTCAACACTTCCATGAAAGGATTTATTCTAATAAATATTTTTGAATTTGTTACATATTCTCTGATTTACTTTGATGGTATTTGTTATATATTTTAACTCTCTCTGAAATTATAAACGAGCGATTCCTTTTCATGTACACAAAGAAATTTAGATGTGAGAAGAGCGCTTCCAGTGGCATTCAGAAATGATTCTGTAGCTGAAAATAAAAACTCTGTTGATGTTTTTGAGGTAATTGTGACTTCTGTATTGTCAAAACCTTTTGCTAGGAGATGTACATATGCTAATGTGTATGTCATTGTTTCTGTGCTCAAATATAATGTATTTTAATTACATCATCAATGTGTGTTCACATGTATTGAGAAAATAGCATAGCTATCACTTTAGATCATTGGAAAAAAAATTGCTTTTTATTTGCTTTTAATTGCTGCATAGATGTAAATGTGTTGTTATAGAATTGTGCCGCTATATAAAGTGAAAAACATGTGCAAAGATGATAAACATGAATATTGGCAATTCAGAAACTAATTTGAATCAAACAGGTACCTACAATTTAAAAAGTTAATACCTTAGGTGGCTACTAAAACTTTTGGCACTGTCATTTGCTCTCAATTGAAGGTATATAATGAAGTAAAAACAACCAATTGTTGTAATCTTGTACTAATAAAATTATAAAAGTTGTAATAATGAATGGAATTACAGGCAAGAAACATACTTAAATGACTTTTGAAGATTATAAAATAAAGTAATTCTTTTCTAATCAAAAAGTAAATAAACTAAACAAATACATTAAATTAAACTATAAAGTTTTAATTTTTTATAATTAAAATCCAATTATATTAATTTTGCAAAAACATTTAACTTTTAAATGCAGCCTCTCTAGAAAATGTATCTAACTTGTAGTTCTCTAACCTCAATGAAGGAAACAGTAATGCTGATACAACAATTAAGTTGCAGTTTTTTCTCATGTAGGACAACATGCATGATATATTTATTTCTTAACAGCATCGTTCTTTTGGATTTGCAGTTAAAAGTGCTTTAGATTCAATGAACTAAGAACTGACTGTGCAGTGTTTTTTCTGTTTGCATCATTGGCGCTTGTTGCCATTTGCCATTATCATAGAAGTACGCTGGTGCAACCATATAACATTTTTAAAACTACTTTTAAAGGCTTTACTTAACCAACTTTATAATGGAGATGCTGAAATTGGCCACTACTCTTTTCTATACATTTTTGGCATTATTTAGGAAACTATCCATAACTCATAATTCACTTTGAGAAATGCTGGCAATTTCCTGGCAGATATTTTGTTTTAATTCTTCAAAGGTCTATAGGTTTGTCTTGTACACTTAATGTTTTAAGTTACTCAGAGATAGAAGTCACAATGGGCTAGGTTGGAGAACCAGCATGCCAATAATTCTGTCCTGAAATATACTTTCAGTGCTGTATGAGCTGTAGCAGAGTCTTATGATAAAAGGCAAAAATCATATTCCCTGTTAATTCCCCTCCCCCCCAAAAATAAAAAAAAAGGTTCGTGTTTGTACAGGCATCAACTGTTAACTCTGAGAAAAAAATTGACCCTGTAACTCTTTTTGTACTCACAATGCACCATTCACCAATTTTGTGGTCAGGGGGGTTGGGGTACTTCATGAACAAGTAGGTTTGTTAGAGTTCCAATAATAATTATTTTGTGTACACACATATCCATAAAGGTGAAACCAAACCGAAAAATATTAAATAGGGATCTATTTTGCTGTTGTGTACACTACTGAGACTCCACTCACAAAATATGTAAACAGGATCACATAGTTGAAGAGCATGTGCTACTTATATGGTTTGAATTCAGTAATTTAGTAGCTCTGTGCACAGTCATAAGAAAGGTCTGCCTGATGTAAAAGATGCCTAAATGATTTTTGCGATAATTGCCCAAATAATGACCGATGTCTGTTCATGTGGTAAGAACCCTACACTACCTTTTAGGTTTCTTAGCCTCAATACTTCTTGTGGTCTGAAATTTATTGCAAAGTTTATTGATTGTTGCACACCTGGAACTATTACACTCAGAAATCTTTCTGTAGTGGTGCTTTCATGTGATTAACACACATGAATCATAAGTAAAAAACATGCTGTGCAGTAGAAGTGTATATACTGAGTCATAATATACCTACTTTGTGACTAAGTACAGGACAAAAGAATATATAACTCATAATAAGCAAATTACGTATCACTGTCAACTCAATACTGTACTTCCAGAGTATAACAAAACCATGTCAAAAACATGATTTTGTTTATAGAAGCAATGCAGAATCATTGTCCATATGCCCAGTGGAAAAACACTGTGCAGACAGTTTTTAGTTAATTTACTCTCTTGTTACGAGATATATGAGCATAAAATAATGTTAAAGGATCTACACAAAATAAACTGAATACAGAAATGCAGATGAGAGTCCATGAATAAATACTAGGAAAAAGAAAAAGAACAGAAATGTTCCTAGACTGAAAAACTTGACATTTCTGTACCATTGAGGGAATATAATTAAAAATATAGAATTATGGAGAAGAGAAATGTAGAAAAACTCAGTTGTTCATGCACTAATTGTTCAGTAATTATATTCAATGCAAAGCTCGAATTTGCATCCTGTAAATGTCTAGACTGAAATATATATAAAATGAGCATTTGAAATATAAGCATGTGATAATAGTTTAAGCCCTTTTAAAACCCACTCCTAGAGAATTAAATAAAGTAACGGAATCAAAATAGAATTTTTGTTTTCACTAGTTAGACAGTATTTCTACTGACACTAAAATATTCTTGCAAAGGAGTGATTGTGGCATTTAAAGTTAATTGTTTAACATGTTACCATGGATGTATAACAAATCCTTGTAGCCATTCTCAAGTTTAGCTTACACAGTCTGAAAAGAAAAAGCACCAGTGATAAACATTGTTACTGTTAACTTTACCTTCATTTATTACTTTGGATATTTTAATGCCAAAAGTGTTAATTTTGATCAGTAAGTAAATTAACATCTTATAAAGGTAGAACAGTTTGAGGACAGGATATTACATATAAAATTGAAACAAAATAACATAAAAAATTAACTTTTATTTCTTCTAAAGATTTAAAAAACTAAACATGACATTAGAAAGCTGCAGAATTCAAGATAGTATATAATATATATGCATCTATCTGCAGCATTGGCTGCAATAACATAGTTTAAAAGTACCCCAAAATTAATTTTGTGTACCTGTAAGGTCATTATTTTTGTTATCCTTCAAGATGCAGAATTAAATGAAATCTTTAATTTTCACATGTACAAGTATATAATGAGGTGGGGTGTTAATCATCAAAACTGAATCACAAGTTCAGTAAATTTATGTTGTCAGAATGATGGGATTATTATACTGTATACCAACAAAAAGTGAATAAAAAATGTAAAGTGCCTGAAATTGGCAGCATTTACAATAAACAATAGGTTGAGTAATACCATATGATCTCAGGCTACACTTCAGTAAGCAGCTCCTACATATCTTAATATAAACTGAATCTGCAGCAGAAGTGTGGTTTCAGCAGAAGCAGGGATGAATACCTCCTTGTTTTGAGCATTGCAAAAAGACTTCTAAATCATTCTTTTAGTAGCTTCACTTCTGTTGCATGTTCAACACAAACATAACAGTATTTTACGTAATTCACATCATTTATACAAACCAGTGGACATAAGCATTTGATTGTTCAAACTTCTACATTATAGACTAAACCTAGTGCTAGTTGTTAGATTGTGCCGTAGCTCAGTGGTTAGACTGCTCGGCTCACACCAAGGCAGCTCAGGTTTGATCTCAGGTGACCACAAAGTGAGATTTGTGGTGGACAACACAGTGCTGGGGTGGATTTTCTCCAGGATCTCTAGTTTCCCCCGCCATCTCATTTCACCGGTGCTCTATCTTCATCTCACGTATTATCAGTGTCACCACCTATAGTGCCTGCCGTATGTAGTAAAAGCGCATTAAACACTACACATAGTTGTTAGATTGTATCACAGACCTCATCACATAGACCCTTTCCAAGAGATGTGTCAAAGAAATGCATACTGTCTTCATGAAAAAATTGTCCCCATATTAGCACAAATTGGTAAGGTTGCTTGAAACACCATCACTGAAATAGTATGCTTTTCTGCAGAGATAAGATGTTATTATGAATTTGATGAATTTCTATGGAATAGATGGCAGTCAGATATTATTCAGATTATATCAATTTAACAGTACGGTCCTGATTATAGTAAATGCAAAACATAAAACTCATGTTCAAGAGGTCCCGAGTTCGAATCTGTCGGGGAGTTATCTAGATAAGACTTTTCCGGGATTTTCCCTTATTGTGAAAGATGAATGAATGATAACTCTAAGCTCTATGGACCTTGGGCCATTTGAACATCATTTCACGCACTTGTTCGATATGACAGGAGGACATAAATAAAAAAAAGGACCCTCCATCCTCACCAAACAAAAACACTACAAATCCTACAAAGAAAATTCTCCGTAATGTAACCGTCCTCAGAACTGCTACTGCTGATTTCTTACACAGTGGCAGCTCATGAAATAAAGAAGACAGTACACCACATTATATGGTATGTATAATCTATTCTTCCCCACTGATAAAAGGAAATTCCTGCATGAGGCATTTGTTGAATGCTGGCATTTTACCAACCAATTTTTTTCTCTGCATAGCTAATACAATCAGTATTTCAGTTCCCACATGATGATGATGATGATGATGATGATGATGATGATGATGATGTACTATACAACTGAATAAGGTAAAAGAAGCTAAGCTAATTAAAATTCTTACTGTCAAACAAAATACACTCCTGGAAATTGAAATAAGAACACTGTGAATTCATTGTCCCAAGAAGGGGAAACTTTATTGACACATTCCTGGGGTCAGATACATCACATGATCACACTGACAGAACCATAGGCACATAGACACAGGCAACAGAGCATGCACAATGTCGGCACTAGTACCGTGTATATCCACCTTTCGCAGCAATGCAGGCTGCAATTCTCCCATGGAGGCGATCGTAGAGATGCTGGATGTAGTCCTGTGGAACGGCTTGCCATGCCATTTCCAGCTGGTGCCTCAGTTGGACCAGCGTTCTTGCTGGACGTGCAGACCGCGTGAGACGACGTTTCATCCAGTCTCAAACATGCTCAATGGGGGACAGATCCGGAGATCTTGCTGGCCAGGGTAGTTGACTTACATCTTCTAGAGCACGTTGGGTGGCACGGGATACATGCGGACGTGCATTGTCCTGTTGGAACAGCAAGTTTCCTTGCCGGTCTAGGAATGGTAGAACGATGGCTTCGATGACGGTTTGGATATACCGTGCACTATTCAGTGTGCCCTCGACGATCACCAGAAGTGTACGGCCAGTGTAGGAGATCGCTCCCCACACCATGATGCCGGGTGTTCGCCCTGTGTGCCTCGGTCGTATGCAGTCCTGATTGTGGCGCTCACCTGCACGGCGCCAAACACGCATACGACCATCATTGGCACCAAAGCAGAAGCGACTCTCATCGCTGAAGACGACACGTCTCCATTCGTCCCTCCATTCACGCCTGTCACGACACCACTGGAGGCGGGCTGCACGATGTTGGGGCGTGAGCGGAAGATGGCCTAACGGTGCGCGGGACCGTAGCCCAGCTTCATGGAGACGGTTGCGAATGGTCCTCGCCGATACCCCAGGAGCAAAAGTGTCCCTAATTTGCTGGGAAGTGGCGATGCAGTCCCCTACGGCACTGCGTAGGATCCGACGGTCTTGGGGTGCATCCGTTCGTCGCTGCGGTCCGGTCCCAGGTCGACGGGCACGTGCACCTTCCGCCGACCACTGGCAACAACATCGATGTACTGTGGAGATCTCACGCCCCACGTGTTGAGCAATTCGGCGGTACGTCCACCCGACCTCCCGCATGCCCACTATACGCCCTCGCTCAAAGTCCATCAACTGCACATATGGTTCACGTCCACGCTGTCGCGGCATGCTACCAGTGTTAAAGACTGCGATGGAGCTCCGTATGCCACGGAAAACTGGCTGACACTGACGGCGGCGGTGCCCAAACGCTGCCCAGAGAGCAGCATTCGACGGCCAACACCGCGGCTCCTGGTGTGCCCGCTGTGCCGTGCGTGTGATCATTGCTTGTACAACCCTCTCGCAGTGTCCGGAGCAAGTATGGTGGGTCTGACACATCGGCGTCAATGTGTTCTTATTTCCATTTCCAGGAGTGTATAACCAATTTGAGTGTAAATAGATGCTCAGTACAAATTAACAAAATAAGCTTAAAAAAAAACTTGCTGGTAAAACATACAAAATAAAGAAAATGGAACACTATATGATTGGTAAAATACAGTAGCAGTAATAATAATAATAATAATAATAATAATAATAATAATAATAATAATAATAATAATAATAATAATAATAATAATAATAATAATAATAATAATAATAATAATAATAATAATAATAATAATAATAATAATAATAATAATAATAATAATAATAATAATAATAATAATAATAATAATAATAATAATAATAATAATAATAATAATAATAATAATAATAATAATAATAATAATAATAATAATAATAATAATAATTAATAATAATAATAATAATAATAATAATAATAATAATAATAATAATAATAATAATAATAATAATAATAATAATAATAATAATAATAATAATAATAATAATAATAATAATAATAATAATAATCTGATAAAAGAGAACACAATTAAAAACTAGTTAAAAAAGTAAAATACATAAACAATTTAAATTAATTAAGATTAGGTGTTATTTTCAAAGTATTCTAGAACAGAATAATACGGGTTAGCAAGCAATCTGTTAGAAAGTCTTTCGGCTCTTCTTTCTAACATATGTGATAATAAGTCCTTCACACTTTTTGATGTTTTTATATACAACCATGATTTTTAATAAAATTTCTTTACTTTTTAGTGCAATCTCATGCTGGAGGGCATTCTTTTAACGTTATTGTTTATTTCCTTACTGCATATGTAGCCCTGCCTAATGTGTTCAATTAATTTTTGAAACAGATCTGCTGACCGGTTTTTGCAGTCATTGTGCCACAAATACTCAGAAATGTGAGCATCCACACTGTCTTTACGAATACCACCCCCTGTTAGATGTCTTGCCAGCGTGACATTAACTCAAAAGTTAAAAGCATATGGAGGCAGGTCCTACTGCAGATGTTATTTGTGTGCACATTTGTCACTGGGTCGACAAAGTGCACTGAGTGATTCACCGCGAGGTGCGCGGCCATCAATCCAGCCAGGCATCGACATGATGGTGCTGATGAGCTCTACGTGCTCATATTTGCATCCCTTTTGCTGTTGGGGCATATGGTCATCCGTACCTCATTCGTTTCCACATTGATCTTCCCAGGATCCAGTTGCCCTCTAAGATGCGCCCACGATGAAATTTGCATTGTCAAATTTTGCCCACGTTGATTTGAACGACGTGGCCGGGACCGCCAATTTCCCCCCTTGCAGTATACTTAGTGTCATTTGAAATCATGCACAATTTGCAGCAGTAGCTGAACCAGTCTGCGAGCTCATACATTTTACTGATTTGTCGGGTCGTTTTCCGATTTTCAACATACTGAACGAATCTTAAGTATTTAAGAATGCACAGAACAAACAGCCTTCACTTCTAACAGTACAATAGGCACTTTTGCTGGACAGCAAGCCTAATTTTGTAAAGCAATAAAACCTGAGAGGAAACATGGTCATTATTTTCCAAAACTGATCTGCGCTAATTGCATCCATATGTCCTTTTGCACCAGTGTAGGACAGATGTCTGGGGCATTTTTGCAGAGGTTGGCTAGAAGTGTTACATATCTTTCTCATGTTGGCTGCAACACTGAGAATCTGCAAGTTGTCTGCTTGTGCATGCATATATGTGCACCGTTGGACTTAGAAAATATTCTCGCATCACACAAAAGAAAGTTTCTCCAGTCTTTCTTTAAATCTGTTGTACGGTAATTGAATTAAATCAGCAAAGATATTCTGCAATTTGGATAGTTTGTGATGTAGTATATCAATTAAATTGTTATTTCTAGAATTATAACTATGTACATCCTGTCTATATTGATGGGTAGATAAATTTTCCCTTATTTAAATGAGTAAAGTTTACTACAGTCATTATTCTCAATTTAATGAAAAGTGGCTTGCAGTGTGCCAACTTGTCCGACTCTTGTCATGATACGGATAATATTTTTCTGCAATACAAGGATTCTATTAATATGAGAGCTATTACCCCAAAGTAAAACTCCATATGTGATAGTGTTGTGGAAAAAAGCAAAATATGCAAATCTGATAAATCTGTTTGGTACACAGTGTTTTAAACTTCCAATCAGAAAAATGACTCTAGAGAACTTAGCACTAATAAAGTTAATGTGAAGTACCGAAAATAGTTTGTTATCCACCATTATACCTAAAATCTTCACTTCTTTAGACATATTAGATACAGGTATATCTCTTAAACTAAATATGAGCTGCTGCATTTTCTTTTCATTTAGCAGAAAACCATTAGCTCTAAACCATACATACCTTGTGACAAGGTATCTTTTACTAGTGTTTTAAGGTTTACAAAATCAGGGCTGGTATTTAGAAAAGTAGTATCATCTGCATATAATACTGTATGTGAATTCAGAAAAAATTGGCAAGTAATCATTAAAACAAATAATAGTGGCCCACAAACAGTCCTAGCTAAGCTGTGCTAGGTCTCTCACTTTCTACAAACACGATTTGTTACTAGGTATGACAAACAGTTTTAATGCAGTGTCCCCAATGCCATAATATTTTAGTTTAGTTATAAGATGTGTATGGTCCACTCAATCGAAAGCTTTGCTCACATCACAAAAAGTGGTTTAGGCTGCGCTTTAGGTTCAAAGGCAGCTAATATCTGTTTAACAGGAGAAACTACTGTTGACCTGTCTTTCCTAAAACCAAATTGTACTTCACTTATAATATTAGCCTCATCTAGATACAAAGCTGAATATAATACATAGCATTTTTAAAACAATTTCTGAGCACGATTTTAATTGATTAAAGCTAAAGAGTGTTTACTTTTGACTTTCTTGGGAATAATTACCATTAATTTCAACATTTTTATGCACTCGGAGGAAGAATCAATCATGTTTCAAGGGAAGAACTGGAATAATGACAATGCGCCAGAAACAAAGCACAAATTCTAGTGACAATACAAGAGTTGTAATCCATTATTCAGGTTTTGGGCACTTAATGTGAGCATATGCTTAATTGTGACATTAAATTTATTTTAAGGAAATAAGGTATCATATTTTAGTTAATTGATAGAAATTAATCATTTCTTCACACTAGCTGTATATAGGCTAGAGTTAAATGATGAAGCCTGGGACTCAATACTTATGATAGTAAGTCATCACAAACGGTGTATCTCGAATATGAGAGCCTCTAGTGGTTTACCAAGGAAATATACGAGTCAAATGGAGAATTTAATGTCAGGACAGCACGTTTGCCATGGTAGCTCAATGGGTTAGAGCGACTGGATGGAAGCCAGTAGAACCGTGGTTCAAATCCCAGCTGTGGCATTGAATTTTTCATGTTATCTATCAAAAAAAAAAAGATATGTTTGCAATTGTAAATAAACATAACTTTGCAACAGTCAGGATTACACTGCAAACTTTCTAGCTAAAGTGTTCATTTTTTGTCACCTCACTTTCTTCATAACATTTGAGCACACTGATTACCGTTTAGCAAAAAAATCAGTAAATCATTTACTTTTAGTTCATCTATATTTCTTTGTTGAATATATTCAAAGAAAATTTATACATGGGGCATACCTTTGTGATAAAATGTAAGCTAAAATAAAACTTATTGATCCTGTTGCCTGCCTGTTCCCATTTGTCACCAAGTTTGTATCTGGAATATGTTCAAAGCTCTTATCAAACGTTCGTGTAGCAGAGTATTAGCAATCCCAGTAGTGAAGCGTGGCTTGACGTTTAGGGAAGAGGGTCCTGTATATTTGCAACTCGTGGACTTGGGTTCAAAACTTGTTGCCTGTATACAGGTTGCGCTTCCATAAATGTCATATCATGCCTTACACTGAGAATACCATTTTAGTAGCACAGAAGTGATTTACTTTCATACAAAGCAAACTGAACAAACCATTCTTTTTGATCTGGGGGAAAAGGAACCAATGTCTCGAATTTCTTGAAAAGTGCTCTTGCATTTCCCACAACAATAACACTGGATTATAAGGAGTAACTGATCCTTAAGCAACCTGTAGAAATGATCGTGGTTAATGTGTTCCCAGATCTAAAACTGAACAGCACTAGGTGACTATAAAAATGTGATGTTGCAGCTTGGGAAATAATAAAGTCCTGCAGATGAATTAATGGTGTTTTCATTTCTGTCATTAATATGGTCAGCGTTTAACCATGTTTCATACATTTACCTCAAATTTTATTTTTGTATATATCTTAAAATGGTGTAATTAGGATTACAATATTGCATCTTTAGGAGAATTACTTTTCTGTTACTTATGGTGTTCAACTACAATCTGAAATCTTAGCTCAAAGAGCTAAGAATTCCCTTTCTCTGGAATTAAAAATGGTAGTAACTAACAGTTTATTCATGATAAACCCTCTACTACTGAAGGTAATCATCAATGAAATGGAGCACTAGCAATTTTTATTAATAAAGGAATTATAATTAAATTATTTCAAGTTCTTGTTTTTATAAAGTAAAATATTTCATAAGTAAGACTAACAAAACACAAACATGGGAACTTTCAGGGTATCACAAAGGTGTTAACTGACCTGAGAGATTCATAAGTCACCAATGTAAGTTAAACATTATGGCTAGTGGCTTAAAAATCTCTCATCTATAAATGTGATGCTTATTGGTGAACATCTGTCATGTAACAATGTTTTGAGGATAACCATCAGTGAGGATTGCATCCATAGTGACTAACTTTGGGTGTTCATTTGTTACCTGTTTCATAATGGAAAATCTCCATAAAACTGCCAGAAATAAATGATTTTTAATATCATCCTATTCTTACATATGTTGTTTGTGTTTTAAGATGCTGCTGCCCTGGGTGGTGGCATGGCTTGAAACACTCCCCCCCCCCCCCCCACACCCAGCCGACCTGACCTCTATATATCTAGTCTTACCATAAATATAGAGTAACAGATGCTTCAGACAAGTTACAATGCTCTACTATTTTGAGACTGGTGGATTGCAAAGAACATCTTTTTAGCTTCCATCATTTTAACCACACTAGAGTGAAATTATTTTGCAATAACAAACCCACCAAAGCCTAATCTACAATCTTTTTAGTGACCATCACTGGTGGTGGCAACAACTTTGGTATTGGCATTCGTAGTGGTAATGGTTAGTACAGTCTGCTTACATTTAAAGGAAAGGAAACAAAAGGAAAGGGTTCGCTGGCCTATCCAGAATTTAGACCAATGATTCAAGACTGTTCCAAATGTGCTATGTAAGTAAGTAAGTAAGTTTTATTCACCTTAGGAATATACAATATTCAATTCAATTTATTTATCTTTTAAGTCTCCATACAAGATTGTGGACACGTGAAAACAAAAATATTTACAAAATTTAAATACAGAAATTACATAAGAACATGTATAAGAGTAATTGCCAAAATATAATAATATAACTTAACTTTCCAAATACTCTTGAATAGTATAAAAACATGCTTCACTTAAAAATTTATGTAGTTTCAATTTAAAAATCCTTTCGTTGTCAATCTGTTTTAAATAAAGAGGTAACTTATTGTACAGTTGGGTACCACTGTAAGTGAAGGAATGTTTGTATAACGTGGTATTATGACTAATTGCTAGTAGGTTACAACTGTTTCTTGTATCATGCTGCTGTGTCACTGCATATGTTTTAAAGCAACTTAAAGTAGCTTTTACATGTAAAATAACTTTGTACATACATAAAATTGGCAGGGTTATAATTTTCAGTTCCTTAAAATACACTCTACAGCTCACATGTGCAGGTTGGTTCACTATTATTCTTATGGGTCTTTTTTGCATTCAAAAAACCTTTTCTGACATATCTGAATTACCCCAAAAGATGATACCATAATTCATAAGGGAATGAAAATATGCAAAATATGCCATTCGCACTGTCTTTACGTCTGATATCATTTTTAATGTTTTTAAAGCATAGCACTGCTTACTTAACTTTTTAATCAAATCTTCTATATGGACAGTCCAATCCAAGTTTTGATTTAACCACAAACCTAAAATGTTTGTATCTTTTACATATGAAATGTTGATGTCATTCAAATTAAGGTCAGGGAAGGTAATACTTCTATTTACTTTATGCTGAAAACCTATTGCTACTGTTTTATCTTTGTTTAAAATTAGTCTGTTTTGATCAAGCCATGGCATAGTAGTTTCATTAATTTCATTTACATTTTGAAGTAAATGACCTTTATCATTACCAATGATGATTATCTTTGTGTCATCTGCAAAAATAGTAAGTTTAATATTTTCCTTATCTACATTATGGGTTATATCATTAATATAAACTAGAAATAGAAGGGGGCCCAAGATAGAACCCCGAGGGACCCCACATTTTATAATTTTCATTTCAGAATATTAATCATAAAGTGTATTAGTCTCTGCATCTAAAAATTGTAATTCCACTATCTGTTTCCTGTCTGTTAAATATCAGGCAAACCAGTTGTTTACAGTCCCTCTGATGCCATATGAGTTTAATTTGGATAATAATATATTATGATTGACCAGGTCAAAAGCTTTAGACAAATCTAAACATAGCCCAATACAAAGTTTATTTTTACTATCCATATTGTAGTATACTTCTTCTAGAAATTGCATAATAGCAGTATCAGTCGATCTACCTTTCCGAAAACCATGTTGCTGATCTATCCATAAATTGGGTTTATTAAAGAAAGACATTAACCTTCTGAACATTATTTATTCGATAATTTTAGAAAAAAGTTGATAGTAGAGAAATTGGTCTGTAATTTTCTATTTCTTTTCGTGATCCTTTTTTAAATAGTGGTTTTATTTTTGAAATTTTTAAGCAGTCTGGAAATGTTCCTATATTAAATGAAAGATTTATTAAATAAGTTAAAGGTTTGCTAATATGCACACCACATTTCTTTATTATAAGACTGGAAAGCTGATCAACACAAGATTATGTATTTTTAAGGCTCTTTATTACTGAGTAAATTTCATTAATATCTGTTGGCAAAAGAAATAAGGAAAAGGGAAAATATGGTATATTTTTAAATTCCTCTATTTTATTCTTTTGGGTAAGCTTAGAATTATTATTTACTTCATTAAAATAAGTGTTAAAAGAATTCACAACTTTATTAGCTTTAGAAATTAGTTCACCATTGTATTTAATTGAATTTATATTGTGCAATTCATTATGTTTGCCTGTCTCTCTTTTAATAATGTGCCAAATAGACTTGGATTTATTAGTTGTTTCACTTATTCGCTTGTTTATTGATAATCTTTTTGCTTGCTTAATGGTTTTGTTATATATTTTCTTAAAATTTTGCAGAAACACCCTGAAATCATGAGTTGTGACATTCTCTTTAACATACTTATTTAAGAATCTAAGCCTCTTATTTGAATTTAGTATTCCTTGAGTAATCCACTCTTAACTTGCTCTTCTTCTATTTACATTTACTTTTTTAAGGGAAATAGCTACATTAAAGTAGTGGGTAATAGTTTTTAAAAATTCTTCATATGCACAGTTTACATCATTTAATTTGTACATATCATCCCACCGTTCCTCTGACAACAAAAAGTTAAAATAATCGACATATGTATCATTGATTTCCCTAACTGCTTTGAATACTTTTTAATTAGTTAATCCTCTCAAATTTGGATTCTAATAGAGCTTGTTGCCCAAAATGATCTGAAAAGCCTTTTTCAAACACTAATGAAGTATAAATATTAAAAGCAGAAGCATTATTAACAGTGAAGTATTCTTCATATTTGAGTTTGATTTATGAGTCACTATGTTTACACTCAAACTTCACTTACTTGTTGTATAATTGAAACGTTTTCAAGACATTAAGTTGAAACAAACAGAAAAATCTGCAGTTTCACACCATTTTTGGACAGAAAACCACAACATTGGCCACAACATTAAACTGTTAAAATCTTTAAGTACACCCATAGAATTGGATATTTGGGAAAAAATATTCATAAACAAAAACCGTGATAAAGTTATAAATTTTGAAATCCCGGCATTAAATGAAGTATTTCCAAATTTTTAAGTAATATTTGCAATTCACTACCAGGATTTCTATACACACGAATTATTACAACCTTATAATCATTTAATTTTACAATACTAACTTCGAAATGCTGCTCCACATTTATGTATTCAAATTTTTTAATATTCTGAAAATTAATACCAGATTTTACATAAATGCAAGTCCCCCCGTTTTTTATATTTCTTCTACAGAAACTACTTGATAATGTAAAATTTGCTATATTATAACAACTCATTTCTTCTTTCTTTAACCAATGCTCAGTAAGACTGAGCACATCTACTTTATTAAGATCTTGCAATAAAATTTCTAAACTTTCTTTTTTATTTCTAAGGCTCTGTATATTTAAGTGGAAAATGCATATTTGATTAGTATTCTTCCTTTGTGGAGAAGCATCCCTTACATGTTTTAAATCACCTTTAATGTGATAATTTTCTAAGTTCAAAATACCCGAATTTATGTTAATTTCAGAGGTAACATTTTGAAGTGTATCCAAGTGTATTCATGGCTTCGTCAAATTTGTACCCATAAGAATACATTTCTTATGAGAAATACAATTATGAATAATACAATAGTAATTAAATAATACAAATAGTAATTAAGAATAATGGAACTTAGGTCACATCATTTTTAATGTATTTCATTTTTAAGAACTAGATTGTAAGAGACATTATAGCTTTTACCAAAAAAAATCAATATTTACTTTATTATTTAATTATACTTCTTAGAAACTCATCTGTTGTCTGTGGCATTATTTTTAGTATGATATTTTTTACAGCTTTTCTGAAATTTTTATTATTTAAATTTTTTAGCTTTTTGGGAGTTTATTATATAGAATGATTCTTTGTATATTCATTACAATGAATTATTTGTATCAGAAAGTTTTGCCAGAATACATACATTTTCAGGAGTAATAGATCCATTCACATAATGAAACAATGAACAATGGAAATTTTTTCTTTTCATATAAAGCAATCTTCCATAGTCTAGGATTATTTTGCACTTAAATCCAATTTCTTTCTTCTCATCCTGTGAGTAGAATGGCAGCATTCTGAAACAGTTTGAAAGAACATACATTTTATTAAATAATTCTCTAATGAGAAAAGCAAGATTACAAAAATCAGAAATAAGTAGGTTTAACACCCATCAATTCAGAACTGCTACATGAATTATCTGATAAACAAGCAACAATACAACATTTTATTATTTCATAAAACTATTTGTAGGCAGTTTTTCACACTATGTTGCTTACATTAGAGAACAAAATATCATCAGCATTATAAATACATACTCAGTAGTAACATTGTTAAATTCAGAAACAAAATGTAAAATCCCACCAATCAATAGTTTCAGAATGTACCAAAGAAGCTGTAAGAATTGTGAAAAATTCTACATATGACAAACTACAAGAAACCTAAAACCCAGAGTCAAAGAAAATTTTAGAATCATCAAATTGAAATAGGACAAGTCAACAATAGAATTTCATTTTTGGAAGGAAAACCATAACCATGACCCAAATCCAAAATTATTAAAAGGTGTGATAAACTGACAATGTAGGAGAACATCTTAATATGGAAATACAAAGATCAATCAATAAACTTTGAAATCCCACCTGTCAACAACGGAGGACAGTCAGACCTTCAAGGTTGAAAATGGAAGCAACAGCCCCTGAAACTAGTCCCTCAAAAATTAAAATGTAAGTGACATAGTATGAAAAACTGACTGTAAATAGTTTTATGAATTAATTTGAATTTAACGGTTACTAAATTCTCCCAAAAATCACATACTTTTACTGTCTATTCTCCATTCATTTTGTAATAAAATTCCTGTACAACAGAGCTATTAACATTTTATTTCAGCAATCTCTCTGGTTTGCTGCTGTACAGACTTCTGTTAACATTAGTATTTCCTGCAGATGACCAATGTTAATAATGCTTTTTAATTTTTGAGTTTGATTTATGAGTCACTATGTTTACACTCAAACTTCACTTACCTGTTGTATAATTGAAACATTTTCAAGATCATTCGATCTCATCCTCAGCTGTTTAATGCTTTTTAAACTCAATTAATTTATTAGTAAAACTTGTAGCTCTGATAAAGGGCATTTTGCTATGGGCTGTTATTTTATGTAGCTCATTCATGGATGTAAATCATAGATGTGTTCTTTGTGTGCATTCAACTTATTGAGCAAAGGGAAACAAATGGTGGTCACATATTCACTGAATTAAGAGCTTTACACAACCACATTTCCTTTGTGTGTGTTCTTTTTACAAAGAGCCACTCCTACATCAATAGCAGATTCAGACTGTCTTAACTGTCATTGAAAGAAAGACGTTGAAACATGTTATACATAAAGAGCTCAAATAATAAATCTGTATACAAAATTCCATCTCAATTACACTGTCCTGAGACACTTTCCCAGTTTTGATGACAATAGGCTACTTAAATGGAAGCAAACATGCGATTTCGAAAATAAAGTTTTCACATAACACATACTGTTTTTATGAAACTCGATATTTTGATAAACTGGACAAGAGTTCGTGAAATCGATATCAATTAGAAAGAAGAATTAACACCATTTTCTTAAGTTAAGTGAAGTTTTTGTTATATTTGTATAATATAACTATTCTTGTGAGTGAGTGAGTGAGTGAGTGAGTGAGTGAGTGAGTGAGTGAGTGAGTGAGTGAGTGAGTGAGTGAGTGAGTGAGTGAGTGAGTGAGTGAGTGAGTGAGTGAGTATTTGGGAATTAAAGGTCCAACAACTATATCATTTGGGCTCTAACTATCCTTAAGATTAAGCTTGATTTATGTCACTACTTAATATCCAACTCTGTTAGTTACTTTTAATTTTACTTAAGTAACTCCCCTACATTTGCTATTCAATTTACGCTATTTCTCATTTATGCACCATTTTTGCAATTAATATTACTAATGGATAAGTAATTCAGATATATGTAGAGAATTTACTTAATTTGCTAAAATGGTCAATGTGTGATAGATTACTTGTTCTACTCAGAAATTTGGATAATGTTCTTATAAACTTTAAGGTTTTGAATGTGTGTTGAGTACATATAATTTATATTTATGTATAATTTTCCTTTTATTAGAATAATTTCTAAACTGAAAGTGAGGTGGAGGATGAGTGTATAAGTGATATTTTGGTACACGATAGGATGGATTCTTACAGAGGGGATTTGGCACTGCGACCAGTCTTGATCTATTATGCCTATGCTCCAAGTGGGACATCCCCGGGAGGAAGGATGAGGCGAGAGGAGGCAGAGGGCGGCCGACCAAGGAGTCACGACAGTGCAGAGGACAGGGACCCTACTGTTAACCAGTTGGAAACTCCTGAAAATCAATATAGTCAACATCCCACCCCGAAATGAACCACTAGGCCGCCCCGGACACTGTTCTACCAGAGGAGGAAGTGTTTACGAGAAGCATATCATATCATCCTGCCATGCAGTACTGAGATTCCTGCTGACACTTTCTAGCCTAAAAGGGACCACTAGATGATAGATGATGTGAAATGATAATGGAGATGAAATGGAGGGAGAGGAAATTCGAAAGATGCAGTTAACCTAACCAACATTCGCATGGTGATCCAGGAAAACCTCCCAAAATATCTGTGGTGTCAGGTAGACTGGCCACAGGAATCGAACCTGGACCTCCTGAATGTGGGTCACAGACGAAACCGCCTGAGCCATCCTGCTTGTTTTAGTGCATGAAAGAACCACGGAAATTTTAGGTGGTGATCGGAAGAATCCTTACTCTATAGGAATTTGTTCAGAGAGAGGTAGAAATTCAGGAATTATAATTACACAATTCATTGGAAAAGAAAGGTCTGATGAAGTAGCAGTTCAGTTAGAAGAGAGGATGATAAAAACAGGATGTAAATGAGTGATAGAGTGCATGGTAGAAAGGGTTTAATATGTAGAGTATTTTTTGGCAAAGAAAATAGTGATAGAAACAAACAGAAGAGAACTATGAAAGAGGACAAATTTTAGTGGCCTGATTGAGTTAAGTCTCAAACTGGAGTAGACAAGAAAGACTGGTGTTACAGATGTGGAAACCAGATGCATGAAGTGGTACTTGAAGAGGACAGGAATTAATATGGAGACTTGTTAAGAAAAAGAAAAGTGGTAAAGGGAAATCAAAGGTAACAGAACTGGATACACTATACCTATGAAGGGATTATGCCATGGAATTATTGAGAGGAAATAATTTGGCAATACAGACAAAAACTTAGAGGAGTTTAATATTTATGGGAACATCTACACTATAAAATAGAACAGAATGATTGGTGAGCAAACTGCACAATTAAAAAGTAACAAGCAGAATAGACGGCATATGTTCCAGAAGGTATGCCATGAAGACGTTTTTTTATGCACAATTGGAGGAATTTAGTAACAGTGACTTCAAAATTAATTGAAAAAGTTATTTGTGGTGGTTTTTTTGACACTTTCGTCACTTACATTTTTAAATAATTGAGGGACGAGTTACGGAAGCCATCGCTTCCATCTTCAACTTTCCAACTAATATCTGTGTCATCTGCTCGCTTCTCTCTGGCAATGGAACTATGAATTTCTTTGTCAAATTATGTACTGGTGGGACTTCAAAGTTAATTATTCGGTCCTTATTTTTCCACATGAATATGTTCTGACATGTTATCAGTTTATTTTGGTTTATCACTCCTTTTAGTAATTTTGGACTTGGATCAATGTCATGTTTTTCATTCCAAAAATGAAATGCTACTGCAGACTTATCTTCTTGTTTCATTTTAATGCTCTTTGACTCTGGTTTTTAGGTTTCTTTTAGTTTGACCTATGTAGCATTTTTCACAATTCTTACTATATTTCAGATCTGTTAACTGATGGGATTTCACTTTTTTTTTAATTTAGCAATTTTTAAAACTGAGTATCTATTAGTAGGTGCCAAGATAAATATTTTGTTCCTAGATCTTTTTGAATTTATTAAACGTTTTTGGGTGGTATGTGAATGCACTGAATATGCTGTTGCTTTCTTTCTCTTTAGTGAATGTGGTTGCTTCATTAATGGTTTCCTTTAGTTTAGCCTTTTTTAATTTTCTTCAACACAAGACTTGTTGTATCCATTTTCTTCTGCTATGTGGAGAGTGGCTTTTTGTTCTTTTATCCATGGGTATGTTGACTATTCTGTGTGTAAGGCTGATTATTATTGCATGTTTATGTGTAATTGGGTTGTATATGATTGTTTATGTAATTTTCTGACTGTGTTGGCTTCCTGTAAATTCCAAATTTTATTTTTTGCATTATTTCTGATGATATTTAGGTCCAAGAAAGAGTTGTCCATTGATTTCCTCTTCTTTTGTGAATCTGATAGTCCTTTATTGCAGAATGAGTAATTTTCATACATCATCTAAATGTTTACTTGTAACTATTGCAAAGATGTCATCAACATATCTAAAGCAAACCTTGAAGATCCATTGGAAGGCCTTTATAATTTGTATTTCAAATTAACTCATAAATAAGTTTGCCAAAAAGGGTGAAAGTGGGTTGCCCATTCATAACCCTGATTTCTGCTTGTAATATTTCCCATTAAAGCTGAAGTAGTTTTGTTCAATGCATAATTTTGTTAATGAAAGGTATTCTTCTGCTTCTACTGTTTCTATTTCCATTGTAGTTCGCCATTTTTTTTTAAATAGTGTCTGTAATTTTTCTGTTGGTGTGCCTGGGAATAATGATGCAACATCAAATGAAACCAGTCTGTCATTTTTGTGCATATTTAGGTCTTTGATTTTTTTCTACCAGATCTAAAGACCTATACTGCATCCGTCTTAAGAAACATACTTTTTGTATTACTTCATGCCCACGTGCAAAAGCCTGACACTGACGTCACACTTTCGCCCATGTGTTACGCCATATTGCATTCAAACAAGTTGTATGCACAAGAGTAGCTTACCAGTAGGTTTTGTTCCTGGAAATTGCTCACAGGAAAGCATGCTTCTTAGGACGGCAGGAGTATAGCGACAGTAACAATGACAATGGAAAAAATAGTGGCTGAAGGTGCAAATGATTTATTTGTAAAACTATTCTCTTGAATTCTGTGGAAATTTCATCAATTTTCTTAAAAAGAAAAGTGAATTTTGTGACAAATAATTATATTTTATATAATGAGAGATATTTAAGATTACTGTTTGCAGAAGAATTAGTAGCTGCATCATTAGTAGTGTCACCCGAACGTTGGAACTCCCTATAGAACTGGCCGGCAGGAGGGTCAGACATGAAGCATTCTGGCCCCGTCTACCCATTTGTCTTCTGTCACTAACTGAAGGGATGATTAGGAGAGGGATCGCAGGCCACTGTGCCGTCTCTTTCCCCTTCCCCTGAGTTCTCGAACATACAGGATATTTCATCTAATCCGGAACCTTCTAGATTGGCCAGTTGGTCCTATATAAGCAACGCGTTGGGCTGGAGTTCAGTTCAGTTCTTGGCGAGCAGCATGAGGAGCGCCGAGTGAGTTAACGGACCAGAAGACTGTGAACGTTCATCAGAGGAGTTGTACGAACTGTGAGCATGCAGTGGACCTGTGACAGACAAACTGGTGAATTATAATTGTGTGCATTACGTAATTCCATGTAATCGGCAAGTGTTCCGACTGTAATTCGGTGGAAATAAAGAACATTTTGAGTTGTGCAATTGGACTTTTAATTTCACGAACCCACAAAGTCACAACTGGTGTCAGAAGTGGGATAACGGCCATGGAATTGGCATTGGAAAAGCTTTTGGAGAAGATGAACGAATTAACAGCGAAGTCGGAGGCGGCAAATACCAACCTGGACGCAGAGTTGAAACAAACGAAGACGGCCAACGACAACATCACCGAGAAGACGGAAGAAATGAAGGCCGAATTAACAGCGAAGACGGAGGCGGCAAATAACAAACTGACCGCAGAGTTGAAACACATGAAGACGGCCAACGACATCACCGAGAAGATGGAAGAAGTGAAGGCCGAATTAACAGCAAAGATGGAAACGGCAAACAATGACCGCAAAGATGGCCGAACTGACCATGGAAATGAAGGTGGCGAACGGTGCTCTCGCCGCCAAATTTGAAGAACGGTTGGCCGGCGTGAGGGATGTCGTGACGGAGCTGGGTAAGCGGATGGGCCAAGTGGACGAGCGCGTCGAGGACCTGGCGAACCGCTTCAATGACCTAGAGGAAAAGGCCGACACTAACGCCAAGTCCCTGAACGCCATGGCGGAAGACGTCGAAGACCTTGCTAACCGCGTTAACAACCTGGAAGGAAAGGCCGACAGCAGCGTCAAGTCCCTGAACACCATGGTGGAGGACGTCGTCGGCAGGAGGCTGAAGGATTTGAAGACCGACGCGCCGGAACGCGACACAACATCGGCGCGCGTCAAACCTCCGAAATATGACGGCGCGTCAACGTTTGAGGTCTTCCGCCGCCAATTCGACGCAGTGGCCAAGCACAACAAATGGTAAACAGAGGAGGCCACACATTTAATAGCCAGCCTCCAGGGACGGGCCGCGGAAGTCCTGAACGCGGTACAGACAATGGCGGCGCCCAATGACATCTGGGAGGCCCTGGAGAATCGTTTTGGAAACCACCGCTTAGCCGCAGCGTACCGCAGCCAGCTAAAGGCAAGGTCACAGCAGCCAGGGGAGACGCTGCAGGAGTTCGCCCTGGCAGTTGAACAACTGGCTAGCAAGGCCCTAGTCGACCTCCCACCAGAGTTCGTGTCCCGGGAAGCTGCCTACACATTTGTTGACGGGGTACGGGACACGGAGATTCGTCAGCGCCTAATGCTCGGCAATTATAAAACAATTCACGAGGCGCTAACGGCAGCATTAAGGATGGAGGCACCTAAGGTAACAGCTATCCCGACGTCGAGAACGAGGAGTGTCCGCTACACCGGAGACACAAGACCAGCCGAGGGACGCCGGCAAACACCTGGTGGCCTGTGTTGGGGGCGTGGACAGCCCGAGCACCTGCAGAGAGACTGCCCACAGCAGGAAGAGCAGCCGGAAAACAAGTAAAGGCCGTCGTGGAGAGGGGCACGTCGGCGCAATCACCACCATCCCCTCGAGTGACACTGCGCGCCGTCAGCCAGCGTATGGATGACAGCCTCATTGCGGACTGTAGGGTGAGAGGGATGTCGTGTCGCGTGCTGGTGGACACTGGGGCAGCCGTGACCATCATCAGATCTGACGTGGCGAAGATTTGCCGACGAGGAAGCCGAGCCGACCATACCAGCTTGTGACGGCATCGAGCGACACCTTGCCTGTGGAGAGGGAGGCCCTGCTAAAGTTGACCTTGGGAAGGAGTACCGTACGTCTGTGGGTGTTCGTCGCGAAGGTGGCTGAGGAGGTGATTCTGGGACTGGATGCCCTCAGGAGCCACGAGGCGACGGTCAACGTCGGTAGGAAGGTCCTGTGGCTCAACGGAGAAGGTTATACTCCGTCAACCCGAAGAGCGCCTTGGAATCTGCAGAGTCGTCTTGAACGAAGACGTGGTTCTCCCCGCGAGGAGCGAGGTGGTGGCGACGGCGCGACTGGGAACATGATGCTGGACCAGAAGACGCCTGTACGCGGACTGTGTGTAGCCGGGGCATTGCTGTCGTGCCGAGGAGGTGCCAGTGGGAGTGCTAAATCCAACGGACACCGATCACGACGTTCAGGCCGGGACGGATTTGGGAACGTGCGAGCCCGTGGTAAGCGTAACAGCAATCGACAAGACACAGGAGCCGGTGCCGACGCAACACCTGGGGCCCCGGCTAGAAGGCCTATTGGAGAGAGCGGCCGACCACCTGACCGCAGAACAGCTGGAGAACGTTCGACAACTGCTGAGGTGATACCAGCGCGTCTTCAGCCAAGGCGACAGTTACTACGGCCGCACGGATAAAGTGCTTCACCGCATCGACACCGGGGGCGCCCAGCCTATTCGGCAACCACCTAGACGCGTTCCGCTGGCGAAGCAAGGGGCGGTACGAAACATGCTGGAGGACGTGAGATCCAGGGGAGTGATTGAAGAGTCTGACAGCCCTTGGTGTTCCCCTGTAGTCTTGGTAACGAAGAAGAACGGCGAGCTGCGCTTCTGGTAAGACTACAGAAAGTTGAATGCCGTCACCCGGAAGGCCTGTTTTCCCTTACCCCAGATTGACAAAACCTTGGACACGCTAGCTGGTGCACAGTGGTTCTCGACCCTGGACCTGAAGTCGGGCTACTGGCAGGTAGCTCTAGACCCGAGAGACAAGGAGAAGACCGCATTCTCGACCGGCCAAGGGCTCTGGCAGTTCACAGTTATGCCCTTTGGCCTCTGCAACGCACCAGCTACCTTCCAACGCCTCATGGAGTCAGTGATGAGAGGACTGACTTACGACGCCTCCCTGCTATACCTGGACGACATCTTCATCGTCGGTAGGACTTTTGAAGACCATCTTGAGAATCTGAGTAAGGTGCTACAGAGATTGCAGAGGACCAACTTGAAGCTGAACGCGAAGAAGTGCCAGCTCTTCCGCAAGGAAGTGAACTACTTGGGCCACATAGTCTCAGCAACTGGAGTGGCCACAGACCCGGGGAAGAAGCAGGCTGTGAGAGATTGGCCTCGCCCAAAGGATAAGAAAGAGTTGCGCAGTTTCCTGGGGGTGTGCAGTTACTACCGATGCTTCATAAAGGGGTTCTCTAACATAACCAAAACCCTCACCCGCCTGATGACAGAGGAACACTGGCCTTATGTGTGGACGGAGGACACCGAAGAAGCTTTCCAGCACCTGAAGAAGACCCTGTGCAGTGCTCCAATTTTGGGATTTCCACAACCGGGTGGCGCCTTCATTGTGGACACCGACGCCAACGACCATTGCATTGGAGGTGTCCTATCGCAGATCCAGGACGGCCATGAGCGGGTGATAGCCTACTACAGCAATACGCTATCCAAGGCAGAGAAGAACTACTGCATCACCCGACGAGAGTTACTGGCGGTAGTAAAGACCTTGGAGCACTTCCACAAGTACCTGTACGGTCAGCCATTCCACCTGAAAACTGACCATTCCGACCTAACCTGGCTATTGAGCTTTAGGAACCTGGAAGGCCAGACAGCACGTTGGGTCCAGAGGCTGCAGGAGTACGACTTCACCTCGGAACATCGTAGAGGGAAGAGCCACGGTAACCCTGATACCCATGTCCCGAAGACCCTGTCCAGAAGAGTGCGGCCAGTGCACAAGAGTGGAAGAGAAGGAGCGTGCCGCAGCAGTCCAAGTAGTCACGGCAGTGCCTGCGGATGGCTGGGATAGCGCAGGCCTGAGGAGGGAACAGCTGGCGGACGCAGACTTGGGGCCACTCTTGAGGGAAGTAGAGGCAGAGACGAGACCAACCTGGGAGGATATCGCACCGAAGAGCGCCACCTACAAGTCGTACTGGGCCCAATGGGACTCGTTGAAGACCAGAGAGGGCGTGCTGTTCCGGGTATGGGAATCACCTGATGAGACGCAGAGAGAACAGTTGGTACTTCCCCGGAGTAAGGTACCGGAAGTCTTGGAAGAAGTGCACACCAGTACTTCAGGAGGACACCTGGGAGCGAACCAAACAACTGACAAACTACAGCAGTGCTACTACTGGCTGAGGCTCCGAGCAGATGCTGAGAGATGGTGCCGTCAATGTCACGTGTGCGTGGCGAGTCGCGGCCCCCAGACTAGGAGGCGGGGTCGCATGCAGCAGTACAACGCCGGAGCGCCATTCAAACGGATCGCCGTTGACATTGCTGGACCGTTCCCAGTTTCCGACCGAGGCAACAAGTACCTAATGGTGGTCGTGGACTACTTCACCAAGTGGCCGGAGGTGTATGCCATTCCAAACCAAGAGGCAAAGACAATCACAGACTGCCTCGTGGAGCAAGTGTTCTGTCCATTTGGGGTGCCATTAGAGCTACACAGTGACCAGGGTACCAACTCTGAGTCCAACCTAATGAAGGAGGCACTACAAAGGCTTGGGGTGAACAAGACCCGCACGATGCCTCTACATCCCCAGTCGGATGGCATGGTCGAAAGATACATCAAGACCTTAGAGGAACACCTGAGGAAGGTCGTGGCCAGCCACCAGCGAGACTGGGACGTCAAGGCGCCATTATTCTTGCTGGCCTACCGCTCGTCTACACATGACACAACTGGGATGACGCCAGCCAGCTTAATGTTTGGCCGAGAGTTACGCCTCCCTTGTGACCTGGTTTTTGGAAGCCCTCCGGAAGCGAAACAGCCAGCGACCGAGTATGTGGAGAACTTGGTGGACCATCTCCACGACATGCACGAGATGGCTTGCCAGAACATCCAGAAGGCGAGCGACCGCATGAAGACCAGGTATGACAGGCAAGCCAACAGCTAAGGGTTCCAGCAAGGTGACCTGGTCTGGTTGTACCGTCCTACCCGGACCAAGGGACGCTGCCCGAAGCTCCAGCAGCCATGGCAAGGACCGTACCGGGTGGTGAAGAGGATTAACGACGTGGTCTACCGCATCCAGAAGGTTCCCCGAGGGAAGATGTTGGTGGTACATCTGGATCGCCTGGCATGCTACGATGGTGCTGTTTGGGACGACCAGCTTTGAGGAGGGAGCAGTGTCACCCGAGCGTCGGAACTCCCTATAAAACCGACCGGCAGCAGCAGGAGACGGTAGGTGTTCGCCATGCCCAGCCATTTGTCTTATAGTGGTAACGAGGGGTGGCTGGAAAAACATCACTGTGTCGTCTCTTTTCGCTCCACCTGAGTTCTTGAACTTACGGGATATTTCATCTTATCCAGAACCTTCTAGATTGGCCAGCTGACCCTATATAAGCAACACGTCGGGCTGGAGGACAGAGTGCTTGGCAAGCAGCGAAGTAGCGCCGTGTTAGTGAACGAGAAGACTGTGTGCGTGCAACGGAAGAGTTTACGTAATTGTGAGCATACAGTGGAACTGCAACGGACGAACTGGTGAATTGTAATTGTGTGCATTACGTAATTCTGTGTAATCAACAAGTGTTCAACTGTAAGTCGGTGGAAATAAAGAACCTTGTTGAGTTTGTGTAATTGGACTTTTCATTTCACGAACCCACCAAGTCACAATATTTAGATCCAAGAAAGAGAGTTGTCCTTAAATTTCCTTTTCTATTGTGAATTTTATAGTCCTTTCTTGCAGATTGAGTAATTTTAATGCACCTTCTAAATGTTTATTCGGTACAATTGCAAAGATGTCGTCAACATATCTATACCAAACTTTGAAGATCAATGGGAAGGACTTTTTAATTTGTGTTTCAAATGCACTCATAAATAAGTTAGCCAAAAAAGGTGAAAGTGGATTGCCCATTGATAATCCTGATTTCTGCTTGTAGTGTTTTCCATTAAAGCTGAAGAAGTTTTGTTCCATGCATATTTTTGTTAGAGAAATGTATTCTTCTGCTTCTATTGCTTCCATTTTTATTGTAGTTAGCCATTTTTTTAATAGTCTGTAATTTTTCTGTTGGTATGCTTGGAAATAAAGATGTGACATGAAATGAAACCAGTCTGCCATTTTTGTCCAAATTTATATCTTTGATTTTTCCTACTAAATCTAAAGGGTTTTTTAAATTCGCACTTACGAATTTTGGGAAACTATTGAATTTATTTAGTAACCATTTGGCTAAATTATATGTGGGGCATTTATGCTACTAGTGATAGGCCTCATGCATTTTCCTGTGTTATGAATTTTTGGCAGCCCATATACTCTTGGTAATGTTGGATTATCTACTTTAATTTTGTGAAATTCTTTTTTGTTGATTATTTTGCTTTCTTTTAGAGTTTTATTTGTGGTTTCAGTGCGGTACTTTAATGGGTTGGCTTCTACTTTTTGGTAATGATTGTCTTCTAACAAATCTTCCATCCTCTTCGTGTAATCCTCTTTTTCCAAAATTACTAGTTTATTTCCCTTGTCTGCTTTAGTATAAATAACTGGTTTCTTTTTAAGGTTTTTTTTTAATTTGGTTACTAAAATTAATTTTCTTTTCATTTTTAATCTGTTCTACTATTTTGGAGCATTCCAATATCATACACGTTAAAGAAAATCAAAACTTATTTATAAATCGTTCCTCAGTACACAGTTATGACACTCGATGCAAACATAATTTAGATACACCTCACAACCGATTGAGCAAGACCATAAATAGCCACTGTTATCAACAGTTAAAATTATTCAATACGCTTCCTCTGAAAATAAAAGAACTGCCACAAAACAGATTTGTTATAGTATTAAAAAACTGGTTTAAACAAAAAGCATTTCATACTGCACTTAGAATATAACATACATACTATTGTAAATTATAGTTGTAGGTACCTAATTGTTTAATTTTATTATTACTATAGTAAAGTTAACTTACGATAATTACCAGCTTAAGCCACGCAAATAATCTGATTTCACCTAGAATTTTATATGCATTTGTAAACCTTCTGTACTTGTAAATACACTGTAAATTATTTTTATAACTGATGAAACCTATTGCTTCTTGTAAGCTTAATGGTGAATAAAGGATTATGATTATGATTGTTTTTTACTGTGGTTCTATTTTCTTCATTAAGTGTTTGTGTAGCAATTTGGATGTCAGCAATATACTCTTCAATTTGGTTGGAATAGTCTACACATGTTTTTAAATCTAGATTTAGCATATTCAGTTCTGGTTTTGTGAAAATTTGGTTTGATAGGTTAATAACATTGTTTGGATGATCTTTTAGGTTATGTTTGTCTTTTTTGATTTTTCTTTTTAAAGTGCTTGCTTTCTGGCTTAAATTTTTAAGTTTATTTTTTAAATTTGCTGTTTTTGTCTTCATTTTTCCATTAATATATGCAAATAAATTGTTTTCAAAATTTTCCCAAAATATATGTCCTAATTGTTTGGTAAGTTTTTGATGCAAATTGTACAATTTTATTTCTAATGTATTTCTATTTCTGTAGTGTTTGTTCTTTTCAACTTCTATCACTTTTTTCTCTTCTGCTTTTTGCTGTCTACTATTTTTATCAAATTTTACTACTTTTCTGACGAAATTAGGCACTACTTTTTTCTTTTCTTTTTCCTTCTTTCTTCTTCCTTTGAGATATTTATTTTGTTTATTATACTCATTATCAATAACTGTACTGAGTTTATAAAAATAAGAATGGGAAAGATTTTAAAATGATGCAATATATTTTAATCCAAAACTTAATTTTTTGTAAATATGTTTAGCCTTCAAGGCTACTGCTACAATTCAAAATGCACACAAATTTATTATAATTTGACATAATTTACCTTTGTCCTTCTGAAATTCGATGCCAGCCACACACAGCCCAGCTTGTTATTCCACACATTATATCAAAATCTGCTTCTGTAAACTTGTGAGCCTGAAAATATAGAGAACTACTTCATGAATGAATTCCAAATATTGCATCTAAGAAAACAAAATGAAAATGAAAAGTTAAAAAGCATTTCAAAATTACAATGCAATAAATTAGTGTGGTAACATAAGCCCCCATCAAAAGAAAACAATAGAAAATAGATAAGGAGAGGAAAAGAGAACACGGATGGAGGGAGGAAAGCAATTTATTGAGTACTAGTCTTGAGTCATTCCTGAGCTGTGCCCTAGCTCTTTTGCCATACACGTACATGCTTCCTCCTTTCGACTATTAATTTTGACTTCCTCACCTTCCTATTTGTCTAATTTTTTATTTCAACTTTTTATTATGGTCACTTTACTTAGCAGTGTTCTTCTTGACCTTACTTTTCTAAGTTTTCTCACTTTTGCTTATCCCTTTTCTCTAGATTTGCATTCCTGTACCTTTCAATTAACAATGTTTTGTCAAGATAGGATGTTCTGTCATTTGCTTAGCCAGACTCTGTCAAAATGGTCCCTTTAAAACTGTGTGTTTTTACCAACATTGTCCAGGCATAAACTGGGATGGCTCACTGGACCACAATCACCAACTATGTAATCATAATAGCTGTCTAGACCCCATACTTTGTAGCTTGTGGACAATATGAATTTGGTACGTTTCAATTTAAGAAGTTTTCTGGCATTATGAGTACATGATTTTTCATATGCACCTGTTATGCTAAATGCTTTAACAGGACTAAATTCTTAACAGACACAAATGTTGTAAAATGTTTTGTTAATTTAAAATGTTTTCTCTCATTTTTGCTGTCCAAAACTGCCAACACATTTTCAATTTCTCTATCTATTTATATAATGTCCTCTTAATAGAAATACATGAATTTGTGAATTGTCCATGCAACATTTCATAACACCTCTTCCAACTAGACATCTTATAAACTTGAACACAAAATTCTTTCATAACTATGTACCTAACTTATGACTGAAGATGACCTTAATGTTGCTCCAAAAGAAGCTGCTTTTATATGGTAAGATGGTCAATTGCAGACCACCTCAAGCTATTTGGAGAGCCAATCATATCCTACATTCTATCTATTTGATGACACCTTACAACATAATCAGGTCTTGGAGCTTCGTAGCAAAACTAAAATTTTAAGTTTGCATGACTATATGATCATCTACTCATAGGTGGAAAAAGTAAAAAGCACATGATTTATCATATTTAGTCAAATGTCCCACTGAGAAGCTTAAGTATTCATCTTATACTTACTGTCAAGAATTCTTTTCCTACATAAGTCCTCCAGTTGCAACGGTGATGACAGCACAGAGCCATTAAAATGCCAACAATATTTAGTGATTGTGCACCAACCTCAGGATCATCTGATGTTAAACAACGCAGTGCCATGTCTAAAACACATGATGCAGTTAACTATATTACAAATTTAATTCTTGAAACATTTGAATTGCAGCTTTGGAAATGAAAATAAACAACTTATTAGATAGAGATATATAAAAGAAACAAATCTCCTAATACCTACTTGTCAGATCAATGTACACAATTTGTTGATTTAATAGACTCAATTTGCCAAAATAAAAATAGCTAAGTATGGATTTTGGTCACTTCTGAGTGCTACACTTGCCACTTTAAAAAAATTATGAATCCAGAGATTAAGTTGCAATCTGATGATTATCTTTCTGTTCTTTACTAGTTGGTTATATTGTCACAGATTGTAGTAATTTACTTTTGACTCAAGAAGTAGGTAACGTCACTCCCTTCCCCTCCTTGCCGACTGGATAAGTGGTTTTTAGCCAAGAGACTCTCTCTCTGTAACTGTGAGCTAATTGAACAACATGTATCTTTAGGCACCTCTGCATCTGGGCAGGTAAATGGCCATTATGGCCGCTTTTGTAAATTTTTTGTAGTAAATATTCTTATTAAGTGAATTCCACTTTTAATTAGTTTTACCCTACCCTAATTACAATGAAGCATTATAGTAAAGATCCCATCCTCTCGCTAAAGCATGTAGTTCTGCTCTGAGTGTTTGCTCCCGAGTGTTCAACCTGACCACGTGTTTCTTAATTATTCAAAGTAACAATAGGTCGTCACATATTGGTGTTAGGAGCCGTGTATAATTTTTTTTTAAAAGGTTCATTGTGAAAATTCAAATAAAACCCAATCTTTCGATATGTAGAAATTGTGTAAAAAAATGTAAGACCACGTGGAAGTTCTGGCCTTATTTTTGTTATTTTTCTCTCTATTTTTTTTTTTTTCAAGCCCCTTAGTAATTCTGTATAACGTGCCCAACGGCTTTAAAAGTACAAAATTGAATCGAGAATATATTGACACATTGCTTCACTCACACTGTGTGTGTCAATATATTCTCGATTCAATTTTGTATTAATTTGTGCTTCACTGTCCCTACGCTTCTTTCTTTCAAGTTTATACTTTGGGCTTTAAAAGTCTTTTCTGAATTTTGATTAATATACAGTAACCTTTTTCCTAACTTTCATTTCAGGAGTAATATTTTGTTGTGTAATGTTGGCTCATTCGTAGTTACTAATCACCACGTGTTATTTCAGAAGATGTGTTGAGTGTTCTTCCTTGGATTCAAGTTATCTACTCAATATTAGGTAGTTTTCTTTTGTGAGTAAAATAAGATTTTGGAATTTGTGTATTAATGATTACTTCAGTGCCATAGTGTGGAAATTTATGGTGTATTTCACGTGATGTTGGTATTAGTGTTCGTCTGTGAAGTAAGGTTATAATTTAGACGATATTGAATGGTTAGTTTTCTGAAAGAATTTTTTTTATGTTGGACGTAATATTCGAATTTTTGTAAATGATGTTTAGGATGACAACTTTTCAAAATTTCATTTAAGGTGTATTTCATAGTATGGTCACATCGTAGTAAATTTGTAGTGGAAGCAATGCAGTTTATAAAAGTGTTTGGTTGGTTAAACATTACATTTCTCTGGCATTTTAAAGTGAGAAAAAAGTGATTCTGGACAGTTTAGTACTAAAAGTTTGGATATTTGTTGATTGATGAATGTGAATAATTTCAGTAAGTGTGTAGAACAACAAAGATAAATGTGTATTATGAAGGTAAAGGTGTTAATTCTTTTTGTGTAAGTTTATTAGTGTTCTTATGGGATCTGCAGTGGATTTTTCATGAAAAGTTTATCATGTGGGTGTTGCAACAGTGAAAGATAGTGAAATTTTCCTGAAATGTGTTCTCAACGTATGGTGAGTTAAAATTATTTTGCTGCTTCATTTTTAAAAGGTTATGTTTCTTGTTATAACTTTTTTTGCAATATTTGAGTGTAGGGTTGTAATCAAAAGTGTTTCTCTTCCTTTCTTAAATTGAAACTTTAAAATTTTAGTATAATCTTTCTTAGGAAAAGTTTTTTGGTAAAGTTTTTTTACATTCTTCATTTTAAGGCATATTGGGAATAATAATTACAAAATTTAGCTCAGGATTTTGAGGTTTTATTTTCAGTGTTAAATTATCTTGGTTAACTAATAATTTTCTTTGCAGCAAGGTTATAATATAATTCTTTACAGTGGTAATTTATTATTCAGGTATTTCTAAAGTTTATTTTGCATCTTTTGGTTTGCTAAATGTTGAATAATACTGAAGTTATAGAAACTTATGTTCAAATTACAAGTGATTTGTTAAAATTATGTCTGAATTCTGATATTGTTTCTGTTTTGTGTTGAGCTTTTTCAGATGTGATGCTGCTGTTTCTTCTTTTTCTATCTTTCTTGGTCATTGCAAGTGTGAATGTGTTTTCTAGGTCAGTGCTGAGATGTGCCCCTAGATTATTATGTGTGTCTGATGTAGTTGAAATGTTTTAGCTTCAAGGAAGTGCTGTAAGGTCACCTTGGATGCTTTGAGGATGTTAAGAGTTGAAAATATTTTTTTGTGTATTTGTGAAGTTTTACAGGGTAGATGTACCTGTAACATGGATCATTTGTGACTTGTCAGGAAGCTGATATGTACCTGACATAGCATTGAGATGTGGTAATATTTTGGGAGAATGTGTTGCAATGATTGATGTGAAATGTATGTTTTTCTTGCAGTAGTTTTATCTGAAAACGGTGAACACATTACAAAACAAAAAGTTTATTATTGACGCTTTTTTTTCTTATGATTCATGTGTTTTACATTTATGGTCAATCAGAATTATTGTTTTCCCTGCTTTGCCTTGTAAAGTTCTGTTTCATTATAAGTGTTGGTGTTTCAAAATTTCTTAATTTAGGGATGGTAATGTTATATATTTTCTTTTCCTGTCTTAAATTCAAAGTTAAATTTTGGCATAATGTTATTTAAAGAAGTTTCTTTAGTAAATTCAGGTTTATTTCACTGTCACAAATAATGGGAATAACTTAAAAAGAAGTAAATTTGGGATATTACTGTTAGGTTTTCTTGAGATGTTCCATAGTGTATGGATAACTTGGGATTTTCTGTGCAGTGGGTTTATAATATTTTTGCTAATGTTTGTTGTAGTAATTTTGTTAGGCATCTTTGAATAATTTTGCTTTCTTTTGGTTAGGATTTGGGTTAACTAAGAATTTGAAGGGAGGTTATGTCTAAATTACTATTCTGGAATTTTGCAAAATTTCTGATTTAGCTTGTCCTTTGTTTCACTTAACGTTTCTTTTAGGAGTAAAAGTGGTGTCATTTCTCTTTCTTTAATTCTTTTCAAATTGTTGCAAGTGTGTATGTAGTTTCCTGATGGTTGCGGAAGAGTGCCACAGGATTATTTTGACTGTGTACTGTGAAATTTATTTTTGGCTTCAAGGATTTGCTGTTATGTATCCTTGAATGCAGTGTTAGTATAGAGGGAGTAGTGTGAAGATGTTTATGTGAAATTTTGCAAGGGAGCTGTTATGTGCATGCAGACTGGGTAATGTAGGGTGTCGGTGAGCCTGTGTGGTCCGCCATAGTGTCGAGAGATGTGTAGTAGTTTTTTTGTAATGGATGAGTATTGCAACAAACAATAAGTGTGTTATGAATGTTTTTTCTTTACAGCTGATGTGCTTCAGGAGAAGTTAGTGAACATTGTACATATTTAATCTGTATTTTGTTTTAGTAATGGCTTTGAAAGGTATGTAGAAATGATGAAACAATTTTTTGATTGTGTTGTCTAGACATATATTGTGTTTTGGATATAATTCTTATGGTATGTTTTATTTGTTTTCTTGTTTCTCTATTTGTCAATGTTTGTTATGGCATCTGGTAATATTTTGTGGTATTTACTTCTATATTAGGGATGTTTATGTCAGTCTTTGGGATGTTAACTGTATGTTTGGCATGTGTAGTGTTCTTTACATTGTGTTGCATGAAGGGAGCACATAATTGTTTAATTAGTGATGCTAACAGAAGCCAGTAAGATTTCATTTATAAAGTCGACTGATGCCATGGCTATGAAAATAATTTTACCATTGAATGAAAGAAAGATAGGAATAAGTTTGAATGAGAAAATGACGGAATGCTAAATGTACATTAAATGAAAGATTGTAATTTTCAAGGCAATAGTGTGTTCATCTTACAGTTTTAATCTTTTCAATATGTTACTTCAAAATAGTGTGTCTATATGTCTACTTCAAGTCAATTTTTTTCCTCTCTGTGAAAGTGTGTTGCAATACACTTCATTATTAAGTGTTTGTATCAATTGTCAATTGTTATGTCTTAGAGCAACATTGTGAATACTAGTAAGCTTCCTTGCTAAGCTTCCTTGCTAATTGCTAAAATGTCAAATTTTTGTAAGTCAAATCTAAATAGTACGCACTAAATTTTTTAAGGGTACCCTTAATTAGGTTTATTTGTGGCCACACCCATAGTTTTGATATAGTTAATATGTGCACATACATATTTGTGTTCTGTATTGTAATTTTTGTTTCATTTATTCAAAAACTCATGTATTGTACTTGTAATCACAGCTTATTTTTCAATAATTTAGATGTCACTTTGAACAACACTTCTTTATTGTCTCTTGTAAAACTGTTTCAGTTTGGTTAGTTGAATACCTTTGGGAGCCCCAGCTACAACACATCGAGTCACTATTGATAGCAACCAACAACCCCCCAACTTTCTGGCAGGTTTGCTAGCAACCTGTGTATGGTCATCCTCTACAGCACACTCACAATCATCGGGTGAGGGAAATGTTTTCCCCTCACCACAGGTTCCAGTGGACTCATATGTTAGCCGAGTAAGGGCCGACACCACCTTACGTACTGTTATTGTTTGTGGGAAATGGTTTCCTTGATTACAGCAGACATTATAGTGACTAGTGCTTCCAAGAAAAAGAAAAAAAAAAAAAAACACTGTGGTGGTGCATCTAATTCAGAGGTTGTGCTGACAGTGATTTTTTTTTTGTGGCTAAACTATCAAACTAACAGTTGTATACTGGGGACTCCACAGTTATCAGTGTTAAAAAAAAAAAAAAAAAAAAAAAAAAAAAAAAAAAAAAAAAACAACAACAACAACAGCCAAAAATGTTTAAATGTACTGTAACACTCTGTCAACATTAATGTAATATTGTTTTCAAGATCAATGTATCCATTGATCTTTGGGGAAGCGAGGGAGAGATGTCACAGATTGTAGTAATTTACTCTTGACTCAAGTAGTAGGTAACGTCACTCTCTCCCCCTCCTTGCCGACTGGATAAGTGGTTTTTAGCCAAGAGACTCTCTCTCTGTAACTGCGAGCTGATTGAATAACATGTATCTTTAGGTAGCTCCGCATCTGGGCAGGTAAGCGGCCATTATGGCCGCTTTTGTAAATCTGTTTGTTGTAGTAAATATTCTTATTAAGTGAATTCCACTTTTAATTAGTTTTACCCTACCCTAATTACAATGAACCATTATAGTAAAGATCCCATCCTCTCGCTAAAGCATGTAGTTCTGCTCTGAGTGTTTGCTCCCGAGTGTTCGAACTGACCACGTGCTTCTTAATTATTCAAAGTAAGAATAGGTCGTTACAATATTGAGTCAGTTTTAAGTTGTGACGTATCAGAAACACCATTCATTCTAATTTTTATTTATTTATTTTTAATGCACAACATGTGTGTCATATGATGAAGTTGATTATCTATAATTCTGTCCTAGAGTGTTGAACCTCATGTTCTCTGGTGGCGCAGTTTATGTTGGTGTACATTGTTGTTTAATGACGATGTTACTGTAATGTTCAAGAGTTATGCTACTTTTTTACTTTTTACGGTAGAATTAAAATTACTTTAGAATCCTGACAGCTGCTGTTAAGCACATGGTGGAGTGGTGGCAGGGAAAGCAACATTGCCGCTTATGAATACCTTGGCACGTGCAATGGTTAGACAGAAGAGAGTGCTAAAGCTACATAAATTAACTTCTTAATATTCATATTTCTAACCCAGAGGAACAGTTTTGAATGAATGGTAAGGCAATATACAGATGAAACTGAGGCAACACTGAAAATTTTAAGCAGAGTTTTAATTTGATTTTTGTCATGCTTCTACCTTGAAGTATTTCTTAGAAAGTCGGTATTAAGAATAAGCAAGAGAAACCTAATATACTTTCTGGCATTAAATGTAATAGTTTACTGAACAATTTGCTGAACACACGAATAAAAGAATAGTTTTTAGAACGTCTACTTGCTCTGTATGCCAATTAGATTAGCAAGCACAAAACTGAAAGCCTTTTCAAACTAATGAATTAAGAATGTGCATTTTAATTTGAAGTGTTCTTACTGCAGGTCTAATACACAAGATATATTTCTAAAAGCTTAGAATGTGCAGCTATGCCTTGCCTTAAAGATAGCAGTAACTGATTTTCCCTCTTATTTTTCAAAATATTCACGCAGCGCACACAATTCCCTTACTTGTCTGCATAGTACAGATCTCTGTCCTAGTTTAGAATATTTTTTTCTTGGGGGAGCGAGTTCTTGGTATCCCTTGTTATTGAGTGGTGCTCGTACTTTGGGACTTCGTGCCCTTATGCTAATAATAACACAAACACTGATGACCTACAAAATATTAATACACTAATGAAATAACTAAGTAACTAATGAAGAAACCAGCTTTTTTAAAAGTTAAACTATAACCAAACAATTAAGTATGCTTAGATTATGCATGTGAAGGGAACGAAACAAGCAATATCTATGCTTTACATGACACATGCATCAACGAGACAACACAGTAACATTTTTGGTAAAACTTAAGACGAGGCAGTAAAAGGGAATGGCTCGTCTAACTGGTTGCGACTATAGGGGAATGGCTTGCCTAATTGGTTGAAGTTATGTGATGCAGCCTTAAAGAGATGTGGTAACTGCCGCTGCTATAGAAACTCTCCCTCCCTTAACCATCAAAGGAACTATCAGGATTCTAAAATAGTTTAAATATGACCTTAAGTTCAAGCAGTTCTTTAAACTGCATGGTTCTGGTGTGAAGTACATATGGGAGTATACAGCTATTATAAGTTTATTGAGTTAATATTCACAATAACTAAAGAGAATCCATTTTTGGTGTTTTTGATGGCTTCCCTTAAGTATAGGAAAGGAGTGCATGCACCCTATTCTTAATTCATGTTAGTTTTAACAAATGTTGAAAGCTAAAATTGCCCTATATCACACATCTATGCTGGATTTACATATTGTATTCAACTGTGTTATGTTAAGTAAGGTCATGCTACGGTCCCTAAGCAAATTTGTCATACTTTAGAAAAGTTTTTCTTTTCTTAGCATTTTAGCTTCAATTTGCTTACACAGCAGCCTGTTCAAAGTTCAATTCCTTTGAAAGAACACAGTCAGTGTACGTATATTTGTTTATGCAGCAGTTAACCTTATATGTTCACCAGGGATTACAATCAAAATTTAACTTCCTGCTATCTCTCTTTCTTTTCTTTTTTGTAATTTACTTCTTGTTCCAATGTGTAAGGACTATGATACAATGAAGCACAAAATTAATATAATTTTGAGTCGAACTAATACTCAATGCTCCATTCATTGCTAGTATTTACCTAGAATGCGTTTCGTTAGGATCTTCCTAATATCATCAGCTGTTATCAACTAATGGATTGTCGGTTTGGTGAACTCATTGGAGGTGATAGGTGCGTCTCTGAAGGTATCTTGATGAACTTGAAGTTTGGGTTTTCTTCAAAGGTAGTGTCAAAATAAAAATTTTATTTCATATTTCTTTATGAAATTTTTTTCCCACGTGGTTAATGCAGCTGGACCTTGGACACTTTAATAAGTGGATTTCTCGTTCTATATCATGATTCTCCTTCCAAAAATGGTAAGCTACTGCCGATTTATCTATATCTTTGTTCCTGATGTTCCTAAAATGCTCTTTAAGTCTAATGTTCAAGTTCCTTTTTGTTTTTCCAATGTAAAAGTTGTCACAGCCTCTGCAGTTTATCTGGTACACACCTGATTGTTTGTGTGTGGGTATCTCCACTGTATTATGTGATTTCAAAAGGTGTTGTGCACTAAATTTGTTCTGTGGGGCCAAAGTAATATTGTGCTCTTTGAAGGCTTTTTGGAAAAGGTGTATAGCTCTGGGATGATATGTAAATTTTCTGTATGAAGTTTCATTGCTTATTGGGGAAAGATCCTGAAGAAGACCATGGAGTTTACAATGACCGAAAGCTCGACGTTTATTAATTTGACACGGCTGATCACCCGCGAAGCCTTGATTAGAGACGCACCTATCACCTCCAATGAGTTCACCAAACCAACATCCATTAGTCGACAACAGCTGATGATGTTAGGAAGATCCTAACGAAATGCATTCTAGGTAAATACTAGCAATAAGTGGAGCATTGAGTATTAGTTCGACTCAAAATTATATTACTTCTTGTTAATCGTAAAAACTATTTGTAGTCAGTTTATTGACACTTTTATCAGCTTAAGTTTTTCCATTGTTGCATCACTTACATTTTCATTTTTTGATCATGATCTATTTTGGGGAAGGGCTTATTATTCCTCTCACAATAAATTTAAAAACATTTTTTATAAATATACATATCTGTATAAATTATTTTTGAGTTATTGCAGCTAGACAGGGTTAGCAATTGATTTTGGTAGCTTAGCTTTTTTATTGTAGTACTCCTATGCGTGTTGGACCCTCTTTATTTTTTTTAATTTTTATTATTATTATACTCTCCTTTATTTTACTAATTATTATTTATTTCTTTTTGTTATTCCTGAGTCTGTCACTTGTAGATTTCATTGCCATTCTTCCTCTACCATATCAGTGTTTTTGCACACAGGCCTCTCAAGATGCTATGCATTAGAGCTCCTATTTAAGGACACATTCCCTTTAACAGTGACATCTTTCATGCTTCTGGCACTGATCTTCCTTCTGGACCTCTTCTTGGTGGTGTCAGAAGGGGAATTTTCGCATACTGGCCCACAAAGAAGATTATCCTTATACATAGGACTTTTATGGGTTTACTTTCTTGATTCTCATTTATGGTCACCTCAGTGCCAGCACTTATATCATTATTTCAGCTATTTTGTTATGTGTTATATTCTATGAGTTATAATGTTGTCTCCAGTATCAACAATGGACTCATGCTCATACTTTTCCTTAAGCCAGAACAGAGATAATTGTTCAAACTGCAGCAGAACTCTAACACTTATACAAGGTGTCACTAATTTGCTTTGGTGTGCTCCTCAAGACTCTTGTGTGGTCAGTGCAACAGCAATGAGTTGGTTTTCAGACCTTGTGCACTAGCCAGTGCTTCTGTGTTTTCATTGCTCCTTTTTCATCATTCTCCCCCTCCTTCTCTCCAAGCTATGTAAACCTGCTATTCTTACTCTCCCATCCTCATTTCTTGTTATCCAGCCCATTACACCTGTTTCATATTGCTATTGTATGTTTATGGAAACTTATATGTATATAAGTATTTTTGTACCTTCTTATCCTGTTATTTTGTCAGCTGTGGATAGCTGTGATTCTTGGCATGGCGGGGGTTGTTATGTTAATATTTTAGTAGATTTAAGTATATCATATCACTTCATAAATGAAATGGGTGAAGTGATGTTTAAATGAGCCCAGGGTCCATAGAGCTTAGAGTTACCTGACACTCATCTTTCAGAATAAGGGAAAACCCTGGTGAATACCTTATCCAGATAACTCACCCTGTCTGAGATTTGAACTTGGGACCTCTTGAATGTATGGCAGACATGCTACTACCTATGATACAGAGTTCTGTATCTAAGAACTGAACTGGAAGCCTGATAGTTCTAAACTTCAATACTCTGATATATCAAGGTGGTTTGTATGAGAAATATTGTGGTTGAATATCCTTGGAAAAGTTAAGAAGCTCCTTTTCTATTTCCCCTTCTTCCTGCAAGATAAAGGCTGGCTTAACTCTGTCCTCTGAAACATTGTGTTCCCACTTCCTCTTGTTGGTGAAACATTTTCCATGCCTTGTTAGGACAGGAAAACAACCATCATAGGTTTTAATGGTTTTCTAACCCTATTACATCCCAGGAGTACAGAGGAACATGTCTGAAGGTATTTTGAAACATGATTTCTATTACAAGGTTTACTGAGTAATACTTTATTAAAACTTTAAACTTCATTCACATCGCCATTAGAAACAGGAACATTCTCAGGACTATCTCAATCCCATTCTCAACTGATTGGTGACTGACCACTATCTTCACAACTGGTTGCTGTGTGGATCTCTTGCAATTGGCTTCCTTTCTCAAAATTTTTTATACATAGGTTCATTTTTGTTGTTGTAATTAACGTCCTCCAACATTTAGTCATATCGGACGATGACTGAAATGGGTGAAATGATGCTCAATGCGTCTGGGGTCCATAGAGCTTAGTTACCCGAAATTCGTCTATCAAGATAAGGGAAAACCCCAGAAAAACCTTATCCAGATTTTCACCCTGACCGAGATGAACTCGGGACCTCTTGAACGTGAGGCAGACATGCTACCATCTATGCTACCGAGGCAGGCGAGGTTCATTACACCACTCACCGACCGCATGTCAAAATTTAAAGTATGTGGAATGTTTTTTTACAATAAAGATCTTCTCCCATGCTGTAAGTGCAAGTTTTATTGTTAATGGTTTCAGTAATTTAATCTCTTCTCCAATATGGTGGTAAGCTTTCCAGAAATGAAAAGCAGCTGCTGATTTTTCTGTTTGTTTATATTTTGTTCCTTTGGAGTCTGTTAATCTAGTTTTTAAATTCCTTTTTGTCAATCCATCCTAAAATTTGCCACAATCCTCACAATCTTCCCAATATATGCCTGATTTTTGTTCTGGTGCACTGTGTTTTTAAAGGAATTATTTAACATCTAGAGTGAAAATCTGTTTTGTGGTGCTAGTATGATGTCACAATATTTAAATATTTGTTCAAACAAAGGAAATGCCCAAGGGTGGAAAGTAAGTATTTGTATTTCCAGTTTTTATCTCTCTTTTGAAGAGTAGTGATTTGTTTTAATTTCTTTTGCTTATCATCCCGATTGATTTATTTTTCTGGTTGAATTTGGATTAAAACCATTTTTCTTTGCTGTATTTAATATATTTGTAAATCTCATATTGTTTTGGATCTAGAGGTATGCTGTTAAGTCTAAGAATTATTAATGAACAAAATATAAATTTCCATAATAACCATAGTCCACTAATATTCTTGATAATCTTGCAAATTTAAAAGTTGCGACCAAATGTCTTTGTGACTTTCACTTACTCAAATATTATAAAATTATGTAATGCCTTTTAATTTTTACAGACATTTACAAAATGATGTAATGGTAAATTGACAGAGAAATTAAGATTTTAATTGCTCACCTGTGGCAGTTCCACATAAATGTTTGCTGAAAGCAACTATACGCTGATAGTCATGAAGCTCCTTAATTTTGCTGATGCACAAATCAGCAATATCTGCACGTATTCGAATGACAGAGGGAGTTGATAGATCTTTCAATCGATTGTCAAACTTGTGTCTCTGGCTTGCCCGATCCACTAACACCAACAGACATTTGTTATAATCCTCTATTGCCTTAGCCATCCAGTAACTCAACTGACCTGAAAATTAAATAAATATCTTTGGGTTAGAAATGCCCAAAAAACACAGCATTGAAGTCAGGTAAATCTGCACTATTGGAATGGAGACAAAAACTCTTGCGACTACATAAATAAAGAAACCTTTAGTTTTTATTTAAAATAAATCTTCATATGCTAGAAAGCCTTTTCAGCCCTATTCCAAACCCCAATTCCTACACAAAATTTGTATCTGAGTAGATGCAAGAAATCAGAATCTTGAGAAATGGATACTATTATACTTAACCGCTTCAACAATGGCCTTTTAAACCCTGCATAAGTGGGGAATGGATAACCAATAAACAGAACAAGACATTTAAATTGTTGGTTGGTTGCTAATGCTCATGGAGTTGGAGAAGTTCCATTTTCCTTCTGGCCTCCCAATAACTTGTGACTAGTTGTGCTGTTAGTTTTCCATCTGTTTTTGTCAGGGCACTACACTGGAGCAGATGATCTCCATCCATCAATGAGTTCGAGTCCCTACACAGTGTGCAGGTCGGGGATTCAAAAATATTAATCCTGTATAGATGAGCGGCCAAACAGTCTTGGCCAGTAATCAGTCGGAAGATGGCAACAGTACTGCTTCTTGGGTAGTCTGGGATGGGATTTTTACTTCCTTGTAGAATTTTCCATTGCTTGTTGGTACTTTTATCTTTGCATTCTTCTTTCCAGAATAAGTTGATTCTATTGTTTATATGTAGTTTTGATGTGTGGAATGATGTTTTTTGTTGGCAGCTTTGCTTTATTTGTGTTCCTTTTTTTGCCAAGGAATCTGCTATTTCATTGCCTATAATTCCACAGTGGGATGTAGTATTGTAGTATTCGTAATGAACTGTAAATTTCAAGTATTCTATTGTTGTTAGGGTACAGTGAGGATAGGGCTTGAAGTGCTGATTTAGAATCGCTTAGATTCACTGCTTTGGAGAAAGAGTTCACATGGTTGAAGAGTTGTTTCAGCGAGGTGTTGATTGCTTCTAATTCTCCATCATAGTGGGTTGCTAGTGTGCCCCAAACAGATGTAAAAATTTAATATTTTACTATGTATTCCTGCTCCAGCATTACTTTCTTTGTCAAATAGGGAGCCATCTGTGTATATGTGTAGCCATGCGTCTTTTGGATAATAAGTTTCACTTGTTTCTAGAGCTAGCATTTTAAGTGTTTCTGCACTTACATCCCTTTTTGACTCTATATTTTGCAGAAGGTTTACTCTGCTATTTATTTTAGGTTGTGATAGAGGGCAGATTGGAAGTGAGAGATGTTCAATTTTGTTTTTGTCTTCAAGGTTGTATTTTCTCTGTAGGTTATAGGCTTTCTGCATAAAGCCTTCTTGTGTTTTTAAGGTCCTTTCTCTGCTTTTGTAGTTCTTCCAGTGAGTATTCTCTATGTGCCTCTTATTATAGTATTTCACAACAGAAGTTTATAGCTAGCCTTATGCAGCTGTTTTCGCTGAGTATTTGTTATTTATCCTGAGTGGATGTTCAGAACAATTTCTTATAGCTATCGAGAATTAGATGAATAGCACATTTGAAATTGTTAAATTTCAGTGTTAACCATGGCTTATCCTAGTAATGTAGCAAATAAATTATTTTGCGTAGGATGTGTACGGACTTCTGAAAGAAAATGTAGAGAACTTTTTGCTGTTTGAAATGATTTGGATATTGATGGCAATTATGAGGGAGCTGTTGATATAGGTAACAGTGAGGAAGAAAATGACCCACTTCCTTCAGGTGTTCGTGAAGAATCAACATTGTGCAGCGATCAAAATAACTCAAACACACATAGACATATGTATAAACAAATAGCCATACAAGTACTTTCTGGTGTACAGCTAACTTCTGACAGTCAACCAACTGACATTTTCACAATTTTTTTCTGCTACATAGTGTCTCTCATTGTTACGGAAACAAATATATATGCATGTGAGTGGGGTGAAGGGAGTCCTGACCTCTAAAGGCAATTTAGGGCATAAGAGGAGACTTCAGAAGTGGACAGAAAGCGTGCTATTTGTAAACCTACATTAGACATGTACTGGTATACAGATGGCAGGATAGCTGCTCCATTTTTAGGGTAAATAATGGGTCAAATAAGGAAGGGGTGGATCAGTTATTACAAGCTATCCCTCTTTATGAAAAACAGTTAAATATTATAAAAAGTATTTTTACAGCAGCTGGATGTCACCATACACAATTGTTTAGTAATTTGCTCATGCAGGAAAATGACCTACCTGGACTTATGTATGTCAATAGCTCATAACCTAATTGAGGCCTCTTCATACTAGGGGTAAGAAATCCACCACTATAGCACCCTCATACTTAAGAAAAAACACTTTCCTGAAAGGATACCTCCCAAAACCAAAAAGTCACGACCATTTCGAAAATGTCTAGTGTGTCGTGAAAAAGAAGTTTGCAAGGAAACCAGTATTATTTGCCGTGAAATTGAAATTGTGCCCTTGTGTGTTTATCCAGGTTATGATGTGTACCATTCAAAAAGTAACCTGTAAGTGTAAGTTTTCATCTCTAATAGAACTAATTTAAATTTATTGTAAAATAGGAAGATTAAAATAATTGGCCTTAAGTAAGCATTAAGTGCATGTATGTCTATACACCTCCATATCGGTCCCCCCCAGGGGCCTACTTCGGTAGGTACGGGTTTGGCGCACCCGGGGTCCCGAACCAACAGTCTCCCTTGTGTGGGCTCCTCTTCATGGTTGAGGGAGACGGTCAACATGCCCACCCACGTGTAGGCTGTGCGTGGAGACCTGTGGAGAAGGATTTTAGATGCTTTTCTAGTTTAGAGTTTAGGATTTAGTGAACGAAATTTTTAGTAGGTTTTGTTACACTTGTATAGTTTTTAGAAAGTTTTATACCTGGCTTTTGCCATGATTAGTTTTTTAAAGGGCGCTGATGACCGCCATAGTTGAGCGCCCTTATATATATATATATATATATATATATATATATCATTATCATCATCATCATCATCATCCATATCGGTTTGGGGCATTTTAACTTGGACATCAGGTGATGTTCATATCGGTGAAAGGGTTAATGCCCTTTTGGAAAATTTCAACAATTATTTGAGATAGCAAGCAATAGACTGCTTTAGTTTATAAATATTGTCACCTAATTATCGTAAGGCATGGCCAGCTAGAAGCAGGGTGGGCAACCGGAGGCATTCAACCATGCCTACCCATTTATCTTGTAGCGCTACGAGGGGATGGTTGGAAAAACATCACTAGCCATCTCTTTCACCTCCCCCATTGACGTCTGGAACCTTCAGGATGATTCATTGAGCTGCGAAACTTCCAGGCACAGCGATCTGTGTATATAAGGGATGAAGTAGACAGTTCAGCTCAGTTCTTGGCGAGCAGCCGTGAGGAGCGCAGAGTGATTGAACGGACTGGAAGACTGTGTACGTGCATCGGAGGAGTTGTACGTAATTGCGAGTGCAGAGTGGATCTGTGACAGACGAACTAGTGAATTGTAATTGTGTGCGCTACATAATTCTATGTAATCGGCAAGTGTTCCAACTGTAATTCGGTGGAAATAAAGAACATTTTGAGTTTGTGCAATTGGACTTTTAATTTCACGAACCCACAGAGTCACAACTGCTGTCAGGAAGCAGGATATTACCACCATGGAATCGGCATTGGAAAAGATTTTGGAGAAGATGATGGAAATGAAGGCCAAACTGACCTCGGAAATGAAGACGGCAAATGACAACCTCGCTGCAAAAACAGAAGCGGCAAATAACAACCTGGCCACAGAGTTGAAACAAATGAAGACGGCCAACGAACACATCACCGAGAAGATGTAAGAAATAAAGACCGAATTGACCACAGAAAATAACGCGGCAAATGAGGCTCTCGCTGGCAAATTTGAAGAACGGTTGGCGGGCGTGAGGGATGACGTGACGGAGCTGGGCAAGCAGATGGGCCAAGTGAACGAGCGCGTCGAGGACCTGGCGAACCGCTTCAATGACCTAGAGGAAATGGCCGACACTAACGCCAAGTCCCTGAATGCCATAGTGGAAGACGTAGAAGACATTGCCAGCTGCGTAAACAACCTGGAAGGAAAGGCCGACAGCAGCGTCAAGTCCCTGAACGCCATGGTGGAGGACGTCGTCGGCAGGAGGTTAAAGGATTTAAAGGTCGAAACGCCGGGACGCGACACAACATCGGCGCGCGTCAAACCTCCTAAATATGATGGCGTGACAACTTTCGAAGTCTTCCGCCGCCAGTTCGACGCAGTTGCCAAGCACAACTAATGGTCAACAGAGGAGGAGGCCACACAGCTAATAGCCAGCCTCCAGAGAGGAGCCGCGGAAATCCTGAATGCGGTGCAGACAATGGCGGCGGCCAAGGACATCTGGGAGGCCCTGGAGAATCATTTTGGATACCACCGCTTAGCCGCAGCGTACCGCAGCCAGCTAAAGGCAAGGTCAGAGCAGCCAGGGGAGACGCTGCAGGAGTTCCCCTGGGAGTTGAACAACTGGCTAGCAAGGCCCTAGTCGACCTCCCACCAGAATTCGTATCCCGAGAAGCTGCCTATACATTCGTTGACGGGGTACGAGACACGGAGATTCGTCAGCGACTAATGCTCGGTGATTACAAAACCATCCAACGGCAGCATTAAGGATGGAGGCGGCCAAGGTAACAGCTATCTCAACGTCGAGAACGAGGAGTGTCCGCTACACCGGAGACAGAAGACCAGCCGAGGGACGCCAGCGAACACCTAGTGGCCTGTGTTGGGGGTGTGGACAGCCCAGACACCTGGAAAGAGACTGCCCACACCAGGAAGAGCAGCCGGAAAACGAGTAAGGGTCGTCGTGGGGATGGGCAAGTCGGCGCCATCACCACCATCCACTCGAGAGACACTGCGTGCCGTCAGCCGGCGTATGTATGACAGCCTCATCGCGGACGGTTGGGTGAGAGGGAAGGCGTGCCGCGTGCTGGTGGACACCGGGGCAGCCGTGACCATCATCAGACCTGACGTGACGGTGGGTTTGCCGACAAGGAAGCCGAGCAAACCATACCAGCTTGTCAGGGCATCGGGCGACACCTTGCCTATGGAGAAGGAGGGCCTGCTGGAGCTGACCTTGGGACGGAGTGCCGTGCGTCTGTGGGTGTTCGTCGCGAAGGTGGCTGAAGAGGTGATTCTGGGACTGGATGCCCTCAGGAGCCACGAGGCGACGGTCGATGTCGGCAGGAAGGTCAGGTGGCTCAACGGAGAAGAATTTATACTCCGTCAACCCGAAGAGCGTCTTGGAATCTGCAGGGTCGTGGTTGTCCCCGCTAGGAGCGAGGTGGTGGTGACGGCGCGACTGGAAGGCCAGATAACCAGGAACATGATGCTGGACCAGAAGACGCCTGTACACGGACTATGTGTAGCCAGGGCATTGCTGCCCTGCCGAGAGAAGGTGCCAGTGAGACTGCTATATCCAACGGACACCGATCACGAAGTCCAGGCCGGGACGGAGTTGGGTACGTGCGAGCCCGTGGTGAGCGTAACAGCAATCGACAAGACACAGGAGCCAGTGCCGACGCAACACCTGGGGGCCCGACGAGAAGGCTTACTGGAGAGGGCGGCCGACCACCTGACCGCAGGACAGCTGGAGAAAGTTCGACAACTGCTGACGCGATACCAGCGCGTCTTCAGCCAAGGCGAAGGTGACTATGGCCGCACGGACTAAGTGCTTCACCGTATCGACACCGGGGACGCCCGGCCTATTCGGCAACCACCTAGACGCTTTCCGCTGGCAAAGCAAGGGGCGGTATGAGACATGGTGGAGGACATGAGATCCAGGGGAGTGATTGAAGAGTCTGACAGCCCTTGGTGTTCCCCTGTAGTCTTGGTGACGAACGGTGAGCTACACTTCTGCGTGGACTACAGGAAGCTGAACGCTGTTACCCGGAAGGACTGCTTCCCCTTATCCCGGACTGACGACACCCTGGACACGCTAGTTGGTGCACAGTGGTTCTCGACCCTGGACCTGAAGTCGGGCTACTGGCAGGTAGCTCTATACCCGAGATACAAGGAGAAGACCGCATTCTCCACCGGCCAAGGGCTCTGGCAGTTCACAGTTATGCCCTTTGGCCTCTGTAACGCACCAGCTACCTTAAACGACTCATGGAGTCAGTGATGAGAGGACTGACTTACGACGCCTGCCTGCTATACCTGGACGACATTATCATCGTTGGTAAAACTTTTGAAGACCATCTGAAGAATCTGAGTAAAGTGCTACAGAGACTGCAGGTGACCAACTTGAAGCTAAATGAGAAGAAGTGCCAGCTCTTCCGCAAGGAAGTGAACTACTTGGGCCACATAGTCTCAGCAACCAGAGTGGCCACAGACCCGGAGAAGACACAGGCTGAGAGAGATTGGCTTCGCCCAAAGGATAAGAAAGAGTTGTGCAGTTTCCTGGGTCTCTGCAGTTATTACCAACGCTCCTCTAAAGGGGTTCTCCAACATCGTCAAACCCCTCACCCGCCTGACAGAGGACCTCCGGCCTTATGTGTGGACGGAGGACGCCGAAGACTTTTTCCAGCACCTGAAGAAGACCCTGTGCAGTGCTCCAATTTTGGGTTTTCCTCAACCAAGTGGCGCCTTCATTGTGGACACCAACGCCAGCGACCATTGCATTGGAGGCATCTTATTGCAGATCCAGGTCGGCCATGAGTGGGTGATAGCCTACTACAGCCAGACGCTATCCAAGGCAGAAAAGAACTACTGCGTCACCCGATGAGTTACTGGTGGTAGTAAAGACATTGGAGCACTTCCACAAGTACCTGTACGGTCAACCATTCTACCTGAGGACTGACTATTCCGCCCTAACCTGGCTATTGAGCTTTAAGAACCTGGAAGGCCAGACAGCACGTTGGGTTCAGAGGCTGCAGGAGTACGACTTCACCTCGGAACATTGCAGAGGGAAGAGCCACGGTAATGCAGACGCTATGTCCCGAAGACCCTGTCCAGAGGAGTGTGGCCAGTGCACAAGTGTGGAAGAGAAGGAGTGTGCCGCAGCAGTCCGAGTAGTCACGGCAGAGCCTGCGGATAGCTGGGATAGCGCAGGCCTGAGGAGGGAGCAGCTGGCAGACGCAGACTTGCGGCCACTCCTGAGGCAAGTGGAGGCAGGGACGAGACCAACCTGGGAGGACATCGCACTGAGGAGCGCCACCTACAAGTCGTACTGGGCCCAATGGGACTCGAAGACCAGAGAGGGTGTGCTGTTCCGGGTATGGAAGTCACCCGATGGGAAGACGCAGAGGGAACAGCTGGTGCTTCCTCGTAGTAAGATCCCGGAAGTTTTGGAGGAAGTGCACGCCGGTACTTCAGGAGGACAACTGGGTGCGAACCGAACGATTGACAAACTAAGGCAGCACTACTACTGGCTGAGGCTCCGAGCAGACGCCGAGAGATGGTGCGTGGTGAGTCGCGGCCCCCAGACAAGGGATCGCATGCAGCAGTACAATGTCGGAACGCCATTCGAATGGATCGCTGTCGACATAGCTGGACCATTCCCAGTGTCCGACCGAGGCAACAAGTACTTAATGGTGGTCGTGGACTACTTCACCAAGTGGCCGGAGGTGTATGCCATCCCGAACCAAGAGGCAAAGACAATCACAGACTGCCTCGTGGAGCAAGTGTTCTGCCGATTTGGGGTGCCGTTAGAGCTGCACAGTGACCAGGGTACCAACTTTTGAGTCCAACCTAGTGAAGGAGGCACTACAAAGGCTTGGGGTGAACAGAACCCACACATCGCCTCTACATCCCCAGTCGGATGGCATGGTCGAAAGATACATTGAGACCTTAGAGGAACACCTGAGGAAGGTCGTGGGCAGCCATCAGCGAGACTGGGACGTCAAGGTGCCACTGTTCTTGCTGGCCTACCGCTCAACACACGACACAACTGGGATGACGCCAGCCAGCTTAATGTTCGGCCGAGAGTTACGCCTCCCTTGTGATCTGGCTTTTGGAAGCCCTCCTAAGGCGAAACAGCCAGCAACCGAGTATGTGGAGAACCTGGTGGACCACCTCCACGACATGCACGTGATGTCTCGCCAGAACATCCAGAAGGTGAACGACCGAAAGAAGACCCGCTACAACAGGCAAGCCAACAGCCAAGGGTTCCAGCAAGGTGACCTGGTCTGGTTGTACCGTCCTACCCAGACCAAGGGACGCTGCCCGAAGCTTCAACAGCCATGGCAAGGACCGTACCGGGTGGTGAAGAGGATTAACGACATGGTCTACCGCATCCAGAAGGTTCCCTGAGGGAAGATGTTGGTGGTACACCTGGATCGCCTGGCCCACTACGATGGTGCTGTTTGGGACGACCAGCTTTGAGGAGGGAGCAGTGACACCTAATTATCGTAAGGCACGGCCAGCTAGCAGCAGGGTGGACGACCGGAGACATTCAGGCCACACCTACCCATTTATCTTGTAGCGCTACGAGGGGATGGTTGGAAAAACATCACTAGCCATCTCTTTCCCCTCCCCCATTGACGTCTGGAACCTTCAGGATGATTCATTGAGCCGCGAAACTTCCAGGCACAGCGATCTGCGTATATAAGGGATGAAGTGGACAGTTCAGCTCAGTTCTTGGCGAGCAGCTGTGAGGAGCGCCCAGTGAGAGAATGGAATGGAAGACTGTGTACGTGCATCGGAGGAGTGTACGTAACTGCGAGTGCAGAGTAGAACTGTGACGGACGAACTGGTGAATTGTAATTGTTTGCGCTACGTAATTCTGTGTAATCGGCAAGTGTTCCAACTGTAATTCGGCGGAAATAAAGAACATTTTGAGTCTGTGCAATTGGATTTTTAATTTCACGAACCCACTAAGTTAAAATACTTTAGCCTACACATGGCCTGTGTGAAAGAACAATTAATTTCCACTGATTGACCTAATAGTGGTTAACTATAACTTACAGGTTTTAAGTCGTCATTAAGGTAGTTGTCTCATGTGTTTATGAGAACTCCTAAGTGGTTTACCGGGAAAAACAAGAGTCAGTTGGAGAATTTAATGTCATGTCGGCACGTTGGACACATAGTAGCTCAATTGGTTAGAGCGGCTGGATGGACACCAGAAGATCCGTGGTTCAAATCCCGGCTATGGCATTGAATTTTTCAGTCTGACTCTACCTTTCCATACTTTAGCCTACACACAACCAGAGTGAAAGAACAATTATTTTCCACATATACAGTGATTTTGCAAGAAAACCTTACACGATAGAAGTAAACGGATTCGGATTTAGTGTGTCATCATTATACAGAATCACATTATTTACTTTAGGCAACAAACAAAAAGTTTAAATCTTGTAACAGGAATTTGCGTCTATTCGTCGTTATAATTTATCTTCGTCTTCATCAGCCGTTAGGGTGCAAATTGGGACTGGATTTCTATGTTGGACGCACAATCCTTTCTCTTCTCGTGTGAGTTTTTGCGGCTATCTATTTCCTCTGGTCACCAGTTGTATCATCTTATTCTAAATAAGAGTCATGAGACATCTGTGTTTCAAGGCGTGGTTCGGAATAAAGAAGTCAAATTCTGTAATTGGTTATATTTATACAGATTCAAATTATAACTTAAAATGTTCCTGATCTAGTACCAGTATTCATCACACTCCACCATTACAACAAAAATCTCTCTCTTTAAAACGAGATTATTGATTTATCTTGTACTATTCAAAACTTTTATCTTCTCCGCGTCATTTTCCCACCATGAAGCCAGATTATTGATTTATCGTAACTTAACAAGACTGAAGAACATATCTTCCTCCTAAAGATTATTGACTTATTGTCACTATCGTTACTTACTTCTTAATTTTGTGATTGGCCGATCCAATGGCACGTCACCACATTACGTCATATTACGTCATACCATTATTATTTCGGCCAATCACACAATTACATACATTTTTATATATTTAATAATTTAAATATATTTACATAATCAGTTTTTATAAATTTATAAACTTTTCATACTTCAAACATAACCCAAAAGTACTGTTACAATCTGTAGGCTAGTATAATATTTGCTTCACCAGTCATATACTGGAAATTAGGTGGTTTAATTGTTGAATTTCTCTTGTGAGGATAGAAATGCACAAATGCTCTAGTTTTTCTTAAAATAATTTCAAAAGCTTTGCGTTATGATTCTGCTGATATATGGTATACAAATACACATAACTGCAAGGAATTAGTTTTATACAAAAAAAAGTCTGTGTGCCAATTGCAAGATACTTAATCTGTAATATTCAAATGAATGAAACTGAAGGAAGTGTGGTGCTGTACCTCTATTACATGTGATAAGATAATCACTACACCATGAAACAGCAGCAGGTAAAAGTTTTCATTTATAATTTAATATTTTATATATTTATAAACTTAAGGTGTAGCTACAAAACAAAGCAGCAATATTGTTTGCTATCTCAAATCATTGTTGAGATCTTCCAAAAGGGCATTATGTATAATAGCATCCATTTCTCAAGATTCTGATTTCTTGTATCTACTCACATACAAATTTTGTATAAGAACTGGGGGTTGGAATAGGACTGAAAAGGTTTTTTAGTATATGAAGATCTATTTTAAATGAAAACTACTATTAAAATATTATTATTTATCTTCTGCAAGAAAATCATAAGGATTGCTATTAAAGTAAGAATAATAAAAAGAAACCTGCACATCAAGGATTCAAACTCATTCTGGTCCACTTACAAGACATGTGCTTTACCGCTCGGCTATCATGCGTATGGCCAAGCCACGAAGTATCTCGCTATATTGTATAACTTTGAAATAAGGCCAAAGGAGTATTAAAGCATATATTGTGAACACAGCATCATTGAATGCTTCTGATGTTTTGCGAATCAAATTTTGTTTCTGGTAGCTGCTTTTCTTTTTTTTTTTTTTTTTTTTTTTTTTTTTTTTTTTTAATTATCTAAGGCTGTTGCTGTGTCTTCAACATTTAAAGCTCTCAATGCAATACACATTCATTACTAGAATATAACAACTACAATTTATTTTAAGATGCAAATTATGAATAAAAGCTATGTTTTGTAAACAATGAGGATTATAGTAAGAATACTGGTATTGAATCTTTAATGCTTTCAACATAAATATTAAATTAAGCTGTACAAACATTTTGTTTTTCAAATCTATATTCCTCAAATCCACATACAGTGATTATTCCAGGGCAGCAATTTTTCACATTTACGTAGTATTAAATAAAGGGGAATGCTTATTTATCAAGCTCAAAATTTTTATGTAAAAATGACTTAAAAATGTGGTCTTAAGAAAGTTGTTATATCTGATTGCACCTAAACAGTTTATCATTCTGGTATCATAATCTTCTCCATATTTATAACTGGGAAATTAAAATGATTTTGTTACTTTGTTTGGTAAAGCTTACCCCTGCCAGCTCCTAGTTCGATAAAACATGTATTATCTTGAAGCAGTTCTCTGTCAGCTAATAATCCCAATAATGAAGAGTTCTGTAAAAGATGCTTCCTTGTAGATGCTCCATAATTTGGATTCTTAAGCTCTTTGTTCAGAACAGGATGATTCCAAGTCTCCGCTGCAACATCTGGAATTATCTCTGTAAACAAAGGAGATGTTATGTGAAAACAACAATAATGTAAGGCACAATACAATGAGGATGTGTAGCATAAACCTGTGTCTTATAGTTTAAAGAGGATGGATGAACAACTGTACATTTTAACAGATGTAATACTTTCAAGCGATATAAAAGAAAAGTGCACAATTTAAGAGTAAAAGAAAATCCATCCTTCTTAACCCTTTCACCGATATGGACGTCATATGACGTCCAAGTTAAAATACCCCAAACCGATATGGATGTGTATAGAGTCCTGCGCATACATGCATTTAATGCTCATTTAACGCCAATTATTTTAATCTTGCTATTTTACAATACATTTAAATTAGTTCTATAAGGAATGTAAACGTACCCTTAAAGATTTCTTTTTGAATTGTACACCTCCAAAACTAGATAAACACCCAAGGGCACATCTGCAGATTCACACCAAACAATATTGGTTTCCTTGCGAACTTCTTTTTCGCAACACACTACACATTTTCGAAATGGTTGCGAATTTTTTGGTTGTGGGTGGTATCTTTTTAGGAAAGTGTTTTCTCAAGTATGAGGGGTGATGTCGTGGTGAATTTCCTACCCCCTAGTATACAGAGGCCGCTGAGTATTATAATACTCAATTAGGTTACGAGCTCTTTATACGCGCAAGTACAGGTAGATGAATGTCTTGCATGAATTTACAGTTCTGAAAATTACTAAACAACTGTGCATAGTTACATCCAGTGATATAAAAATACTTTTTTTTTTTTTTTTTTTTTTTTTTAACCATTTAACTGTTTTCCGTAAAGAGGGATAGCTAGTAATAGCTGATCCGCATCACCCATATTTGACCCGCCATTTCCCCAAACATGGAGTAGCTAGCATGCCATCTGTAGACCAGCACACGTCACTGCTACGTATGTACTAAAGACCTCCTTCATAATCGTACAACAAATCTTCCAGATTTCCTACAGTAATATCAGAAGCCTGTACACATCATACCCAAGCTAATTTATTTGCTACATTACGGGGATAAGCCATGGTTAACACTGAAATTTAACAATTTCAACTGTGCCATTCCTTTAGCTCTTGATAGCTATAAGAAATCACTCTGAACACAAAGAGATTATAAATAACTAAAATACAGAACGAAAACAGCTGCATAAGGCTACTAGAAACCTTGATTGAGAAACACTGTAATAACAGATGCTGACAGAGGGTTTTCTTTCCAGTGTGTGAGAGTGTAACGCAATATATTCTTGTATGGTTATCGCTTGGTATAGCATAAATAAACTAAACTTGAACCGGAGAATTCGCTTGCATAGCTATACATACATACATACATACATACATTGGCTCGTATACACACAAAACAAAATGATTCAAATATTAGGCGCGTTCGGCACAAAGAATGGCTTTTGCTACAGTGAAACAAAGTAGTGAAATTTCAACAATTTATTAATGCAGTCTGTACTTTATTGTTACTGTAGATTTATACTGCCTTTAATGAGTTTTAAACCAGTTTTTGTTTCCTTTAAATAACTAAATAAATACGGAAGATACAGAATTGTATTTATGATGCATTTTTACAGCATTTAACAATTTAACTGTCCTGTTCTGTTTATTGGGTATCTGTTTCCGGCCCCTGAAGGGTTTAAATGGCCATCAGCGAAGCGGTTAAGGAAACTCTGGTAGGACTTTCTTTAAAACAGTTTAAAGGAAGTTCTCAATATTTTTAAATGGTAGTATGAAGTAAAACTATGAAAATAATAATGCTAAAAGCATATATTTTACAGCAGATTTAGGCAAAAACAGAAGTAAAGTCTTTCCAAAATGAGGCAATAGTGAGATAAGACAAATACATACGTAAAATATGAAGCTACTAACAGTGAAGCAAACAAATATCTACAAATATAACAATTTGTAACTTAAAACTTCACTTATTTTATAAGAAATGGTGATATTTTTCCTATAAATTGTCCAGGATCGCGATTTCATGTAAAACTTTTACATATCTTCAGCCGGAAACAAAGCTGTCGCCATCCTTACGAAGGCTAGATGTTAATAAGTTCTTGTTAGTACTACTAAAATCTGAAAATAAAACAAATTTAAAAACAGAATCGACTGCCAGTATTTCAAAATTCATTATGCGATGTTTATTTTTTAAAATAAATATCTTTTCTCAAACCATTAAATCTATTGGACCATTTAATTGTTTTAATAATTTAACTTCTGGATTTATTTGATGGTTAAATGACCAAAAATGATCTGCTATGGCCGATTTATCAGTCTGTTTATTCTTAATGTTACGAAAATGTTCTTTCATTCTGGTTTCTAAATTACGTTTTGTCTTTCCAATATGAACTTTATCACAATCGAAACAAACTGATAAATATCAGCTTTTTTATTATTAGGAATTTTATCTTTTTTAGAGAATTGCAATAAATTTTTAATACTATATTTATTTTGATGAACTAAAGTTATACCAAACTCTTTAAAAAAAACTTTGAAAATGTTTATTAACTCAAGGATGGTAAGTAAATTTTTTAAAATTATAATCGTCTTTTATTTTTCTATAAGGGCAGAAATATCATTAACAGTTTTTTTTATATCTAAATTTTTCAATTTTTGAATGTATAAAGTATTTATTAAAACCATTAATTAAAGCAGTATTAATAATATGTTTATATTTTTTGTTAAATTCATCTTTATTCAGGGGTATATTTATTAATCTATAAATCAAACTATTAAAAACAGGAAATTTATGTGAAAATTTACTAAGCATTTTATTAAAATTTGAAATAAGAGATTTTAAAGGGTCTTTATTAATTTTTATTAAATCTTCACCTTGAAGTAAAAGTTTTACTCTATTAATATAATTGGATTTATCTAAAATTACAATTCTATTACCTTTATCCGCTTTAGTGAAAATTAAATCTTTTTGATTTAATGATTTAATAATATGTTTATTATTATTATTTCTCTTAGGTTGGTATTTATCTAAATTTTGTAATACTTTGCTACATTTCAATTTAATCAGTGATTTATTATATTGAGATTTAACTGTATTGGAACACCACAGTGAAGCGAAATAATTATTAATATTTAGATGAGTCGTATTTATTACACATCTGCTTCACTTTCACTTGAAGCAGATGTGTAATAAATACGACTCATCTAAATATTAACAAGTGATTTATTAGTTTTCACTTAAATCATGACTAGCAATTTCTACATCTACAATATAATCATCTATATTGTTTGAAAAATCTACACACGTTTTGGAACCTTGATTTAAAAAATTTAACTCTTTTTCATTAAGGTTAAAATATGAAATAATTTGGATTCTAAATTAAGCCAAATTGAATTACCTAAAATCTTTGTTAATTTTAGATGCAAATCATATAATTTAAGTTCAATATTATTTAAGTCTTTAAAAAGTAAACTTCTTTCGACTTGAATTACCTTTTTCTCTGCAGCTTTTTGATGAACACTATCATTATCAAATTTAATAGTTTTTCTAACAAAGATAGGAACCACCTTATGTTTTAAACAAAGATTAAAAAAATTAACAATTTAATTAAAAATTAATAAAGAATTAAAACTTTAACTCACTTTACGCATTCAACTGCCAAGGAGTCTATCCGCTGAAGTGCCGCAGCTGAAGTGCTGTGACTTGCCTCGCCTTTTCGTGCCCTCGCTCTGTGCAGGCTTATCTATCTCCGCCTCTTTTCTAGCTCATGACTGTTTCGCCCGTATCACGTGATGTATAGTAATTTTTATTGGAGGTTTGTTTTCCTTATATTTACCTGACTGGTCTTTCACCCCCTCATTTATCTATGCAGCAGTTCAGTTTAGTTCCACCGGGGTTTATGATCCTTGGAGTCATGGCGGGATACATTTTGACTTTTTCTCATGTTTCTCGACCGCCTTGCATTCCTTAGGGGAACTTTGCCCTCTTGTCTCCCTGGTCCCCTTACGTGTTTAGCGATCCTTTGCTTGCTTCCACTTTTACTAATAATTTATATAGTTTTATCCTCCCTCACTTGCTTATAGCATTGGAAACCTACAGTTTCTGCTTCAAAACCAACCAACCAACCAACCAACCAAAAAATTTGACCGGACTCTCTGATTCTACTTTAGATGAATTAAAATTTTGGCAACTACAGCACATACTGGCAAGAATTATTTAAACACTTTTCCCTGACAAACTACCTAGAACTTAATTTCATTATTTCTTCACCCACCCACACCCATAAAAAACACAAGCTTGTGAAGTTCTAGACATGCAACTCACCATCATAAACATAATTGATTTTATCAATAACATATTGAAGTTTCTCTTCATCTATATCTCCAAGGACTTTGTGCTCTAATGTTTTGCAATCATCACCGCAATTGATGCCACCAACCAGATATGCTCTCTCTTGAGGTCTTGCATTACAGACTGCCAAATGCTTCTGTAAGTTGTTTTCAAAGCATGAACTGTAACACAATAAGATATAAATAACTATACAGCCAGTCATTCCTTGTAGAAAGCATAAAATCATAAAAATTGGCACATATTTCAAACTAATAACATTCATAATTTAATACTGTCATGGCCCTCGTAAATTATTTCACTTTAGCATCCAAAATTACTATACAAAACCTACACGCACGAGAGCCGACATTAAGAGACATATACTCGCTGAGCATGCATGACTTTACTAAGAGGAACCAGGGACTTTAGAAATTGTGAAAAGAGATCCAGAACTGCCTAAACCATAATCAATTGTTTATGGAACAATAACAGAGTACCTTTACATACTGCTGGAAGTGCCCCAGCCTCGGGCGTTAGAGATGACACAAACGGGCCTTCCCTCAGTGACTTCGACTCAACTACTACTTGGCATCCCCCAAGCTACCACTTGCAGCCTGGGCAGACCACACTTCGCCCTCCCCTCAACTTACCAATCAAAGCTTCTGCAACAAATTGAATTTTGCTGACGCCGTTAACGGTGCAGAAGATAATTTCCCTTTAACAGTCGTATTATGCAATTCCCATGCTACCTAAGCCATGACATCACTTATTGGCGCCAGCAAGGCATGTTACGTATGAACCTGCCATGTGGCAATAACCCTTCCCTTATATGCAACATCAATAAATCTAATAAAAACCTATTTGCTACAATATCATTACTATCCCTCACCAAATTTAGTGTTCCCTTAGTAGTAAAATGCATATTGGCACTCAAGGAATAATCTTGTCAATTCCAATTTTAAAAAAAAATGACAGAAAAGGGCAGGAAGGGGCTTTCTACTGCAAATAGATACCCACCCCTCTCTTACCAGTTAAACTTTGTTATGGATAGAGTCAAAATGAAAAATTCAATGCCATGTCTGGGATTTGAACCATGGATCTCCTGATTTCTGTCCAGTCGCTCTAACCCATTGATCTACCATGATCAAGGTGCCGTCCTGACATTAAATTCTCCATTTGACTCGTATATTTCCCCAGTAGACCACTAGGGGCTCTCGCATCCCAGATATACCGTTTGCGGCAACTTACTATCGTAAGTACTTGAGTCCCAGGCTTCATCATTTAACTCTTATTATTTTAGTTAATTGACTTGCGATAGTAAGTCGCCACAAATGGTGTATCTCGGATGCGAGAGCCCCTAGTGGTCTACTGGGGAAATATACGAGTCAAATGGAGAATTTAATGTCAGAACAGCACGTTGACCATGGTAGCTCAATGGGTTAGAGCGACTGGACGGAAACCAAGAGATCCGTGGTTCAAATCCCAGCCATGGCATTGAATTTTTCATGTTGACTCTATCCATCAAAACCTTAGCCTATATACGGCTAGTGTGAAGAAATGATTAATTTCCATCAATTAACTAAACTTTGATATATTGGTGAACAAATTGAATTGTGTAGTTATATAGCCTATTAACATGATGCCAAACCAATGTATTGGTCAAAAATTTTATACTGCAAAATAATGAAGTGCTGCTGGGACAAATATGTTTCCCTAAAATGGCTTATGTGTACCATCTGAAAGGGGTATATCCATCCTCTTAGGTGACTATGTTTAAAATAAAAACAAAAATTATAATGGATCTGATATAGAACACGTCAAATATAATATAAAAAGTATTTACAATTTCTGTCAAATACAATATAGAATTATTTACTATCTATTAAGATATTCACTTACACTAAAAAAACAATTCTGATAAAAATTGATTTGTTTTTTCCTTAAACCGATTTATCTTATATACTAATTTTAAATCATTTGGCAATGCATTAAACATTTTTACAGCTGCATGAAGTACCCCATTTTCCAATAGTTTTGTATTAGCTGATAGTGTGTGCATATTTTTTAACAATCTTGTGTTATGGTTGTGTATTTGTTAATTTATCAAAAAGTGTAAGCTATTTCTTTTTGCAAATAATAATAGTTCCAATATTATAGTTAAAAGGCTAATGGTAAAATTGTTTGTTGTTTGAAAAGAGGTCATCATATTTCAGACACTGAACAATTAAAACATTATCAAAATGTCTGACAAATCTATATTTTTCATTCTCTTAACTTTCTTATAAGTATCTTATTTCTACCAAAATTTAGCATTTTTGTTTTCTACATTAGCCCACTCTATATCCAGTAGACATTAGTACCAGAAGCTGGAAACTTAACCACTTGTGCCAGTCTGTTTTGATGTGGCACACCTGGTTTCTACTTTATTCCCACAACATCCATTGTGATTAACTCATTTACCATCTGCTATTTAAAACATGCCCTACAGTGATATATCAGCCAATATCAGTTTAAATCCCAGCTGGTCATTTAACCCTATAGAAGTTGGTTAAAATATAAATTGTTCTGTTATTTTTTAAGATATCTAAATGAAACCAAAAACAAATTTTTACTGAAAATTCAGCCTGTAAGGATAAACCTACTAACAGGAAGTAAAAATTGCGGCTGTATTTGATGGCAAATTAAGTTTGTTTGTTTACTTATTTATTTAGAAAACTTGGGTAGCTAATCAGGGTACAATATGCAGAGAAACTTGCTAGATATTTACTTCACTTCTGCTTGACCTGTACTTTGCTTATGCTAGCTGAAGATATACATCATTCACCGATGAAAAGCCTTTTTTGTAACCTTGTCCCTAGGGAGTACAGCTCTCTACTTATCTCTGTTGATGACTGTCCGAATATGGTGATGAGATTTTGTTCCATTATACTTAGGGAATGCTTGCTCAAACAATTACAAACCATTTACATCTGGTATCCTGCCTAGCATATGACATTCAAAACAGTTCAGTTATGACTCATCCAAAATCTGATACCTTCAGCTTTAATGAAAAATGCCTTTTTGGTTTTAGTATATCCAATAAATTCTATTTGTATACATACCATAGTCAGATAGCTGTCTTATATGTGTGACTTAAATACTACTAAGTATTGATAAAACTATTTATAGTCATTTTCTCACACTATGTTACTTACATTTTGATTCTTTTGAGGGACTAGTTTTGGGAGCTGTTGCTTTTATTTTCAACCTTGAAAGTCTGACTGCCATCTGTTATTGCTTGCAGTCTTCTCTATAGTGGTGGAATTATGAACTTCTTTATCAAATTACTGACAAATGGGATTTCAAAGTTCATTACCTGGTCTCTATATTTCATCAACATTCATCATCATTATCATCAACCACCACAACCACACAAAAAATCCAAAAGGCACAAAAACCATTAAACTGTCAGCAGAAAAAGAAAAATGCACATACGAAGTTCACATACCATCCCAAAGCCCATACCCAATTCCAGAATATATTTAAAAATATATTTAAATCATCATTCTGGTACCTAAAAACCCATACTCCATTCCAAACCTCCTACATTTTGAACGGAGAGACAGCATACCAACAATAGAAAAATCAGGAATACAACAATTTAAGTGTAAAGGCTGCAGTAAAATATATATTGGAAACACAAAAACAAAATTGAAAACAAGGGTAAAGGAACATCTCAGCAATCTAGAGCATACACAAGAAGAAACATTTGCAGTACAAACTGGCTAGAAAGTGAGAAATCAATTCTGAACCCAGGTTTTTATAAAGCTTTTCAAACTTGAAATAACTAACAGTCTGAGAAAACATTTTCATTTTGAAAAATAAAGATTGAGTTTTCAACTTTGAGTTAGTTACCTTCAAGCAACAAACTCAGCAAGAGATTCCTTGAAAAGACACCAGAGCATAACTGTGCTACAATCTTCAATATGACAACACCATGTTCCAGCAGTTAGCATTAGATTGATCAAAACATGCCCATTTTTTAAAAGTGCAACAATATCAGTAAACTCACTTTTACTATCTAGAAATTGTTTACACATCACTGTACTTAAAACTGATGACAAACTTGTAGTTCAAATTAGTAGTTGGTTTCCCATTTTAATCACTCCAGATTTTTGTTCACTTCAAGTTATTCTACAGCATCATTTACTACTAACATGGCGTGAACTGGAATTTTAATAGAACTTTAGCAACTTTCACAACTAGACTGCACCAAAAATTATTTTCTTCAGACTGCAAGAAATGGAGATGTTAAAAAAAAGAATGTGTTTACAATCAGTAATATGATGTTGCTGCATTCATTTAAAAACAGAACTTTATTTTCTGATATAACTTTCAGGTACACATAAACTTTGTGTCGGAAGGAGTACTTGAACTTTCGGTGTTATGTGTCTGATTATTTTTTGTGTCAAAGTATGCAACTGTATTTACCAACATGCTTCTGAGCTTCTGTCTTCTTCATATGTGTTTGAACCATGTGAGCATTGCATTTGCATAACCTTATACTATATATCCAGTAAATCTGCTACATTCTCAGAGTCTGCAGTTATTAACAAGTCAAACAACACATTGATGTTTACCGCTATAACTTCTAGTAGTAAGATAGCCTTGCTGAAAGATCTTTTCTGGATAGATAGTCAACATGAAAAATTCTATAATAATAACCAGGAGATAATAATAATAATAATAATAATAATAATAATAATAATAATAATAATAATAATAATAATAATAATAATAATAATAATAATAATAATAATAATAATAATAATAATAATAATAATAATAATAATAATAATAATAATAATAATAATAATAATAATAATAATAATAATAATAATAATAATAATAATAATAATAATAATAATAATAATAATAATAATAATAATAATAATAATAATAATAATAATAATAATAATAATAATAATAATAATAATAATAATAATAATAATAATAATAATAATAATAATAATAATAATAATAATAATAATAAACAACCTGGAGATCTGTGGTTCAAATCCCACCCATGGCATTGAATTTTTCATGTTGACCATCAAAAACCTTAGCCTATACACGGCTAGTGTGAAGAAATGATTAATTTCCATTGATTAACTTAAAATAATAAGAGTTTACGATGAAGCCTGGGACTTAGGATACTAAGTCACCACAAACGGTGTATCTCGCATACGAGAGTCCTTAGTGGTTTATCGGGAAAATATGTACGAGTCAACTGGAGAATTTTATGTCAGGACGGCATGTTGGCCATGGTAGCTCAATGGGTAAGAGCGACTGGATGGAAACCAGAAGATCTGTGGTTCAAATCCTGGCCATGGCATTGAATTTTTCATGTTCACTATATATCAAAAACCTTAGCCTATATACGGCTAGTGCGAAGAAATGATTAATTTTCATCGATTAACTTAAAATCTCTTCTGGATCCTATTTGGTATTCAGTTTCTTTAGTACATCAACACAGTGGTGGAGCATGATACTTTCCTAAGTTTTAGGATGATTCCAGTTTATGAAAGCATGCATTTTAAAACTCATCCAAGCCTCCAGTTATCTCTGGTCCCTATTATCTTGTAAGCCAACTCTTTACAGTGATTCTCGGCAGCAAAGAGGTCTCTAAAGTCAAGGAATCCTGGATTCTTCTTGCTATTTTTCAAGAATTGTTGATAAAACAATTTTACTTAATAAACTATATCACCTCGGATTTAGAGGTATTGCGTATGACCTAATAAGCTTATATATGACTAATAGAACTCTGTTCGCAGAATTAAATACTACCGGGAATCTTTACATCCCATAGTAAAAACATTGTATCACGAGTTCCTCAGGGCTCCATTTTAGGACCACTACTGTTTATTTTGTACATAAATGACATTGCCAATGTAATTCCTAATGATGTTAGTTTAAATCTCTATGCTGATGACACGATGATGGGATTTCAGAATAAAGACCTTAATAACCTAGAAATACAAATGAATGAAATTGTAAATAGTATAACTCAATATTTTAATAACTCTAAATTATGTGTTAATGCAAAAAGAAAGTGAATTAATAATCTTCAATTTTAAAACCACTCATTTTGAGCCTCATATATACTTGGCCAATGATATGATTCTACCTATCGATAATGTGGATGTTCTCGGTTTAACAGTTGACAGTAAACTAACATGGAATGAACATGTTAATAAAATCGAAAAGAAAGTATCATCAGCCCATTTGTTATACGTAATATATCAAAATTTGTATCAGCTGAAACTGCCAAGATAGTCTATTTCGCTTTCATTCATTCAATTATTACATATGGCATAGAGCTGTGGGGATCAACATCTAAAGCCAATCTCAAAAAAATCTTTACATTACAAAAACGAGCCATCAGATACATAGCCAATCTGCCAATGTATAGACCTTGTAATGAAGCATTCAAAACTCTTTTAATACTTTCCCTTCCCAGTATCTTTATATTAAAATCCATATTGTATATACGAAATAGGTCTTTGCCTCAATATTCAGCTATTCATAACTAAAACACTAGAGGAAAACAGAACTTGATAACTCAATCACATAGATTAAAATTATATGAAAGAAAGATTGATTATATTGGCAGTAAATTATTCAATAAATTACCAATAAATTTTAGAAATATTACTCCATTACCTAAGTTTAAACATATATTAACTATATCGAAATTTAACTGTATTGGAACACCACAGTGAAGCGAAACTTCACATAAGTGAAGCTGATGTGTCATAAATACGACTCATCTGAGCTGATGTGTAATAAATACAACTCAACTATAATTTAATATATTAACTAATTTTCTTAAATCAAAAGCTTACATGGAATAATTTCTGAATGATGATGATATTATAATTGACCTACAGTAACTTTTTATCAATGTTATTTGTATTACAATTATCTTTATGTATTATTTTAGCACTTAAACTGTTATTACTTGTAATTGTATTGTATTTATTTATTTTTAACTGGACTATGATCTTAAACAAGTTTTCAATTGTGTATACTATTGTACTTGTTATAAAGAGCAATAAAATTGAAATTGAAACTCTTTTCAATCAAAGAAAATTACAATTTTGAACACCTTGCTTGTGCTTCTTAAATAAGGTTTAATGTAACTAAAAAAAAAACCTATTTGTGGTTGGTTTTTAACACTCTATCACTCACATTTTTATTTTTTGAGAAATTAGTTTTGGAAGCTGTTGCTTTCATTTAAAACTTCAAAGGTCTATCATCTGTTGTTGTATGCTGTCTTTTCTCTGGTGGTGGAACTTATGAACTTCTTTATCAAATTATTGATTAAAGAAGTTCATAGTTCCATCATCAGGGAGATGATAGCAGACAGGAGATGATAGTCAGACCTTCAAGGTTGAAAATGGAAGCAGCAGCTTCCGAAACTAGTCCCTCAAAAAATAAAAATGTAAGTGACAGAGTGTTAAAAACCAACTACAAAGAGATTTTTCAATTAATTTGGATGTCACTGTCACTAAATTTCCCCAAAACAGACATAAAGGTTTAATTTGTTTCATTACTGAAAGATATCTCTCCACAGAGGAACTAGTGGCAGAAATCGTCAAAATTAGAGAGCCCAGTTTAAGTTTAAGAACTTTAAGTAATACTACATTTAATTCAGAAAATGTTAAATACATGTGAAGTTGTAATATGTAGGGCTTGTTGAACCTGGTTGATGCACAAATGGCTGAAAGTTTGTTTTAAGTAGCTCAGTATAAAATACGTTAAACTTTCTAATAAGACTGGAACAGCCACAGAGAAAAGGAGACACTACATGATTCAAACTTTTCAAAATCCAAAAGTGCAAGAAATTCTAACTGATGGAGTTCAGAGAACCAGTTGATTATGTCCTAAACTACTGTACTTTACCGTTTGCAATATCTACAAGTTAGCACAAAAGTGAATCGAGAAGATATTGACACATTGCTTTACTCATACTGTTTATTCACAGAACATGTTTCAAGAGCTCTTGCTCCTATAATCAGCTGGTTGAAACATGTCCTGTGAATAAACAGTGTGAGTGAAGCAATGTGTCAATATCTTCTCGATTCACTTTTGTGCTAATTTGTGTTTCACTGTCCCTACGCTTCTTTCAAGTTTATACTTTGAGTGATTAGATCTACAAGTTGTTGCCTTTTAGCTTGAACTTCATCTGCATTTGTTGAAAGAAACAAATAATCCTCTAAGCATTGCTTCCAAAATAAAATAAAATAAAATTTATCATGTGTCATTCAGGAATCTCGTGAATTCATCAACTTTTGCAATGCAACACTTTATTTCAATTTTGCATTGCAAAACATTTAATAATGTTTTAGCTTGAAGTACAGATGAGAATAAACTAAAAATGAAAAGTCAAAAAACTCTTGCATAGATACATATACACATATAATTTGTAACATAAAACTTCACTTATCTTATAAGAAATGATGAAAGTTTTCTTATTAATTGATTAGAATCGCAATTTCATGAAAAAGTCTCTCACATCATCAGCTAACAACCTTGTTGTCCAAGGATGTGATTATGCTGGGGAATATAATAGATAATGAAGCCAAAATGAGCACTACAATAAGATACCGCATACAAGCAGAGAATAAAGCATACTATGCAAATTTAAAATTGTTAAAAAATAAAATACTAACTAAGAAAGATAAAATCCTGATATATAAAACCTTGATAAGACCAGTAGTTACATATGGGGCAGAGACCTGGACACTGACAAGGTCTGACCAAGAGAAATTATGAAAATTTGAATGTAAGATAATATGGAGAATATATGGCCCTGTAGTAGAACAAGGTGTATGGAGGATATGCTATAATGAGGAAATTAACCAACTTATAAAAGGAGAAGATATAGTATGCTTTATTAAAGCACTAAGGCTAGAATGAATGGGACATCTGGAACGAATGGAGACAAATAGAATACATTTAATAGTGCTTAAAGCAAGACTATACTCGACAAGGAAGAAAGGAAGACCTAGGATGAGATGGATTGATGGAGTGATTGACAATTTGAACACTATGAAGGTGAAAGGATGGAGAGAAAACATTAAGGATAGGAAAGCATGGAGGCTGATTGTGAAGGAGGCTAAGGCCCACATAGGGCTGTAGTGCCAGTCGGTCGGTCGGTCGGTCGGTCGGTCAGTCATACATTTGTTTACTTCACTTAATAGCTTCATATTGTCGTGCGATGCCCTTTACGCAACAAGAGAGAGAGAGAGCGAGAAGTGGGGGTGAGGGAGACGGATAGCACTAAGCCATGCCTACACTAATGCATAGCGCTAATGACGTGCCAAGGAGAGACGGGGTGGGGACACAAGTAACCAGAAGTCACTGGTTTCCCCTTCTCCGCCCGCCTGGAAAGACTATGAAGCTCTTGTATGACTTCGCCCGGTGTGCATAAGCTTCCAGAACAGCTGACCCGCCTATAAATAGAAGTGTGTGCAGAGAGTCAGTTTTTACGGCGAAGAGTCGGGATAGTGAGTGTAGTGAGGACCTACGGCAGACGAACTGGAAAGTTGTAAAATAGTGGTAAACAGTTGTAAACAGAGACATAGCGTGAGTTGTAATTGAAACTAGAGCTTTGGAAGTGAACTCTTTGTTGTGGTCAAATGACCTTAGAAGATTGTATTTGTGTGTTACGTAATACTGCTACTGTGAGTGTATTTCTATGGAAATAAAGAACATTTTGAATTTGTGCAACTTGGACTTTTAATTCTTCGAACCCACAAAGTCACAACATTTTAAGTACTCTTGCATAGCACCTTGTTTCACCATTCCTTCCTTCTGTGTCATTAATAAATGATTTGAAGAATTTCTTCACGTCCTCTTTTACTTCCAAAATTACTTCAACCAAATGTTCTGAATATATCCAGTATGTTAGAACACATGATGGCAAATGCCATACTTCTTAAATTAGGTATTGGTCTGCTGCTATCTATGATTTGCTTTTGTCAGCAAGCTTTTGCTAGAAAATGAATGTTTAATAAGTTTTCAATAATGCAATCACATTCATTTTCCATCATAGTTTCTTCTTCAGTGATTCAGTAGCTGGTAAAATACACTATCGTAACAGCATTTCACAGCTCACAAACATGCACTTGGCACATGTTTGCATTTCCATCTGGGCAAACATACTGACGTTAGCACAAAGCTGTATGAAGTAATCTACATTGTTCACTGCACTGCCATTCTGTGCACTCCTGTCGTTCTCATACCCCTTGTGTTGGCTTTCCCGACGAGAAACAAGAAAGTGGTGTTTGCATTTTAGCTGCCTAATTTGTTTTAAATAATTTCCACTGAATCTATTGTGTAAATACAAGAATTATTTTTATGTTATTTTAATGCATTATGTAAAAACATATCTAATTAATGAGCTGTATTACTTATCATCTTTAAACTGTCAGCCAGGCTGACATGGCAAGCATGGACCGTCTACCACTGCATGAACCTTAAAAATAATTGATAACTAGGGACAGGATTTTAATGCAAATGCATAGTTCTCTTCTGAAGAAAGAAAATATGTTCTTTTGATACGTTAGTTAATTACTAACTTTCCAATAATTTAAATATATTTTATTTTACATATAATGCATATTTTGCCTGTTATGTTAATAAACATTCCTAAGCAGTTTGCAAATTATGCTGCATATATGCTTGTCTTATATATGTATTTTATAAATATATTACTTTATTTTACCTTCATATTTAATTTGAAACATTGTTTCTGGATAATAGGTGCTATTGAGTCAGTCTTGAATCTTGGTATCATTGATGGCAGCTCACATGCAACAACCAATACCTAAGTCACAACAAAGAACCACATCTTATCTGGTCACAGCCATTCTCTCATGGAGCTATCACAATTGAGTTCAAGTCTGGTGGTTATATTTAATATTAAATTTAATTTCAAGTTTATTGCTTACTATCTCATAAGATTTATAAAAATTTCACCTGCTAATTTACACAAAGGAAAGCATTTCAAAATACCATTTATAGTTTAAGAAATTTAATTCCAAAAATATTCTTGCAGGTTTGCAACCATTCTCTAGTTAAAACTTCAGATTATTCATTTCATTGGTGGCATAGGTAACTTATATACGGTTTATTACTGAATAATAATCCAAAATTACATAATCAGCTGGATAAAATTAGTAAAAACATTAGCTAAGCCAATGTGTTATAAGGTAATTATCTAATTATTTGACTGTTTATGTACTAAAATTTGCTTATTATGGATCGATACACAGGATATTAATTATGGAATTTAAATTTGGAAAGGAGCTGGTATCACTCTTTTGAACAGAATACTTTTTCTTAAAAAAAAATAAACCTGAGAATACATAAAAGGAAAGTATCATGCAAATGTATTTCTAAAACTCAAAACATACTGATGGTGACCTTTCTATGTATGTTTAAGGCTATTTTATTAGTTACAGATGCAAGATATAACATAGCATGTAAAAGTGACTATAACATTTATAGCATAAGTAATCCAATTAATTTCTTTAGAATATTGTCACATTGGTGATCACACAAGTCTGCCATGAGAAATTAACATACACACAAGGACAGCTGACACCAGGAAGCAAGTTGTATTATTACTACTCAAGGTTACAACGTAATTAAAAAAACTTCCAGTTCCAGAAATATCTACTGCACCTGGCAGGAAAATAAAGCTGATATGAAGTCTGTAGTGAGACAGTAACAGTGAGTAGTAGTGAGAGTAGTGTGTTTGGTGCTTAGAGCTGAGTGCGGCTTCATGGGGGATGAGTCAGCGCCGTGGAGCAATTCATATAAGTGTGGTATGTTCCAAGCTCCATAGTGAGGAGTCAGCAGGCCGTGGAACAATGCAGGAGGCAGTTCACATCAGTAAGTGCCACTTGGGGTGAGCAATCACCGAGCTGTGGAACTTGCGTTGAAGCAGTTTACATGTGAATTAAATTTAAAGGGAGTCGATTAATGACACTAAACAACACTTACTTTTACACTTTAGTGTCATTAATCGACTCCCTTTAAATTTAATTTATCATAACAACACTGTTTTCAACACTTCCAAGAAAGGAATTACGTGTGAATATTGGAGTTGCATTTTAAATCGGCATGTGGCTCCATGTAGGAGGTGAAGACAGACATTATAGAGATTTTCAGTTCAGTATAGTGTTAAATACACAAAAGAACAATGTCATACGAATTTATACAGATAGTATGATACAAACGAGGTACTAACTAAATTATTAATAAATTAATCCACACTATTATAGCCTTAGTCAATTTAAGAACAGAGCTATACAGGTTGTGTGATATAAACAGAATAGTAACTTATTAATTTATAGATGAGTCATACTTATTACACATCTGCTTCACTTACGTACCTATTTTGAGGACATGTATCGCAAATCATCAATTGCATCTTCGGCTCTTATGCGACTAAAGCTTGATCCAGTGGTGTGGGTAGTTCTGGAGTTGCTGCTGCCATCTGTTGATTTAGTGATGAACTTAAATGTGGGATTCTCTTCTGGCGGGATTTCAAAGTTCATTAGTTGGTTTTTATGCTTTTCTATGTATATTCTCTCCCATATGACGAATTCACTATGTTTTTGTACGCATTTTAGTAATTCGGTGCTATCTTCAATTTCATGATTTTCAGACCAGAAATGAGCTGCTATTGCGGACTTATCAATATTTTTGTATCTTAAGTGCCTGAAGTGTTCTTTCTTTCTAGTGCCTATGTTTCTTTTTGTCCTCCCTATGTATTTTTTTTTTCACAGTCTTTACACTTAATCTTTTAAATGCCTGACTTTTCCTCTGGATTTATCTTATCAGTATTATTACTGTTAAGTAGGTTTTTAATGTTGTAATTGTTTTTTGGTGCCAATATTATATTGTATTTCTTGAATATTTTTTGGAACTTTTTTGTGGCCAGGGGTGGTAAGTAAATTTAGCAAATCTAGTTTCTTGTTTTATTGATGTGAGAGCTGTGATCTGTTTTAATCTCTTTTGAAGTTTGAATGATTTTAGTTTTTTATCTACAAGGTTTTTTCCATATCCATTTTTAATTGTCGTTTTCCTCAAAATAGGTACGTAAGTGAAGCAGATGTGTAATAAATACGACTCATCTGTAAATTAATAATTATTTCGCTTCACTGTGGTGTTCCAATACAGTTAAATCTAGAATACTAACTTGCTTTAATAAATCCATACACACGTATATATTTTGTTAGATATTTCAGAATGAATAAATTTTTACTGATGGTATTGCCAAGTTTATCAATATGTTCAGAGAAAGTGAAGCAGATGTGTAAAAAATGCGACTCATCTAAAATTTAATAATGTTCAGAGAAGTTTAAAGTACTGTCTAGTGTAACACCTAATAATTTAGCATTCTTGACCATTTTTACTGGTTCATTGTCAATGTTTAAATGGATTAGAAGATCTGTTCTTTTAGCTCCAAATGTAATTAATTCACTTTTATTGGGATTCACAAACATGTTCAAATTATAAAAATAATGCAACAGTTTATCAGTGGTTTCATTTAAGGTATTCTGTAGAGATGTTTTTCAGTGCTGTATTTTTGTAAAATATAGGCTGATTATAAGTTAGTATTGGGCTAATAATTTAGTGACAAAGTAATAAAACCTTTTTAAACCACTTGTCAAACTATAAAAACACTTTTGCTCCACTTAAATTTAAAATTAGGACATGTTTCACGGAACATGCATCCTCATCATCAACTGATGTTCGACAGGTTCTTCAGGTGACCGCCTCCCTCTCCCGGCGCTGTTCAACGATTTGAATGACGTCACCCACTATTGGTATTTCAAAGTTCATAGTTCTCCTTTTATTCTTAAAAATGTGTATATTTTCCCAAATTGTTAATTCCCAATACTTTTTTGCTGGTACCGAAAGTTTGACATCTTTGGAAACATTATGAATTTTTGACCAAAAGTGATGGGCTATGGCTGATTTATCTGTCTGTATGAATTTTATATCCTTGTTTCTATGCTTCTTTTTGTTTTTCCAATATATATCTCATATAAATTCCTGATAATTTGTTGGCTGGACTTGTGTTTTTGAGCAGGTGATTTACTATGTTTCTCATGCTGTATTTGTTATGTGGCACTAGTTGTATAAGAAAATGACAGAAAATACTTTTAAATTTATTAAAAGCCTTAGGATGATATGTAAATTTGGAATATATTTTCTTTAAGTCATCAGCTTTTAACATACTAATGTCCTTGATGGTTTTCTCTCTTTTATGTTTATCATTTTAGTAATAAATTTTGGATCAAAGCAACTCACATTTGCAACATATTTTATGCGATTTACTTCCTTGTTATATTCTTCCATAGTCAATGGAATGTTCACTAACCTATGGATTAAACTGTGAAATACTGCATATTGGTGTTCTTTTGGGTTGGAGTTATTGTTTTTAATGTAGTTATCCACATGTGTTGATTTTCTATAAATGTCATATTCTAATTTGTCTTCATTTCTCATAATTTTTAGATCCAAAAACGGTAACCATCCGTCTTTTTCTGTTTCAATAGTAAACTTTATAGATCGGTCTTGTAGATTCAATAGTTTTAACGCATCCTGTGCTAACTTTTCTGGTACTATGGAGAATATATCAACATAACGAAACCATACAATATGCGGGAATGCTTTTATCACCTGTGTTTCTAAATAACTTATATACAAATCAGCCAATAACGATGAGATGGGGTTGCCTCTAGCTAACCCTGAGGTTTGTTTGTAATACTTTTAATTGAACATGAAGTTGTTTTGGTTGATGCATAAGTTAATAAGTTTATTATATTCTTCAATTTGGGTTTCAGTAAAACCTTGATCTGAAAGCCATAGCTTAATCAAACTTGGTAGCTTTTCTGTAGGTGCGCTCATAAATAATGAACTGACATCAAAGAAGACTAAAATTTCAATATTAATATTTGCTTTATTTAATTTGTCAACCAATTCCAAGCTGTTTTTTATAACGAGAGAATCATATCTTTGTATGGGGTCCATTTCGTGTACTAATCACTTTGCTAAATAATATGTAGGTGCATCTATATTGGTGATAATTGGTCTCATACTGTCATCATTTTTATGAATTTTTGGTAAACAAATAATTCTGGTAAATTAAACATGTAAAAATTTTATTATAGATAGTACAGTACTTGATAAAGTTTAAAACATTGTATGATATAATATATATATAGAGCTAGAATAAATATTGTCACCCGAACGTCGGAACTCCCTATAGAACTGGCCAGCAGAGGGGAAGCATTCTGGCCACGCCTACCCATTTGTCTCGTGTCACTAACTGAAGGGATGATTAGTTAAACGGCGGAAGCCCCGTACTGTCTATTTCCCCTCCCACCAGACGTCTTGAAACCTCGGGATAATTGTGCACGCTGCGAAGTTTCCAGAAACGGCGATCTTCCCTATATAAGGCGTGTTGTTGGCGAGTCAACTTAGTTCTTGGCGAGCAGCGTGAGGAGCGCCGAGTGAGGGAACGGACTGTGTACGTGCATCGGAGGAGTTTATGTAACTGCGTGCAGTGGACCTGTGACAAACTGGTGAATCGTAATTGTGTGCATTATGTAACTCTGTGTAATCGGCAAGTGTTCCGATTGTAATTCGGTGGAAATAAAGAACATTTTGAGCCTTTGCAATTGGACTTATAATTTCACGAACCCACAGTCACAATATCTTTTCACTTGTAATATGTGCATGCTGCAAGTATGTTTTGTGGGGAGGGAGTGGAGATGACAAAGTAACTCAGAATTGTAAAGAGCACAGCCAGGATGTAACAATAAAACTAATTTACAGAAGACATTACAGATACATACAAACATATTGGCAAATGCATATAAATGTGACTTAAAATGTATTATCTTCTCATTTGTCTGTTTATATGTGAAATGTACTGCAATGCACAATATATTTTCAAATTTTAACTAACAGAATAGACAGGGATCTTCTGCTAAACTATTTTAATTTTAATTGTTCTTTCACACTAGCCGTGTGTAGGACGCACTATGAAAGTGTAGAGCCAGACTGAAAAATTCAATGCCATAGCCGGGATTTGAACCACGGATCTTCTGGTTTCCGTCCAGCCGCTCTAACCATTTGAGCTACAATGGCCAACAGGATGACATGAAATTAAATTCTCCAACTGACTCGTGTTTCTCCCGGTAAACCACTTAGGAGTTTTCAATAAACACATGAGACAACTACCTTAATGGCAACTTACTATGCTGTAAGTACTTTAAGGCCCAGGCTTTATAGTTCGGACCACTATTATGAGCTTGTTGTGTAACTGGGCCAGGAGCTGCTGCATTGTTTTCTGCAGTTCGTCAGGTTTATGAATGTCGAGCTTTTGGCCGAACATTCATAAACCTGAAGCTCGACATTCATAAACCTGACACGGCTGATCACCCGCAATGCCTTGATTAATAACGCTCGCTGTGACAGCTTCAAGTCTTACATATTTGCTGTTTCCTAATCTTGTAATGGCAGTGATCAAATGAGCAAAATTGTCTTTTAGTAGATAACAAATTTTCATGTAGCTTGGATGAAGCCAACAAGTGTGCTGATCTAATTGCAAACTGTCTTCAGTATCAAAATTGTTGAAAAAATTCTATTATTTTTTCATAAGCATAATAACATGCAGTATTTAACCAACTTTCCCATCAAATTACAGTGGGCAGGGGAGATACAGGAATATTAACAGCCATTTGTCTAAATAAGAGCGATCTGCTAGAAACATTCACAAATATTTCTTTTACCTTAGCTATGAAGCAGTCCACACCATTATAGTAGGAGCATATAACTTCCGCTACAGGATGAAGGCTGTGGCCCAAACAGGTTAAATGGACATCTTAGGATATATCATTTTGAAGTTCCTTTGCTGCTTTTAACATGAAACTTGCACCATCTGTAACGAAAAGTAGCACATTCTCCAATTCAATTCCACAAGATATTTACATTGCTGTGAAAAACGTCAATTATAATTTTATAGTTAATTGTTTCTGTAGCTTCAGACATTAAGAGAAATGGTTCCTTATATGTCTTTGATGACAGTACTCTCACAACCAATTTGTGATAAACTTCCCAACAGCACCATGAGTTTCATCTACGGAGATCCAAACTTTACTTTCATTCACAAATGGCATGTTTGAGAGAAGACATTCTCATAGCACTTAGTGATGCTGAATTTCTATAGAGTTGTTTCACTGGGTGGCTCCTGTTTATTGTATTTACTAAAAATTTTTTAAACTAAGGATGATGCAGTTTGTAAAAGGGTATATTGGTATGTATCATCATTTTACACAGATCTTTATAGAACTTCAATTGTAGCGGTTAACTTTCTTATTCTTCTGCTTTCTTTTTGTAGGCAACAAAAGATTTTAATATTATAATGGAGCTCTAATAATTTTTGCTTCTCTTTACAATTCTGAATTTCTGAACGACAGACTACATTGTATGTTTTCTCATTCACAATGAAATGATTTGAACCAAATTTTGTCTGAAGTTTTCAATATGGCAGCACATGATGTTTCTAACATATTGGACTTTGTATAGTGCAGAACAAAACATAGAGTGCACATGAACCAACTCTGCACTGCCGGTACTGGAACTGAACAACTGACTGTACACCTATGGGTCCATATGTTCTGTATGATTTCACAGGTAGAGTGGTAGTTGCATGAATTTCTGCTTCAGAGGATATTTGTCCTAGCTTTAATGATGTCTAAGTGAATAAATGTCACCACCGCCGCCGCCACCACCACAACCATAAGTGAAGGCCTTTATTTTCTTTTAATCATACCATAAGTAAAAGTGAGTAACAAAGCTAGTTTACAAGGACATATCTTATGTGTTCAATATTCAAGTTAAACTTGAAGATGGCTGCAATGTGCTGGCACTTCACACGAAATTGGGTCAATCAGAGTGGCTTTTTAATGCTCTTTACAAAAATTTAATTTGTCTTCAAACACCCACAGTTTTTAATGTAATTTTTAAAGTGTCCTATTTTTAAATTTCCTATAGTATATACTGCAATGCATTGCAAAGTGATTCAACATGATGTTTAGAAGTACATAAGAGTGAAAATTGTGTCAACATTACCAGGTTACTTCGAATCAGTCTAATAATGGCGACTTCATGAGGAGATCTTAAGTAAATGACCCTAATGCATTCTGTTACATCTACAGCTCTCTGACTCTGAAAAACAGGACAGAGAACCTAACCTCGTTTGTACAAAATAAAAAAGCACATGTAACTTATTTCGGTATAAAGTTAGGAGACCAAGACAAAACTTTTGCGCTACGTACTGTTTGTCACAAATATGTTGCAGGTTTGAGGAAATGGACACAAAGGAAACTAAATCGTTACCATACGAGATTCCAATGGTAGGGAGAAAACAAGAAAACCTTGTAAACGATGCTATTTTTGTATGATGAAAGTTGGCGGGCATGACAAGAACAGTATGAAAGGAATTGTTTATCCAAAACTAAAATGAGCCATAAGACTCATACCACATGTCCAAACATTCCCGTGTCTGAACTGCCAACAACTTTAGAATCATCACCACCGTCATCATCATCAAATAAAACTTCAGATCATTATTATGACTCCTCACCCACAAAATGACAACCAGATCAATTTACACAATGAATTGGTAGTAAGAGATCTGGCTCTCTCAAAAGAAGCAGTATAGTTTCGGGGTCTCAATTACAGGAAAAACATTTGCTTACCCCAGTCACAACATCCTGCTGGTTTTGATCATGAGAATCAGAATTTTGTATTTCACTACGTTGTAAGAATGCTGAAGGTATATTATCAAGATATGGTGTTACATACAACACCATTGGCTATTTATAGCTTCTAACAAAAAAGCCTCATGGCCGTACTTCTACATATTGGAAATAAGTATGCCTCAGTACCAGTAGTATATTCTGTGCACTTAAGAAGGTTATGAAGATATGGAGATATTGCTGAAGGCATTAAACTACTCGAAACACCAATGTGTTGTATGTGGACCTGTATGTAATAGAAATGCTGTGGGACAACAGTCAGGCTTTATGAAGTTTCCTTGTTTCCTTGTCTCTGGAAAAGTTCTGCCTGTGAATCACAGTGGATTAGAAGAGAATGCCCTACCAGAAAAATGAATCTTGGAGGGGAGAAAAACGTGATTATGGCTGACAATTTCTTAGGATATAAGGAACATCCAGATTTTAAAGCCATGGTAAAAGATATGTCGATAGCTCTGAAAAATGTAGGATGCAATGTGAGCCTTAAAATCTATTTTCTTCATAGTCATCTTGACTTCATCCCTGACAATCTCGAACATTTTAGCGAAAAACATGGAGGAAAGGTTCATCAAGATGTGAAAAAAATAGGATCATGTTATCAAGGCAGGTGGAATGAAGGGATGATGGCTGCCTACTGTTGGTCTCTAAAAAGAGATTTAGAGCTACAGCATAGAAGAAAATCTTAAAAACAAAATTTTAATATGAAGAGGAAGCGGTACTGAAAAATTGCAATGTAAGACTCAGAATTTGAACTTTAATGTTGATCAGTTCAATGAATGAGTGCTGTTCAGTTTTGTTTATTACATACATTTGTAAACAATTTAAATTGTGATTAGGCCAAGGAACAAGTGAGTGCTGTTTGATTATGTTTACTGCATACATTAGTTTAGGTTGCATGATTTATGTGATTACCCAATAAGGCATAGTGAAAGGGACAAAATCAAATCAGTATCCAATGTACTAAGTAACAATACTTTTGATACAAAAATAGGATATATTAATGTTCAGGGTATACAGAACAAGCTCATATTGATTAATGACTTTGCAAATGATAATAACTTTGATTTTCTTTGTGTATGTGAGCATTGGTGCCAAGATAATGAGATAATTTTTAAGAAACTTTATTATTTTAAACTAGTACTAAGTTATGATAGACAGCACCATATACATGGGGGGCGGGGTGGCTATATATGCCAGCAAACATTTCGTTCCCTCTTGCAGTCCACTTCATCTGGACTCATTCTGTGCAGAACTTGACTTTGAAGCAGTGGGTATTATAGTCAAGGAACTCTAATTATAGTAGTACTGTACAGGTCCCCCAAGGGAAACCCCATTATATTTCTTGCAAAACTTCAGGAGCTCTTTAATTTTCTCTTAAAACCTCAATGGATGCACTTTATCATAGTAATTGGTGGAGATGTAAACTCATATTTTGATGTAACAACTAACAAACTGTAAACGACTTCAAAAATCTTCTTAGGCAGGTTAACTTCAAATGCACTAATAATAAACCTACAAGAGTTTCGGCTTGCTTAGACAACATATTTACAAATATTAATCAAACGCGTTTAACATGTGACACAGTAGCTTTTCCTTATTCCGATCATGATTCAGTCTGGCTCACAATAAAAAACATCAAAACAGGTGATCAATTGGCAGCAGGGACGAAGAAAATTGTTATATCTAGGCCCATAAAAGATAGTAACATTTTAAACTTTAGAATGTCCTTATGTAGTATGCAATGGTTGAAAATATGTAACTCGCAGCTCCCCATTGTACTATCAGTGGAAGAGCTCTTTGATAGATTTTTTACAGCTTTCATAAATACGTTTGAACTATGTATTCCAGAACACAAATGTACTATAAACAGCAATGCCATTAGAATGAAAGCCACAAAAAAATAACGTAAGTGGTTGGTACACACCACAACTGGCAGAAATGAAAAACAAAACATTGTTGTACCTAGATCTGTTTAGAAAAGAAAAAATGGAATCCGCGAAGCACTTTTATGTGAATGCAAGAACTATATATAAAACTGCTTTAAATGAAGCTAAAAGGCTTCATAATTTTAGAAGCATTGAATTGTCAAGCAATAAATGTAAAAAAGCATGGAGTTTGATCAATTCGGTAGCTAAAGATCGCAAAAATGACATCATAAATATAACCCCTGGTGAGTATAATGAGTTCTTTGTAAAATCTGTGAAGAAAATTAGAGATAACATTGTGTATCCTAATGAATCCGCAATAGACTTAATGAAAGATAGTAACATAAGACATAATAGCTATGATTTTGTATTTTCAGAAGTAACTCCACAAATCATATTAAGCACAGTGCAGAAACTCAAGCCATCGGGTAGCACTGATGTCTATAGTTTATCAAGTAATATCCTAAAACAGGTTATAGATAGCATTCTGGACTCACTTACCTTATGTGTAAACAAATGCCTTGTCGAGGGAATATTCCCAGATGTATTAAAAGTGTCCAGAGTAATTCCAATTTACAAAAAAGGGGACAGAAATCTTTCGGCCAGTTATCGACCCATATCCCTGGTTCCCATATTTTCAAAAGTGATCAACTCAATCATGTATGGCCAGTTATATGAGTATCTGGAATCAATTAACATAATTACAGATTCGCAGTATGGTTTCAGAAAAGGGAAATCTACCATTGATGCTATAGTTACACTAATACAGAAAGTACTTACAGCCTTCGAAAATAAAAGTTATGCACAGGCCACATTCTGTGACCTAAGTAAGGCTTTCGACTGTGTAGACCACACCTATCTTCTTAGTAAGTTAACTTTATATGGGATAAAAAGCCCTGCTATCGACCTTCTCAGCTCATACCTAGGAAATCAAAAACAGGTGGTTTGTGTAGGAAGCGAGAAATCAAAAATAGCTGAAATAAAAGACGGTGTCCTACAGGGTTTGACTGTGTAGACCACACCTATCTTCTTAGTAAGTTAACTTTATATGGGATAAAAAGCCCTGCTATCGACCTTCTCAGCTCATACCTAGGAAATCAAAAACAGGTGGTTTGTGTAGGAAGCGAGAAATCAAAAATAGCTGAAATAAAAGACGGTGTCCCACAGGGTTCGATTCTTGAGCCTCTACTTTTTTTTATTAATGAGCAACGATCAACCATCATTTGTGATTACACACTCTACCCTATATGCTGATGATACTACACTTCAGTTGCTTACATCAACGGTAGAAAATACACTGACCAAAGCCGATACATGGTTTAGAGCAAATGGCTTCTTACTTAATCAGAACAAAACACAACACATGCTTTTTAGTAACAGAGTAGTAACAAGTAGATAGTATCTCAGATAATGTTAAATTCTTAGGTGTCGTAATACAGCAAATTATCCTGGGCTCCACATATTAACCACATAAAATCAAAACTCTCCAGAGTCCTACACCTTATCCGAAACTTAAAAAGACATGTTCCGGAAGCTTACATTCGATCAGCATATTTTGCATTTTTTCATAGCATTATTGCATATGGTATATTACTTTGGGGCAACAGCTCACAAGTGTCGGACATACTTTTGTTACAGAAAAAGATAATTCAAATAATGTGCGATGAATCAAAGCTGGCCCATTGGAAACCACTGTTCATTAAACTGAAAATAATGACAGTAATAAATGTATATATATATATACCATACTGTTATAAAAAACTGCTTACCAGAGCTACAAAATAGACTAGATGTACACACCTATAGTACTAGATCTCATCAACATATAGATATTCCATATTGCAGACTGACGACAACTCAGAAAAGCTTTGAAGTGCTAGGCTCTAAATTGTACAATAAACTACCAATAACACTAAAACATAGTCCCGCAACAGTGTTCAAGCAGAAATTGTATGACTGGCTTACTGCCACATCTTTTTATTCATTACAGGAGTACTTTGAGATGTAAGCACCCTCACTATAACCACTTGTTGACCGATTCATTTATCTATGTTACTCTGCATATGTATATAGTGGGAACTTTTGAGGCACCTGTACAGTACAGATCGTAATTTTGACTTTGTACAATACTGTACTTTCTCTTGTATATTCTCCGTATAATTTAATAGAAACATTCTGTATTGTAATCTTTAGGTTATTCATCGACATTCATTGCTATTAAGCTTAACTTTGTACATACTCTGTATTATAGTGTATTAATTTGTATTGTATCTTCTTGACGTAGTCTATTGCTGTAAAGCTCAATGACAGTAAAATTATTATTATTATTATTATTATTATTATTATTATTATTATTATTATTATTATTATTATTATTATTATTATTATTATTATTATTATTATTATTATTATTATTATTATTATTATTATTATTATTATTATTATTATTATTATTATTATTATTATTATTACAGTTTACAATATGTCAACAACTTAGAAAAGAATTATACAAATAAAAATATTTAGTAATTATTTTCCACTTATCTTAAGAAGTTGATGACAATACTTGACTGAAGATGTGGGCAAATGTCCATGAAATTAATTTCGATTAGAGAAGATAGAAGTATTGTCATCTACTTCTTAAGATAAGTGGAAAATAATTACTAAATATTTTTATTTGTATAATATTTATTATTCCACTGTAACTAGCTTCATTTTCTGTATAATTAGAAAAGAATGTTTAGAGGGGAACTTATCATTGCTGCTTGACAGACTGTTTCCCCCACTCTTGCCTCTCCCTCCTTCTTTGCTTGATCTTGATGTATACCCACCTCTCCTTGGGCAGCAGGAAAAAGGGGAAACGCCTCCACTGCTCATGTGCATGTGCTTAATGGCCACTGTCCAGTATTCGAGGAAGAAAGAACACAGTGGGGGAAGTGTTCTCCCTACCCAAGTACACACCTATGCAGAAGAGCTTCTTTTCCAAATTGTTGACCTACAGTATATCTGTGTCATGATTAATATATTAAAATGTCTTATGCCCGATTTCACCAACAGATGTTAAAATCGACGTTAACAAATGTAACGTAACAATTGTCACAGCGCTAACACTACTGTTAAATTTCTTGCATTTCACCAACCTGTTTTCTTAAAATGTTAACAAACACGTGTTAACGCCAAGAGACTTACAAGCATGAAACAACTTTGTCAGTATTACGTAAATTTAAAATGAGGTGTGAAGGACAAGTGACTTGAACGTTTCAAGACGGCTTTACTTAACCATGTAATTTAAGCAGATGCTGAAACTGGCTACAGCCATTGTCCATGTATGTTTGGCACCTCTTTAGGTAATTATCCACCACTCGCCGTAGTTCACGTCCAGAAATGCTGGCATTCCCCCATTAGCAGAGAAAGAGTTAATAGGCCCAGTTATTTTTGAGTCAAGATTTGGCGCCTAAACATATGTGAATACAATTTTGCTCCCTTTTTTTTTTTTTTTAGAGAATTAACAAAAAAGATTCTGTAACAGCTCATAAAGTCACTCTTTCAATGGGAACAATTTAAAATGTGTTTCAGGACAGAATTATTAGTAGAGATTTTTGACGCACTCTGTCCCACTACTAACCCCCTAGGATTTCTTTCTCTGGGGTAACTTAAAGCATAAAGTGTACAAGACAAACCCCCACACCCTGGAAGAATTAAAATAAAATATCCACCAAGAAAAATTGCCAACATTTCTCCAAGTGAATTATGGCAAGTGATGGATAGTTTCATAAAGAGATGCCAAACATGTATGGACAATGGCGGTAGCCAGTTTCAGCATTTCCTTTAATAACATAGGAAGAAAAGCCTTTAAAAGTAGTTTTAAAAATGTTGTATGGTTTCATCTGTGCCTTTCTATGATAGAAGCAGATGGCAATGAGAGCATGGACAGGCAAAACACTGCAGCTGGTTCAGATGTTTTTGGGTCTCTCATTATAAGAAGGTCTGTCATACTGCAAAAGTTTGAGCATATGAGAGGCAACTGAAACATATACTTGTTTATTCTCCAGGGTTAGTTACTAAAAGAAATAAAGATGGATGAGTAAGAGAAATCTTAAACTGTTGTCAAACTCTAAAGAGTTGATAGAAAAGCCATCAAGAGACGATGCATGACAGAAAAAAAGAGAAAAAGATGTAGTTTCAATGAAATGTCACCAATAGATAATACCACTGGGTTCAACCAATAAATTCTGCAAGCAGAGTAGTAACTGTCCAAGTGTCCATCAATGCAACAAGCTCTTATGAAAATGACCAGCATATAAGAAGACTGAGTTTGCCAAGTTCATAAAGCAATGGTTCATTACACAGGAGAGAATTAAAATCATATGCTGGTTTAATTGCAATAACATTGGAGAAAAGAGATACAAAGAACTTCAAAGATACCAAAATCAAGAAAGTGACATATGAGGTGCAATCAAAAGACTTCCAGGATGAGGCAATAAACACAACACTTTGAATTGTCTATTCCACAATGTCACCCTAAAAGTACTCTCTTTGGCAGTTGATACACTTGTCCCAGCATTTTTGCCATTGTTGGAAACACCTTTGAAATTTATATTCTTTAAACAAGTTCAGAGCCTTCTGCGAATTGTGATGGTAACATCAGTGTTATCAAAATGGTAACCTCGGAGCTGCATTTTAAGAAGGGGAAAAGAAAAAAGCTAGCTTAAGTAAAATCTGCAGAATTGCCAGAATGGGGATTGGTATTTAACCTATTTTTATCCAAAAATTGGCAATCAGAAAGTAATTTGTGGGCTGGTACTTGGTTGTGATGCAGAAACCAAGCTCTTTGCACTGCACTCTCCATTAATCTTTGTAATACTTGTTTGTAGCAAACTTAATTTTTTTTGACAATGTAGCACAAATTCCTTTAAAGAAAAGAAAAAGTAGTCTTTGACTTCACTTTGAATCAAACTTGCCTAAACTTTTTGGGACACAGAAATTAAGGATTCTTCCATTATGAAGATTGTTGCTTCCGTAATGACTTTCTTAAAAACTAATTAATTTTGAAGCCATTCGCTGAGATGTGTACGGACAATCAGTTTTCTTTTTTGTCATTTGATAGGAGGTGGAGCAAGAACTTTGCAGCAATTCTTTTATTGTCCAAACTGTCTTTTAAAATACCTTTAACACCTACAAAGGAGTGTCTTAAGTCAGAAATTTCCCTTATTGTGCTGTGCATATCATTAAGTACCACGTTCCTCACCTAATTGATGCTTTCATCAGTTTTGTTGAAGCAGGACTACAGCAAATGATATGCATCTTAAACTGGTGTCATGTCAGTTTTAAATTTTGAATATCACTGAAATGCTTGAATTTTGCCTATTACTTCCTCCCCAAAAGCTGTTCTTAACATTTCATAGGTTTATGTTGCAGTATTACCAAGTTTAAAGTAAAATTTCATATTTGTTCTTTGTAACTGGCATTTTTGCTGCACAGAAAAACTGCATTTGCTGCAAAAAACACACTTATACTTCAGAGTTTCTAAAGCTGCAGTGCAAGGTTGCATAAAGCCATGTGACCTCTCATTTGATCAGAAAGGAATGCTGCATACACAGTCTGGATAAGAATTAAAGACAGCTCAATGGCAACATCATTGTAAGCCACTCTGGAAATGTTTTGCTCACACCTGGTACTTATGAAACAAGAACAAGGTCTGGAACTCTGTAAAGGATGTCTTTAGGTTGGTTTTAGATGAAAATTCAGATATGAATGAAAGAAATTAACTCAGTAGGCTGTTAAATTAAATTTAAAGGGAGTCGATTAATGACACTAAACAATACTTACTTTTAATTTTTTCCGGAACATGTTTCAGAGACTTTGCCTCTATCCTCAGCTGGCCATCGACTGGTTCTCATTGGTGTAGTTGACGATATTTTGTCATAGGTCTCCTCTGGTGGCGCTTCAAGGAACTTGCTGAACAAATCTTTCTGGGGGATGTCGAAATTGAATACTTTGTTCCTATTTTTTTAAATGAAGATTTGTTCCCATGTGGATAGTTCTTGTTTTCCTAATGTATGTTTTAGTAGTTTTGGTTCTGGATTTATGTTGTGGTTTTTTTCCCAAAAATGTGTGACAACTGCTGATTTTTCTAATTGTTTATATTTTATGTTTCTAAAGTGTTCCTTTGCTCTTGTTTCTAAATTTCTTTTGGTTTTTCCAATATAAATTTGACTACAATCACTGCATTCAATTTGATATATACCAGATTTTTTGTTAGATGGAATGGCATCTTTGATGTTTGAGCAAATTAGGTTTTTTAAGGAGAAATGGTTGACTGATGCTAGTTGAATGTTTTGTTTTTTGAAGACTTTTCTGAATTTATCATAGGCCCATGGATGGTAAGTGAATTTTTTGAACATCATATTAGTTTCTGTAGCTGAGAGGGTTGTGGTTTCCTTTATTAGCTTCTTCTTTTTTTGCTAAGTTCACTTTTTTGTCTACTAATGATTTGGGAAAGTTATTTTTTGTGCTATTTCAATTATTTTGTTGTATTCTGTTTTGTATTCTGCTGCTGTGAGAGGGATGTTTACAAGTCTGTGTGCTAAACTATTGAAGATTGCCTGTTTAGGGGATCTTGGGTTGTGGCCATTAGCTTTTATGTAGTTGTCTGTGTTGGTTTTCTGTAGATGCCAAAGTTTAGTCTGTTTTTATTTCTCATTATTTTTAGATCCAAAAATGGTAAATACTCGTCTTTTTCTATCTCTACAGTGAACTTGATGCTTTTTTCTTGCTTCAGTACGCTGTGCTAATTAAGACGTCCTTTGGTATTCTTAACCTTTGTAACCGCAGTATCAGACAGCGATTAGGAGGCGGCGAATGAATTGAAATCACGAGAATTAAAAAAGAAGATAAATTAATGAAAATGCTTTGCTAAACTAATATAAAATATTGTTATATTAATATGAAATCAGAATGAAATTAGAGTAGTGATTAAAATAGCGGTTTAATTAAGAATAAGATGGGAAGAATATAATTTAAGACAACTAACATGCTAGAATCCATGTAAGGGAGAGAAAATATTTCTGTAAAATCTGAACACAAGTCGGGGAGACAGGAAGAGGTGACCGTTAGCCTCTTTGTTTAAGGAAAGGTTCAATGTCTGAGAACTATAAGCAAAAATGTGTAGGAACAATAAGGTTTTCAAGATGCGGTCAGGCGTAAGACCTAAAAGGATTTACTTCGCTGTGGCGATAACGATGTATACCGTTACAAAGAGCCCAGGGTAGGCGTATCCCAACTCACGGTGGGATGTAACGTCAATGAGTTCGATGAGTTTTGCTAACCAATAAAGAAGAATCGAAATAAAATGAGAAACCAATAATAATGTAAGATTCGAGAAATAGGAAGAAGGGTGAGTTATTTTGGTCATGTGATAAGGGTTAGAGTAGGGATCAGAATAAAGTACGAACGGAATCGCAGAGTAGACGAAAGATCACTTCAACAGTCATACTACGAGAGGAAAGACGTGTTAGTGCGCGTGAAGAAGAAGTAGGGAAGATTTCTAAGTCCGAAATGTAAATGCACTTCTACAGTCATACTAAGAGGAAAAAGACGTGTTAGTGCGCGTGAAGAAGAGGTCGTAAAGATTTCTAAGTCCGAAATGTAGGGAAGTCAAGAATAACGCAACCAGCGTGAGAGAAGCAGCCGAAGAAGTTTATAATAGCAAAGTATTCGCCGTATAAAGAATTAAGAGAATTCTGTTAGGAAGTTTAGTAACAGGTGGTCACCGCTACCAATCAATCTGAATCAACGAATTGAGTGAGAATTAAATCAATTTTTGCAACGAACCAGTGTATTATTGAGACAACTGAGCAGCCAACAAACAACAAATCCATTTCCTACAACCATTCACCTGAAGAATAAGAGATCTCATAGCTCCAATTAGAACCCAAATCAAAAGTAAACACCAACCAATTGAAATCTGACATGCGGGTATGCCGCATAATGGCGCCGACACGTTGGGGCTTCGAATTGTAGGAAATGGGTGAAATGTAACGACGAAGGACGACTACGAGGAGAAGTGAGAAGAACGACGACGAAGGACGACTACGAGGAGAAGTGAGAAGACCGACGACGACAACTACGATGAGGACAGCAGAGACTACGAAGAAGACGGCAAAAACAACTACATAGAATTTTCCCCCAACCAAGAGAGAAGTTCAAGTTCTTTCGACATCAACTGAGCCTACTAGACGACGAGCAGCACGACAAAAAATTGGTAAAGACATCACATAAACACCACAGCCGTACAACAGAACTGTGAGTTACACATACTCAATTTATTTTTCTTGTAAATGTAATATCATTCAGTGAAATTAATATCTATGTAATGTCTTAGTAATAAGTATTTTGGAAGGGAAATTAGAAAATTTAAAGGGGAAATTCAATGCTTTTGAGAAATAAGAAGATCGTACAGAATAAATTTAAAATGGAAAATTCTGGGGAACAAATAATTATGGAGACAGAGAAAGAGTTGGAAGTTGTTAATGAAGAGATAATGGAAAGCAGTGTTATAGGATCAGTAGATGAGGGTGTAAATGGTGTAAGTAGCTTAAATGTAAATAGAAGTGACAATCCTGGGGTAATGGAAAATCTACAAGAGATGTTCCAGAAACTCATGGCGCAAATTACTATTCAGAGCCAATCACTAGAGACTAAATTAGTAGAACAGAACCAATCACTAGAGGCTAAATTCGTAGAACAGAACCAATCACTAGAGACTAAATTAGTAGAACAGAGTCAATCACTAGAAGCTAAATTAGTAGAACAGAACCAAACACTAGAAGCTATGGACAAATCACTAGAGGCTAAATTAGTAGAACAGAACCAATCACTAGAGGCTAAATTAGTAGAACAGAACCAATCACTAGAGACTAAATTAGTAGAACAGAACCAAGCACTAGAAGCTAAATTAGTAGGACAGAACCAAACACTAGAAGCTAAATTAGTAAGTCAAATTACAAACCAAGGGAAAGAAACAGAAACTAGAATCACTGTCAGAATTCAAGGAATAACAGGGGAAATCCAGTCGGTAAAAGAGGCCCTGCAGCGAGAAGTAGGTACTATAAGAAGTGACCTAGAAGCTACCAAATCTCTCGTTGCAGGAGTAGAAAATAGAATAGGGGAGGAAATTAATAAGGAAAGAATAAGATTAGATGAACTGACCACGACACAGGTAACTTTTGTACAAGAGATAAATGACCGGTTTGACACTGTAAACAATAGTATAGCAGCTGACATGGAGAAGTTAAAAGAAAAGGTAGCACGTGTAACAAATATTCAATCAGAGAATACACAAATGTTGAGGGAAACAGTAAGCGAGATATCTCAAATCAGAGATACCGTAACTGGCTTCCAGCTGCGACAGCAAGGGCAAGTACCTGAGAGTTCCAATTGTACTATACATACACACAATGGAGAGAGGCAGAACGAACAGGTTAGCGCCCCTTCTGTCTCTCCTCAAAGCAGCAATAATAGCGAAATAAATATGCAAAACGTAAATATGTACCCACCAGTGCACATGAATTTTCTAAGCGAATTGCCCCTCCCGAAATTTAATTGTCGCAATGACAACGCAGTACAATTTTTGGCCGACTTAGAAAAGTATTTTGTCATCAGAGGTGTACCCGAGCAATATAAAATGATAATAGTTCAAAGGGCGTTAGAATCTGCCGAACTTAATTGGCTACGAGTAACTGTGGGAGAAGGATGCAGCTACGAGTTGTTCAAAACAGCTTTCCTAGAAAAGTATTGGAACGCCAATGTCCAATACCAAGTAAGGAATCAGATAACAAATGGCCGATACCAAGGTAATAATGGAGAGTCTATTACTGATTATTTCCTGAGATATTCGCAAATGAGTAAATATCTACAACCTCCATTACAGGAAGCCGAACTGATTTCTCTTCTCACTCCCCACCTTCCTGAGAACATTAGAAATCACATGGTGGTAGCAAGACCTCAGACATTGAGAGAGGCAATTACATTGTTAACGGCTTTACAAAGCGTTGGGACGCAAAATTCACAAAATAGACATGAGAATCGAATGCCAGTGAGAAATCCACACAGACCGTGGAATAATAATAGTCATGACGGGGAAAGGGCACACAATCCCCGAAATTTTAACACAAACCATATGGCTACTCGTCAAAGATACGATGCCCACGTCCCGAGGGAATTCCCTAACAACAATAGAGGGAGACAGGGACCACCAAATTCAAATTCATATAATTTCCCTATGAGATATGTACATGTAACTAGGAATGGAAATAGGGGTCAACCCCCATTTCTTCGAAGAGGGAATGCAAGACCGACGTTCCGACTACCAGAAGCTAATAGACAGTATCAATCACGTGACGCTGGTAGAGAGAACCATACAGACAGACCTGAAGTAAGACAGAGGAATCAACTTCTCTCAAGAGAATGGGTGCGTTCTCCTCCACCCACACCGAGGGACGCGGCGCCCGAGGTAGATGAAAGGCCAGAGACGACACAGCATACGGGAAACGAATCCAGGGTGCGATAGAAGACGTCCCGCATCGGACCCGGATGAACACGCTAGTTCTTAATTTGAACAGGGACACAGCTCTGAGTAGGGTGGTACAAAATAAAACAGAAACAGAAATAGAAAACGGTACTCAAATAAACAATCACTTAACAGAATTACAAGAAGTGAGAGATGCTCCACGTATTGCTGCAATAATAAACAAAGAAAAATGGCACATTACCATAGATTCAGGATCCTCAGTTTCAGCTATAAGTCAAGCATTCTTTTATCACTTAAAAAACAATGGAATGAAATTGCAAACATTGCCAGTGAAAAGTGCATATTGTACTCTGGCGGTAGGTCGCGCCAAACAAAAGATTAATACACAAATGCTTTTGAAAGTCACCATTGGGGAGGATACAATAGAATTTGTATGTTTTGTTATTAATAGGCTATCTGTAGACATTATTATGGGTAATGACGTGTTGTATGCGCTTCAAGCTAAGTTGAATTATCAAATGGAAGCCTTGGAAATCAAAATTAAAGACGTCATAGTTAAAGTTCCGTTTAGCTCAAGGGAAGCAGAAAATGAGATAAGATTGACAGATGAAGAAAAAGAAATAGATGGAGAAACATTTTTTGTAGAATTTATACGAATAGGAGGAATGGAGCTAGTTAAGATGAATCCATTAGAAGCAGAAGAGATGGGAAACTATGATAAAGAAGTGTACGTAGCGGCAGAAGAAGGGCTTTTAGAGATGACGTCATACGGACTTGGGCAGACAGAAGCATGTGAACAGGAGATAATTACCCTACCAGATGATTTCCAGGTAGTCGAAAATAATGTAAACATGACCTATAGAATAAGAGAAACAGTAGCAAACTCGAACCTACTTAACGACCACCAAAAAAGAGATTTTTTTATAACATTGTATGTAAACACAGAAATGTATTTTCGAAACACACTGGGACCTATAGTGATTTTTGAGTATGTCGCATCTATAATACAACGTCGTACCATCCGTGCTCTAATCCAAGCGAGCGCGTAATGAAAGACCTAGGTGTTCATCTCCGAGTCCTTTGCTCATTGAAACAGACTACCTGGCCAGACCACATCAACTATATTGAGTTTATATTCAATAATTCAGTCAATTTAACCACAGGATATGCTCCTATCCAATTGCATAGGAATTTAACACCGGAACCAATAATAGAGGGTGTTCCGGAAAGTATCCAAGTGACGACCGAGACAGATCGAGAACGGATCCAAAATGCTGTTAAAAGAATAATGGAAAAAGTAGAGAAAAGAAACGCAAAGAAAATGCGGTATAAGAAGAATTGGGAACCAAAGGTCGGCGACTTAGTTCTAGTGAAATCGTTCGACAAGTCAGATTTGTTAGGAAAAAAGACTAGAAAGCTATATATGCTATGGAAAGGCCCATACCGGATTGAGAAAATATTTGGTGACAGAGCGTATGCCCTAATACACCCAAGAAATGGTAAACCGATAGGCAGATATAACATCTCCCTAATAAGGCCATATCGTCAGAAAAACGTTGTAAACAGTACAGAGCAGACCCAAGAATCACCTGTGTAAATGTGATTGAAATTATATATACGAAGATGTAAAAAAAAAATACCAAGTAAAAATTATATAATGAGTACGGGTAACGTTTTCGTTTGAAATTCAAACACTGCGTGGGAGTTGAAAGTTCCAAAATTCCTGTGCACAAACAAAAATGATAATGTAATAAGAATAACCACAGCTAATGAACATGTTAGAAAGATCTTTAAAAAAATAATTTGTGAAATGTAAATATAGTATAAGTACTGATGTATTCATGTGCCAAAAGGCTATGTTGTTATTGTAAAGGTCACAGACTTAGACGTGACAAAGTGAAAGAAAGTTGAGAGTGAAAAGTGAAGTGGAAAGACAGGACAATGAACTGCCAATGTTCACTGTCAGGTAAACGAAACACCTGATTACAGGTAGACAACTGAGTGCAGGTAGAGGTAACCATATTTGGACATCATTACGCAATGTGAGGACGAATGTTCTTACGGTGAAGGACTGAAAGATAAAGAAACGTCCCAATAAGTTAATATAATAATAATAATAATAATAATAAAAAAAAATCATTGAATGTAAAATGTAATATTGTAAACTGTAATATAGTAACATTAATGTAGTACTTAAGGAATATAATAAGGTAAAACAAGTTGATGTCAAGTGAGACAAGGATAATTCAGTGAAGTGTATATATAGTTGAGGTATCACGGATGTTATTTGTATATAGGGTAATAACCACATATACGACAGTGTACTTGTCTATGTACGTAATGTATCATATCTATAATTCTATGTATATGATGTACCATATTGACCATTCTATGTGTATAAAGTAACACACTGATGAAGATGAGGGAAACGGTGACCACCGAAAAATGTTTCGAGTAGGGAATGAGAAATTATAAGATATAAGGAGGAAATGTCATGACGGGGGTTTGACAAAATTTAAATAATGGGTATTTCATTTTTGTCAAACGGGCATTATGTAACCGCAGTATCAGACAGCGATTAGGAGGCGGCGAATGAATTGAAATCACGAGAATTAAAAAAGAAGATAAATTAATGAAAATGCTTTGCTAAACTAATATAAAATATTGTTATATTAATATGAAATCAGAATGAAATTAGAGTAGTGATTAAAATAGCGGTTTAATTAAGAATAAGATGGGAAGAATATAATTTAAGACAACTAACATGCTAGAATCCATGTAAGGGAGAGAAAATATTTCTGTAAAATCTGAACACAAGTCGGGGAGACAGGAAGAGGTGACCGTTAGCCTCTTTGTTTAAGGAAAGGTTCAATGTCTGAGAACTATAAGCAAAAATGTGTAGGAACAATAAGGTTTTCAAGATGCGGTCAGGCGTAAGACCTAAAAGGATTTACTTCGCTGTGGCGATAACGATGTATACCGTTACAAAGAGCCCAGGGTAGGCGTATCCCAACTCACGGTGGGATGTAACGTCAATGAGTTCGATGAGTTTTGCTAACCAATAAAGAAGAATCGAAATAAAATGAGAAACCAATAATAATGTAAGATTCGAGAAATAGGAAGAAGGGTGAGTTATTTTGGTCATGTGATAAGGGTTAGAGTAGGGATCAGAATAAAGTACGAATGGAATCGCAGAGTAGACGAAAGATCACTTCAACAGTCATACTACGAGAGGAAAGACGTGTTAGTGCGCGTGAAGAAGAAGTAGGGAAGATTTCTAAGTCCGAAATGTAAATGCACTTCTACAGTCATACTAAGAGGAAAAAGACGTGTTAGTGCGCGTGAAGAAGAGGTCGTAAAGATTTCTAAGTCCGAAATGTAGGGAAGTCAAGAATAACGCAACCAGCGTGAGAGAAGCAGCCGAAGAAGTTTATAATAGCAAAGTATTCGCCGTATAAAGAATTAAGAGAATTCTGTTAGGAAGTTTAGTAACAGGTGGTCACCGCTACCAATCAATCTGAATCAACGAATTGAGTGAGAATTAAATCAATTTTTGCAACGAACCAGTGTATTATTGAGACAACTGAGCAGCCAACAAACAACAAATCCATTTCCTACAACCATTCACCTGAAGAATAAGAGATCTCATAGCTCCAATTAGAACCCAAATCAAAAGTAAACACCAACCAATTGAAATCTGACATGCGGGTATGCCGCACCTTTCAGTACACTTCATAATATCTGTCTATATCATTTCAATTTCTTGTTGAAGCTATGAAAACAAATGTAGACTATATCGAGATTTAACTGTATTGGAACACAACAGTGAAGCGAAAAATTATTAAATTTTAGATGTGTAAAACATACGACTCATCTAAAATTTAATAAATGTAGACTACTTTCCTAGAATACACAATAAACTTCTACAAGCCATGTCCGCAATCTTGCTGGAAAAAATGCAACAATGGTCTGTATGATTCTTATGGAACTGATAAATTTTACAGTATCATTCAGTCTGAGACAGATCACTTACAAACGGTACATTACGTTAACAAGATGCAATCAGAAATTGTTAAAGAACAAAAGAAGGCTGAACAGCTTGTCACTAAAAATTATGAAGAATTCACCAGGATGCATTTCAAAGTGCCCACTGGAGTCACAAAATAACTGTTTCTACAAGCTGTTCTTTGTTAAACAGTTCTGCACTGTAGTCTTTTGAAGCTAGCAAAAATACACCAAAACAAACACAACGTTTATATGGTGCTTCTCATCTACAAGTTTGCATGTATATCTATGTTCAACACAGAGCAAGATGGCTAAGAAGTAACATGGCTAACATTCAGGTGGTCACAGGTTTGATTTCCAGGAACAGCCTCCCAACTTGGGTTTTTTCCATCCTTTATACTCCTTGTATCTCACTCTTCCCTCCAGGCCTGTTCACCAAGCCTTATGCTGAATGGAAAACCCACAAGTTAACTTGCATGTTACATAGCATCCAGTTCAAAAGCTGCATTGTGCATGTCATTGTTTTTGCAGGGAATATTTCATTATCAATGCCATGCAGTTTTTCATCCTATAAATGACTTTCCATGCACTCAGTTGTGAGGTACCTCTTACTATCATAAAATAGGGATGCTCATCATAATTATGTCTGCACATTTTGTCCAGTTCTGCATTAACACTTTTTAAACAAAAAACAGCTTTAAGATATAGAAGATGTACAATTATTTACAAAAAATTTGCCATTTAAATAATCTAAATGAGTAAATAAAAGAAAAAGCTTATATGAAGCTATTAAGTAATTTTAAAAATAACAACTGCTTTGCTGCACACAGATGAATTGAAGGCAATTATTGCAATGTTGTCTAATATTATCTAAAAATTAGAGAAAAAGAGAAAGTTTGCAGCACTAGCCAGTGCATGTCGCACTGTCAAGCCCTTGTTGTGAAGATGTTACCTTTCCTAAATGAAATTCTAGATAAAAGAGTGAAAGTAATTAATTTTATTAAATCATCATCTAGGAACACCAACTCAAAATGCTGTTGATGACATGGGGAGTTCACATGCATTTTTATTTCTTCCCACAGAAATGAGGGCTGAAGTGAGTACTAACATGACTGACAATGATAAATGCTGGTACAAAAAAAGCTGGCATATTTAAGCAATATTTTTCAGAAAGTTAATAATTTAGTCCTCTCACTTAAAGAAAAAGAAACAACAGTATTTTACACCAGCAATAAATTGCAAGGGTTCAAAACCAAAATTAAGTTTTGGGGAGAATCAGTGAACAATGACAATCTTTACACTTCCCAATGGAAACAGAATTTATAGAAGTACTAGGTACAGACATACCTGGGGATATCTCAGCGAGTTTCAAGTTCATCCAAGTATGCTTCATAGTTTCAACAATTTTATGGAAGAACTCCATAAAACACAAAAGAAAACTTTCGAGTTGCAAATGCATTCTCTGTTTTGTCAGTCTATCAAACGAATTAATTAATGAATGAATGAATGATTTTACATCAGATTGTATGACAAAGATAATTTTACAAAATAAATACTTTCAGAATTTGGATGTCAATTAAAAGAGGAATTTAAAGTTTAATCTGATACAGATCACCCTTTGCAATCCCTTATGACAATCAGGATTCTCTTCTTATGTAGGTGCTTACACAAAATACAGATTTTGCCTTAGTGCAGAGCCAGATATATGGCTCCAGCTGTCCCAAATTCAACCAAATACCTAAGTTATGTAAATCAATTCAATATCTCATCCTTCTCATTAAAACAGTTCTTTTACAGTTCCAAGTAATACTTTTGGTTTCGCTATATTAAAAATGGTTTTATGTACCAGATCTAAAGAGGTATATTATGGATTTACAATACTGCTTTTAGTTTGTTTCAAAATTTACTTGCTACTCTTTTTTTTTTTTTTTTTGTGGGGGGAGAGCAATGTATGATGTAGTGATATCAGAGCAAAAAATATACTTTTTTCAATTAATTAAACTAATGAAGATAGTTTCATATAGCTTTAGTTCTAAATTATAAATGTTAACGTAGTATGATTATATAAGTGCTATTTGAAAATTAGTGGTCCATGATTAAATTTCTACTGTACTCCATGATGTAAAAAGTCCGGGAACCACTGACCAAGCCCATTCACAGTTCTTGCACAGATTAGCTCTGTATGTATGATAAGATTCTAAAGCTAGCTAACTTTACCACACCAACCTCTCTTTGGCAAGACTGTTTATTCACTTTGCACAACAAATTGTATGCACATACTGCACATACATGAAGAGTTAAACTTACTGCTTTGGATCATTAGGGCAGGGTATTCTCTTGCAGTTCTTAGAAGCATCCTGAAAAATATATATAAAAAAAAAAAACAGAATGTTTTAATTCTTCACATGATATGAACATGTGCATATCTAGAAATTACACAAAGCAAAATAAGTCCCACAGAATTACTTATATGCCTTAAAAAATCTGAGTTTACAAATATGTTAACCTTTTGTGCAAAACAACTTTCACGTAAATAGTATGTTTATAGAGGATTTAATCTGAAAATTGATCCACACAGTAGTGTCTGTAAGACGCTATAAGGCAAAGACAGGGTAGGTTTTTATGGCCATGCTAATCCAAGGCCACAGCACCAACACAAAGCAAATTAGAAATGTTTGAGTTTGATTTATGAGTCACTATGTTTACACTCTAACTTCACTTGAGTGAAGTGACTCATAAACATAGTGACTCATAAATCAAACTCAAATATGAAGAATACTTCACTGTTAATAATGCTTCTGCTTTTAATATTTATTAAATTAGAAATGGTTTATTCCCTATTCCCCTGCCAAACTCTTACCATGATGACCTGCAATGAACTCTTAACACTGCAAAAATTAAAATTTCGCCTGATTTTAGTTTAGTGAGAGTTGCGACTATACCTACTCCACTTCTTTATCCTCAAATAGCAAACCATCTGCAAAGCTATCATATTACACTGAATGCATACATTTCAACTTAGGCAAAACTTTTACACTGTGGAGAGAAGTTCTAAATGGAGCTATTAAATGCTAGGTAAGGCAATGATGTCACTTTGCATAGAACAAAGTGTGTTTAATAATGAATATTTTTGCACTGATATATAATGCAGAAGGATACTAGAATCATTCCATAATAGGTTGAGTGTCCATTTTCGTGATGTTATAAAAACAAAATTTCTGTAAAAATAACATCAATCTTACAGAAAAGTTTGGAAAAACTGGATGCACAGAGAGAAAGAAGTATGTCACACATTCTAGGAAACTGACAGCAGAAGTAGTGGAGCAGGTAAGAAAGAAAATGCAAAGCAGTCTAAATAAATTTCTTAAGAAAACTAGAAATAAAACTTTTCCACAAAGAGCATACACACTGTAAGAAAACTCTGAAAACGTCTCCCTCGAAAAATTCTCATCTACACAAATTAAAATCATTTGATTCCAAATAGAGATTACACTGCAGTATTGCAAATGTAACCGAGGAATTATGTATGCTTGGAAGAATTTAGTAACAGTTATGTCCAAATTAATTGGGAATAAAAGCAATAAGGATGTGTTAAGATTTCAGTCAGTTAAAAGTATAGTAATTGAAAACTATTAAAAAATATAAAGTAAAATATTATTAACATGTTTTAACAGTTTAAAATAAAACATTGGTCTTGTAAACCAAAAATAAGTCTTACTTAACCACAGTTGATGCCTGGTTGACAACGGAAGAAAATAGCCTCCAAAACATGTTCCAGGAAATTTAAAAGTAAGTGTTGTTTAGTGTCATTAAACGACTCACCCTTAAATTTAACAACCACATACTAAAAGTATAAACTTGAAAGAAATGTAGGGACACCACATACTACATGGCAAGCGAGGTGTATTGGAAAACATTCACAACAGAGAGATGTTTACCTCAGCTTATCGCACATACACGGCGAGTCCAGTGTGTGTATACTCTGTTCAGATATAATCATGTCTTCTGGACAGCAATGTGTCATACATCGGCAGTTTCAAGAAAATCATATCATATAGACATAAGCAGCTTCCAATCATTCTATTTGTGTTTTGTAACTTACTGTACGTCAACTTACTAATATTTCACTCTTCTAATCGACCAGATAAGACCCGATAAGAGACGATCTCAGTGCTGGTCACCTGAAGGTCAATACGCCTCAATGCTCTGTTGAGTAATTAATAATAATAATAATAATAATAATAATAATAATAATAATAATAATAATAATAATAATAATAATAATAATAATAATAATAATAATAATCAAAAATTAAAAACACAAAGACAAAGTTAGACAAAAATAATAGATTGGTTTCATTTGATGTCACATCATTATTCCCAAGTACACCAACAGAAAAATGACAGATACTGTTAAAAGTGGCTAATTACAATAGAAATGGAAACAGTAGAAGCAGAAGAATATATCTCATTAACAAACCTATGGATTGAACAGAACTTCTTCAGCTTTAATGGTAAATACTACACACAAAAATCAGGGTTATCCATGGGCAATACACTTTCACCTTTTATGGCAAATTTATTAAAAAGTTCATTTAAAACACACATAAAAATGACCGTGCTGACCTCATAATAGCTCAATCAAAAGAGCACCTGCCTGCTGTGTGAGGATTCCCAGTTTCGATTTCTGGCTGGGGTTGGGGACTTTTCTCCAACAATGATTCCCCATCTTCCCCAGAGTCTGGAAGTATGAATGAGAGTATGAATGTGTGTATGATCTAAAACATAAAAAAACATCCTTCCCATGAGTCTTCAAGGTTTGGTACCGATGTTAATGGAATCTCAGCAATAGTTCCAAATAAACATTTACATGATGCATAGAACTATTCAAATCTGCAAGAAAAAAAGCTATAAAATTCACAATAGAAAAGGAAGTCAATGGACAACTCGCTTTCTTGGACTTAAATATAATTAGGAACGACACAATAAAATGTGGAATTTACAGGAAGCCAACGCAGTCAGAAAATTACATAAATAATCATAGCTAAAACTTGATCACACATAAACATACAATGGTAAACAATCTTACACAAAAACTAGACAACATACCTATGGATAAAGCAGACTGCTACAAAGAACAAAAAACCATACTTCACACAGCAGAAAAAAATGGATACAAGAACAGTCAGGTACTTAAGAAAATTAAAAAAGTGAAGCTAAAGAAAACCATTAAGGCAGCAACCACATTCAGTAAAGCCCGCCTCGATGGCATAGATGGTAGAATGTCTGCCTCAAGTTCAAGAGGTCCTGAGTTCGAATCTCGGTCAGTGTGAGTTACCTGGATAAGGTTTTTCCGGGGTTCTCCCTTAACCTTCAAGACAAATGTTGCATAACTGCAAGCTCCATGGACCCTGGACTCATTTGAGCATCATTTCACCCAATTCATTCACCGTCCGATATGACTTAACGTTGGAGGACGTAAATTACAAAAAAACATTCAGTAAAGAAAAAGACAGCAACAGCACATTCTATGGATTCATTTACCACCCAAAAACATTTAATAAATTTAAAAAGATTTTTAAAGAACAAAATATCAGCTTAACACTACATATACTCAGTATTAAAATTGTTAAATTAAAACAAAAGATGAAATCCTACCAATCAATAGATCCGAAATATACCAAATAAGTTGTAAGGATTATGAAAAATTTTATAAAGGGCAAACTAAAAGAAACTTAAAAGCCAAAGTCAAAGAGCATTTTAGAAACATCAAATTGGAACAGTAAAATAAGTCAGCAGTAGCATTTCACTTTTGGAATGAAAACCTGACCTTGAACCAAATCCAAAATTATTAAAAGGGTTGATGAACCAAATGAAACTGATAATGGAGAACATCTTAAAATGGAAAAATAAGATCAGAGTAATGAACTTTGAAATCCCACCAGTCAATAGTTTGATAAAGAAATTCATAGTTCCACCACCAGCCAGAAGACAGCAAACAGACGATAAGTCGGACCTTTGAGGTTGTAAATCGAAGCAACACTTCTGAAACATGTCCTTTAAAAATAAAAATGTAAGTGACAGAGTGTTAAAGACCAACTATAAATAGTACTTTTTTCAAATATCTGAGGAGATTTTAGATCTTACTTTCTTTATTGACAAAACCTGGTTTTATTTAACTGGTTAAGTAAACACCCAGAACTACTGCTCATGGAACACTGAAAATATTCATGAATTAGTTTAAACATCTCTCAATCAAAAAATGAAGAGTATGGGTTGAATGTCCAAGAAAAGAATAGTACTATCAACATTCTTTTATGCTACACAGAAATATTGGAGAGCAAGAGAGCTAATGGCTTAATTGCCAAAGCCTAGCATTTGAAAACAACATTCTTTTATGCTAATGCAAATGCCTATATATACAGGATGCAAATTTTATATATGTTTTTAGAAGAGGTCCATGATCAATTTTGTTAAGTTGGCATCTAGACAAAATACATATTTAGAACAATTCCATGGCTTCAAATTAATTAACATTGACACCTAAGACTCCAGATTTGACCCCACTTTGACTATTTTCTTTTTGGTTATTGCAAAAATATTGTATATACCATATGTCTGAAATGTACATAAACCAAGCAAAAGCCTTCATTACCAAAGATACACAGAGAAGTGCTTGTTCAAAAGAGACTGAAGAAAGTGGTGCCACTTGCAACACAAGCTTTAAAATATTTAGTTCATTCTAATATTGTCACCGACCGCATTATTGTGAGGAGGCACAGCCAAAGCGCACAAAGAAAGAGATAGTGTAACATGGAGATAAGGAACAGATAGTCGCACCACAGAGATAAAAGCTTGCCGAAACAGATAAAGAGACAGATAGCTTACTGGTAGTTTCGATATCTTGTTTGTTACAGAGCATTCCAGAAATGTCTAGAAATATGAGTAGAGGATATAAGGAACCCGGACTCGCCAGGAGGGGGAGTTGAAACGGAACTTGATAATCGTGTGCATACAGCTTTGTTTTGAAAGTGAACTCTTGTTTGTGATCAACAGCCTTGCAGATTGTATTTGGGTATGTTACGTAATTCTGCTACTGTAAGGGTTGACCAAAGTGTATTTCTATGGAAATAAAGAACATTTTGAATTTCTGCAAATTGGACTTTTAATTCTATGAACCCACAAAGTCACAATATTATAAATTAAAGTGAAATTTTACAGTGCCTTATTTCAGACCCGGCTGCTTCACAGCCCACTGTAGCTGGCCAAATTGAAAATTCATAGAATTTGAACTCAAACATATAGCTTTACATGCACACAAGTCTCATACCTTTATCACGGAAGGTTGGAAATTATGTCCTTCTGAAATTTTTTTATGCAAAAATGGATGAAATGTAAATTTTGTCATTTTTTTACTTGTTTTCTGGGGTGTTAGGATTGTGGTATTGTTGATTTGATGATGATAATGATGGTGTTTATGGGCACTCACAGGGTGTGGTCATCAGCACCCTTGAAAAAAGCAAATCATGCTAAAAAGGAGGTAAAAGAGCTAAAACAGATGTATCCTAAAAAAAATTAGATAAAAGCCACACACGTTAGTCAAAACGTGTGTAGCTTTTATTGTTGATTTATTTTATCCTTTTCTATCAAGTTTGTATTAAACCCATTTATAATTAGTGTATTTGTGCTGTGAATGTGTAGCAAATTATAGGGTCTATATCCTTTGAGGATACAGTTAATGGACGGAGGTTGAGGGATACAATAATCAAACCATTTGCAGAATATTTGTGACATTGAATGTACACAGGCATATTTTCAACAAGACTCTGTTACAGCATATACAACTGATCTTACTTGGAAATTGACGAAATGTTTAAGATAGGGTCATCAGTAAAGGACTATAGCAGCCGTGATACCCAAACTTTATGTGATGCAACTTTTACTTATGGGGGAAGTTAAAAAATGCAACTTTTACTTATGGGGGAAGTTAAAAAAATAAAGTGTATTAGTAAAGCCCAAATATGTTGGGAGGAACTGAAAGACAATATCACAAAAGAAGAGAGATGCATGGCAATACAAGGATAATTTATTTCCACACCTTCTGAGATAAAGAACATTTTAAATGCTTACAAGTTTATCAATTTAACAATTTCACACTTTTCCCTAACGAAAAAAGTAAAAACAAGTGATAATTAGAACCCTTAGTGTTATATTCTTGCATGGTGATATTCATTGTTGCTTGTAAAAAGAATATAGACTGACTGGAAGGCAATAATATACATTCGGTCAGTCATTTTCATGGTAAAATACATAATGGTAATGGTTAATAACAAATGAATAAATAACGGAAAAGGCAATAAAAAGCATAAATTTGAGAAATTAGGCATTTATATTAAAAGGGCAGAAATAGGCAAAATAAAATTGCAGTGTTTCTATCACAAATTTGTACATTGTAGTTTTACATTCAAACTTAGCAAAGATCTAACCGATTTTTGGCTTTCTACCAGAGTTCTGTTCTCTAATCATTATTACTGAATGATATGCTCTCTAATCACAAATCAACTCTAGTACAAATCAACCTCTGATGAGCATTATAATTTTAATTCACACAACACTGCAAAGTTTAACATTTTTCTCATACTTAGATCCTCATATCTTAAACCATCATGCATAATATAGTCATGGCTACCTCAGAAAATTGAGTTAAATCCCTGTACAGTTGTCCAAGTGTGTTTAAAATTTAACAATTCATATAAAATCAATCAACATAATTTCCTTCCTCAAAATTTGATTTGACAACGCCCACTCACTTCTAATGTTCAAGGACTCTCTTTGGGGAAAATAAGCTAACCTAAATTCGCATAATCAGCAATCGCAAAAATGGATTTTATACTGGAATACTGGTTTTGAATTTTGATGGGACTTCCCTCTGTATATGAATCCAAAAGTTTCTTAAAATTATCTTTATTTAAAGAGTCTTCGCTTTCATTATGTCCATGAAATATCATTTCTTCTCTACTTCCCTAATGGGATATTGGATGAAAAGCCTGTTAAGCTTAACGTTCTCATTGCATTTTACAATATATAGACGTGAGCTTTCCCAAAGAGCATCTGCAATTTTGTTAGTCTTTTTTCTCAGCTCCTTCAATCCGACACAATCATGTTCCTCATACCAACGAGTCTTACATTTCCTGGTGTATTTTGAAGATGTTCCACCACAAAGTTTCTTTAAACATAGCACTGCTGTTGGCCTACTGACATTTACCACGACGCATTTGTTATTTTTCCTTAAAGAAAAGGATATTTGGAGATACACCAAGTCAGGTGTTGGATTCGTTGTAAATCCCTTAAATATGAAAAATTAAACGCTTCACATATCAGACAATAATCAATGATCACTAAAAAATTACGTTTTTAGTCAGGATGCAAACTGACAAGAAATAGTAACACACAACACGCAGGGCTTGCTTCAAGCGGGTTACCACTTTTACCAACAAATTTCTTTTCAAATAAAGAAAAAAGTAGGAAGAAGCTTCTGTATTGTGTTGGTAACATGGTTGGTGCGGAATATACGGCTTCTATGAATCAAATCCATAGCCATGGTAGCCAGCAATGCATTCTGCCCCTCCAACCTCTCCTCACACACTGCAATTGTTGTGGTCACCTTGGCCTTTTAATAACGAATCACTAGTCAGGAAGTAAGCCAGCTGCATTATCAAAACGCAAGCACCAAAAGAGCAGTTCCATTACAAAATATAACTTGGAGAACTTCTATAAAGGAAAATTAAATGGTAGAACATAAAGCATAACCATGTAAGTTATTCAAAAACAAGTAGGTGACTCGGCGATTCAAATACATCAAGGAAGAACCGCCCCTGATTAGATGAAAAGAATTTATTTTCTCTCACATTACCAACACCATTGGTTTTCTGTTCATTAGTCTTCAAAAGAAATATGGAGATCCTTTGAAAGCCATCTATTAATTAAACATGCAAATACATGTAGTTTTACTGCTCAGTGCACACTTGTAAGCTAGGCTCATCATGCAATTTACTAACTTATATAGGTTTTGTATAAGCTTGACTCAGCTTCCACAAGAAAAATACTGATGATATCTTCAAGGAATAAGTCTGACCCTGCATATAAGTAATGTCTGCAATACTCCATTCCTCTATAACATACCAAAACCCAATTGCTCAGCAGCTTGGAAATGAAACCATTTTATTTTAAGCTATCCCACCTTCTGATTAATTTTATTTCTTTTCAGTTAATAAATTGGCTTATGAGTTCTTTTCTGCTTACAAAGCCAGATTACTGCATTTTTTTATTTTGAAAGGTTAATTCTTTCTACATTTTTGCACAGAATTTATATAATCATCTGGTACTAAAACAGAGTACTAAACTGGCAATGGAAGCAAACAGACATGTGGCAGAGATGCTTCCGCAGAATTGTGGAAAAAGAAGCTAAGTGACATAGCAACCACAAAGCAGACAAGGAGAAGTTACAAGAAATAGTAGCTTGGCAACAAGATTTAAACAAGAATGGGAGAAGTGGGATAGTAGAATTAGAGATTAAAAGAGCTCGAGAAGGTGAAAACGAAGATGATAAAAAAGGAAAGAAGAATGAAATGTACGGAAGACATCATGATAAGATACAACCTAATACCGTATTTCATCGCATAAGCCCCCCGCCCCCTCACATATTTCCCTCCATTATGATTTTTCACCACTGAAAATTATTTACCAATTAAACATCGCATAATTCCCTTTCCTGGTTCGTTCTTATTGGAGTGGACTTCAAACGACTTGATAATGGACAACAATGGATGCAATGCTTGCCACAAAAATACTCGTATTGCCATTGTGACAATGTATCGTAAAATTGAAATGTGAAGTTGCAGACGTGTTTCTAAGTCAGTTTGTTACAAGTCGTCTTAATGAGCCAGATATAAATGAAAATAGTGATGATATTGATGAAAATGAGACCACAGAATAGTCAGAGAAAAGAAACAATGAAACAATACATTGTAGGCCCAATGAAACCGTGGTATGTATCCAGTTCACTCACAAATTTCTTTATACCTAGCATATAACTTTTACATAATACTACATGGTTTCCCTTCCTTTCTGAATTGCTAGAAGCACCACTCGCATAATTCCCTCCCCAGTGTTTTCAAGTAAATTTTTCGAGAAAAAAAAAAAGGGGGGGGGGAATTATGCAATCCCAGGCTTCATCCTTTTAACTCTTATTATTTTAGTTAATTGATGGAAATTGATCATTTCTCCACACAAGCCATATATAGGCTAAGGTTTTTGATAGAGTCAAGTTGAAAAATTCAATGCCACGGCTTGGGATTCAAGTACTTACGACAGTAAGTCGCCACAAATGGTGTATCTTGATGCGAGAGCCCCTAGTGGTCTACCGAGGAAATATATGAGTCAAATGGAGAATTTAATGTCAGGATGGCACATTGGCCATGGTAGCTCAATGGGTTAGAGCGACTGGACGGAAATCAGTAGATACGTGGTTCAAATCCTGGCCGTGGCATTGAATTTTTCATCTTGACTCTATCAAAATCCTTAGCCTATATACGGCTAGTGTGGAGAAATGATCAATTTCCATTAATTAACTAAAACAATAAGAGTTATATGATGAAGCCTGGGATTCAAGTACTTACGATAGTAAGTTGCCACAAACGGTGTATCTCGGACGTGAGAGCCCCAAGTGGTCTACTGGGGAAATATATGAGTCAAATGGAGAATTTAATGTCAGGACAGCACGTTGGCCATGGTAGCTCAATGGGTTAGAGCAAATGGACAGAAACCAGTAGATCTGTGGTTCAAATCCCGGCCATGGCATTGAATTTTTCATCTTGACTCTATCAAAAACCTTAGCCTATATACGGCTAGTGTGGAGAAATGATTAATTTCCATCAATTAACTAAAACATGCTCTTGGTCTTTGTTTCCCAGGAGTTACGATTCGTAATGTACCTGGATGTGGCTGCTTCTCTTGGGTCATTCACTTTACTTATTTGAAGGATACAGCAGCTCTTTTTCTCACTTGGTTGAAAGGAATAAGTGGTTCATTGTAAAGAAGCAAATTCTCCTCTTACTGTTCAAAGAATTTCATAAGAGAAATTCTCTAGCTTTGCTGTGCAATGTGACATCTCGGCTGAAGGCTGAACTTTGACTTGTGCAATGAATCCTCAGTTCATGTCTAATCCTACTGCTACTAATGATGTATTTTAATAATGTTTTAACAAAGTAAGCTACAACACGCAACGCAACTGAACGCTCAAGCAAACTCAGTTTCCTGCACACAACTAGTGATAACTGAGCTGAGGAATAGGTGATTGACCAGTGTAACCCATGTGGCATTCTTTGTTTACGTTTCCATAGCAAAGACCTTCTCCTCTTGCCCTCCACGATGCTTTCTTGACAGCTGTTATGTACAAGTCTCACCATCGATTTTGGCATATGCCCTTGATGGCTAGTCAGGTCAGCGAACTCCCTAATGTTTCAAGCAAGCAGCAGGTGGTGCTGATTGATGAAATCAACATCGGAATGTTTATAATACTACATATAGATAGATCACATCATACACTTCCAATTCTAGCGATACAGTCTATAATAAAAATGTTGTACACCCAAGTTGTGTCCAGATTTAGTGTGGTTAATTGCAATACTATGGCTCCCATTATATGAAAATTAAAAGGGAAAACCTTGCATAGCTAGAGCTGCCAAACAGTATAGAACGTTCATGAATTTATGAAACAATAAGCAAACAATAGGAAAGGAGTATGTTCACCTGGTTCTTTCAAGATAATACAGAAGGAACAAGTCAGAGTTGCAAAAGCTACTGGTGTGTCAGTGTGTATTGTTTCTAGGATTCCAAAGGATAGTGAAAAGCATGCTCAAGAAGGTACTTGTTTTAATACTCCAGGCAAAAAATATGTGCCTAAAAAAATCAGAGATATTGATGACTTTGACAAATGTGTTATCAGACATACAATCCACAATTTCTATGCCCAAGATGAAACTGTGCCGATGATTGAAAGACTTTCGATAAGGATGAAGGAACTAATCGGATATGATAGATAGGAGAATATTTCGAGGGCTGGGATTCAAATGGGAGAAAACCAGAAGTAACAGAAAAGTGCTTATTCAAATGCAGTATATACACTCACAGTGAGAAAGTTATCTATCTCTTCGGCAGTTTAGGAACAAAGGTAGGCCTGTTACGTTTGAGTTCAAGACCTATATACACAGTAACCAAAACAAATCCTAAAAGTTGGGCTGATGAAAGTAATGCTGGTTTATTAGCACCTATATTCAAGGGAGAAAGACTAATTGGTCATGCTGGTGAGAGGCATTTTTTGTGGTGTTTAACGCCCACTTGTATTATATGCGGCACCGCAGGCAGCGACACTGATGATACATGAAATGAAGATGGTGCACCTGTGGAATGAGATGGCGGGGGAAACCGGAACAACCGGAGGAAACATGCCCCTACGCTGCTTTGTCCACCTCAAACCTCACATGTGGTTGCCTGGTATCGAACCTGGGCAGCTTTAGCAAAGGTCGAGTGGCCACTCGGCCATGGTGCGGCCTATGTGGGAGATATAGTTTCATACTAAATGACCTTCATATGTATATATCAAAGCAAAGGTCATGAAATATATACACAAAATACGTCAAGTGGCTGAAAACCATGTCCATTCCTAATCTTCCCCAAAATTCTGTAATAGTAGTTGACAACGCGTCCTATCGAAGTACTCAAGTAGATAAACCACCAACATTTGTTCAAGTGTGTGTGTGTGTGTGGATATCCAGAAGATTACAATGTTTTACACGGTCTGTCCAGTTCCTTCCCTGTTTACACCATTCTTCGAGCCTACAACTCCGAATGTCACATCGATACGGTAAATGAGTCGCATTGATGCTTCTGCCAAAATCCCTGGGGTGTCCTGCATCTTTTAAAAATCAGACTGTAAGCTCATGAAAACATGAGAAAGCCCCTCGGTGTCACTTCCTCCCTAGCCACCTGTACGCACTATATAACTGTGGTGGCCGTTTTTCTTCAACAGGCTAAGGAAGCATAATTATCCACAACCTTTATATAAATTATTATTGAGTTATTGTGAAAATAGAATAGTTTATATTCAAGGTATTAATCGGAAAATTTGGAAAAACATTACTAAAGGTTGTCCACAAGGATTCATTTTGGGACCCACTTTTTGGGATATTGTCATGGAGACCCTATTAGAAATATTCAATAATGATGCAAATATATTGAAAGTCACTGCATATGCTGATGATGTTATCTTTATGATTGCCAGGGAGTCATGATTACAATTAGAAATGAGGATAAATCATCTAACAACAAAATTAGCTAAATGGAGTACTGAGTCAAAGTTACATATCGCTCCACATAACAATGTATATTTTGGTGAAAGGCATGCTAGAAAGGAATCCCATCATGAAATATACTAATGAAAATATAAAATGTTGGTGTTATTCTAGATCAAAAATTAAATTTTAATAATCATATAGAATTTGCTAGAAACAAAGCTGAAAAAGTTATGTACAAATTGGCAAGAACTGTAAACTCAAAGTATAAAATATCCTTAAATAATATAACGTACCATTAGACCATTTTCGGATGAATAGTAACATACGCAGCAGCAGTTTGGGCACAAAAAATGAACAATTTTACAGTCGTGAAAAAATTAAGTACTCAAAGGAAGATTTTATTACGACATACTGGTGCAGTTTGCACAACCTCTTAGTACTCCTGATGGTTACAGGAATATGGCTTATAAACTTATTAATTAGATTAAGGGGAGCCATGTTTTGGCTGAAGAAAAATGATCGAGATAAAGTAAGAGGTATCATTGGCTGTGTATGTATAAATAAATCAGAAATTAAGAAATATTTATTGAATATTTGGCAAGAGGAGTAGTCCAATGCAAAGGTAGGAAGAAGAATCTATGACTTTTTTCCATCAGTAATTGAATGTCTGAAGCTAAAACATGTAAAACCCACGAAGGGTGTTATTCATTTTCTAACAGGACATGGACCTTATGGTACCTATTGGCACAAGATAAACAAGTTAAATAATTCCATCTGTAACATATGCAATGAAAATGACAACCCTGAACATGTTCTCTTTGAATGTAGGAAATATGCTTTACATATCTCAGAAGAACATAATATATTATGTGGACATCATTTATGGGATATCATAAGATCACCGGAGCTATATACTATACTATCAAATCTGGTAAATATAAATATTAAAAGTAGAAGCATTATTAACAGCGAAGTATTCTTCATATTTAAGTTTGATTTATGAGTCACTATGTTTACACTCAATCTTCACTTACTTATTGTTGTATAATTATACAACAAGTAAGTGAAGATTGAGTATAAACATAGTGACTCATAAATCAAACTTAAACTGGTAAATATAGTTAGTGAATTAGCATGGAAAATTCCATTAAATGAAATCATTCCATGACAAGACGTTCCAGCTACAATAGAATTTAGAAGATCTGAAAGATGTATTAATAGAACGAATAATGGAAATATCATCACAAATAAAGACATAGAAGTAGATAATCGGAAACCTATAGAGACTATAACTTAAGGCTTGAGGAATGGCATCAACTACATCCCACCTCAACGACCAGCTCGGAGGAGGAGGAGGAGGAGGAGGAGCAGGAAGCAGAGGAGTAGTTCCCATGAATGATCCAAGTACCCATTCCACGGCCTGCAATGAAATTGTTAATTTTCAGCATCTATCTAGGCAAGGAATTCATAGAAGCTCAGCAAGTGAAGTAAATTCTGTGGGTATTAAAGTTTTTATTCATGTATGAATAGTATTTAGAAGAAGGGTGAACCCTCCCCTTTTTAAGTTTTTGTGTCTCAAAAAGTTGTTATTTTTGTTTTGGAGGGGGGCTTTGCCCCTCCCTATTTAGGGGAGGGATTTTCTCTCCCTGTAGTGAGTTTATTTTGGGTTGAAGAAGATGATTATGTTGTGGAGATTTATTTTTGGGGATGGATATTTCCCTCCCTGGAGAAATTTTATTTTTGATTTGTGAAATTTGGATGAAGATGTTTGTGTAGTGTTGACTTATTTTTGGGGATTGGGTTTTTTTTCTCCCCTTACCAGAGAAATATTATTTTTGATTATGGTGTGTGAAAGAAGAAGATGATTCATTTTGTGAAGTGATGTTTTTGAAGTTTAGGAGATGGAGATATTATTTTTTGAAGAGGTGTTATATATTATTTAAATAAATTGTGTTTTTAGAATATTTATAAAAGAGTGTTTGAGTTAGTTTTTAAATTGGTGGATTGGGATGAGAAGGATATGTGGTTTTTGGTTTGAGGATGAAGAGTATTTTATATCAAGTAATTATATAAATGATGTTGAATGGCTGAATAAGTGTTGGTGTTTATAATAATTTTATTTTATAGCAAATATAATAATTGAGTTGATTGAAAGTTATTGTTTTTGTGGTTTAAAATTATTATAAATTGTTAAATTTTAGATATTTGGAGTTAACTATATGTAAGATATATTATAAAATTTTGTAGTTTATAATTTGGTTTAATTATTTTGTAAAACGGTTATTTAGAGGAAAATTTATAAATTTTAGCTGTGATTTTTAAGTGTCAGTTTTTTAAATTTATAGTGTGTAGAGATCTGTAATGATATGATTTTGTAATATATATTGAGTTGAAAGTATAATGTATGTAGTTTTGTTACTTATTAATTGTAAATATGTATGATGAAGTTGAAGAAATTATGGTATTGCTATGGTGGATTAGTTAAATATTTAATGTTTGCTTTTTGTTTTTGTGTAATTGTTGAAATTCTTTGTTGACTAAACAGTGTCTTAATTTGGGAAAGGCTCGATCATTAGCAGATTATTATTATTATTATTATTATTATTATTATTATTATTATTATTATTATTATTATTATTATTATTATTATTATTACTATTATTAGTGTGTATGGATTTACTAAAGCAATGTTCCTGAAGATCACTGCACATCACCAAAACAAGAAACATACACAATAATAATCCTCAGTAATCCTCAGAAGATATTATATATTCTGACAGTTGAGGCAGAATTGAGGAAATGTAAATATGTAGTCTATATTGCCAGTTATATATCACAGGATGGTTGGAATTTACGTAATTGATACATGTATATTCTGTTAAATTAATTGCGTTAGATGTCAAAATGTTGCACACAAATTTGCTAGGAATTTTACATTGTTAGTATCTCAGCTTTTACTAGTAATATGTATACTTATGCTTACTTTGTAGTAATTAATGTATAGTACCGGATACCGGTAGTTTAGTACGTAGTAGATCTATATTACAGTTTTGCTGAATACCAGTTAACTGGTTTACTGGATACCAGTTTTGAGTCTTATTTGTGATATGTATTTCATACTTGTAAATTGGTAGCTTTGTATTTGTATTTACTTTATTTTGTTTTTAAAATTTATCTGTAAAATTTTGTACTGTAATTGTGGAGTTTTGAAATTCTTTGGTTTTAATAAATAAGAATTTGGAAATCATGTCCCTGTATTAGAAATTAGGAACCGAATATAGATTTTCATATTTTATTTATGTATTTATTTGTATGCACTACAGTCCTTACGCTGTTGGATAGAGGGGAGGTGCTTAAACTCTCAATATAGCGTATTTTCCATTTACTACACTCTACATGACTGAACCTTTCATGCTATAATTACCTGATTCTCGCTTGTTCCAATTAGGTGTTCTCCACAAAATAGACTACCCTTCTTTACCGTCATTTTACAGTACCGTTGCTTTCGTGCTACATAAAAATGACAACTATCTTTTACATTTTCATTAACTCTTTCACCCATAACCACAGCAATTTAATTTCGCTACTTTAAGGACAGAACATGAAACTATTACAGACGCAACTCCGGTATTAACCACGGTATTAACATTACACGTTGGCAAGAGGCACAGATGAATACCAGATTATCAACTCCGTGGGAGAAATTGAAGCCGCATAGGGCGGGGCCACAGGCGGGGCCAGGCGGGGCGGTCCTTCGGAAGCTTCCCCCACACCCCTCGGACCGACGAGCGAAAGTCGGTAATGTAGTGAGCTTCTATTGCGACCGAGATATGGTACATGCGCTTTTCCCCCACCCCAACCCTCGCCGCCAAAGGAGCTGTCAATCTGGTATTCGTTTGTGGTTTGTGTCATGTTACAAGGAACTTCCGCGGCCGCATAAAGATTCGCGAAACGGGAGCAGGTGAAAGGTACATTTCGAGCGCTGCATGTACAGTAACAGCCGGATGCGTATTACATTCTTAAGAATTATATTTGGCCCACAGATTGATAATTAAGTATGAATAAAATTGTCATCGATTTATGAAAGTGTAAATATTGAAAAGGCCTGCGGGGACGTATGGGCAGCAAGAAGAAAGAGAATGGATTTTCACAAAGACCTATTGGTATGTAAGATTTAGCATGTAGCTAAATACCGAAAATTAATAACATGATATAACATGAATTGTGCCTTCATATTCATGTATAGTTAACTTCTTTAGATTAATGTAGCACTTTATACTGTAAAAAGGTTGTTTCACATAAAAAGCATTACTTTCATTAACCATGTTACTTTATCACTGTAATAATGAGGTTTTCTGTTGTTGTTTTTTTCTTTTGTCTTTTAGGGGGTCTTCATCTCAAGCTACCAGGAATAAGATGGCAGAAATCGAGAGTACAGAATTATTGGATATTGTGTATGTTTCTTGTTTTGGTGATGTGCAGTGATCTTCAGGAACATTAGTAATGTAGTACAAAGCTTTCTTTTCCGCGTATACAACAACTTAATGTGGCTTATAAGATATTTCTTAAAGTTTGAGTTTCATATCATATCAGTGGAAATTTTAACAAAAGCTTTGAGGAATATTTTGACAAACATTGAAAAGTGAAGTTACTTTAGACAGTTGATTGGGTATATTAGTTTCTGTGTTAGTAGTTTTAAATTTAAAATATTTGAGTCATATGTAAGTCCATGTAAGGTAAGTAATATCCAGTTTAAATTACTGAAAAAAATAGCTGTGAATTTTCAGATATTGTGGCTTTGTGGGTTCGTCGAATTAAAAGTCCAATTTGCCGAAATTCTAAATGTCCTTTAATTCCGTAGAAATACACTGTTCAATTCTCACGTAACAACATTACATCACATATACCACACAATCTTCCATGGTCGATGACAATAACAAACAGCTCTCGTTACAACACTTTACAGCTGTTTACTGCTGGCCTGACTGGTCTACAACTCATCTTGGCGAGTCGTCGCCTCCTTAAATACCTCATTGATAATTCTAGATATTTTCGGAATAAACAAGAATTCGCATGTCCTATACAACAATCAATATATCACTAGAATGTTCCAATTACCTCACTTATCTGTGTCGGTAAGTCTTATCTCAGTGATACATTATCCGACTGTTATCTTTATCTGCAGGCTCTTTGTGTACACAAACCACGCTTATCTCTCCGCACCGAAACTTCCGTGCTTTTCGCTACGACACTGGTCCCTCCTCAAGGCTGGACGTTCCGAACAGCACCATCGTAGCAGGCCATACGATCCAAGTGTACCACCCACGTCTTCCCTCGGGACACCTACTGCATGCGGTAGACCACGTCGTTAATCCTCTTCACCATCCGGTACGGTCCTTGCCATGGTTTCTGGAGCTTCGGGCAGCGTCCCTTGGTCCGGGTAGGGCGGTACAACCAGACTAGGTCACCCTGCTGGAACCCTTGGCTGTTGGCTTGCCTCTCGTATCGGGTCTTCATGAGGTCGCTCGCCTTCTGCATGTTCTGACGAGCCATCTCTTGCATATCGTGGAGATGGTTCACCAGGTTCTCCGCATATTCAGTTGCTGTCTGTTTTGCGTCCGGGAGGCTTCCAAAAGTCAGATCACAGGGGAGGCGTAACTCTCGACCGAATATCAAGCTGGCTGGCGTCATCCCAGTGGTGTCGCGTGTTGAGGAGCGGTAGGCCAGCAAGAACAGTGGCACTTTATAGTCCCAGTCTCGCTGATGGCTGGCCACGACCTTCCTCAGGTGTTTTCCTATGGTCTTGATGTATCATTCCACCATGCCTTCCGACTGTGGACGTGGGGGTGTTGTGCGGGTCTTGTTCACCCCAGGCCTTTCTAGTGTCTCCTTCATCAGGTTAAATTCAAAATTGGTGCCCTGGTCGCTGTGGAGCTCTAACGGCACCCCAAATCGGCAGAACACTTGCTCCACAAGGCAGTCTGTGATGGTCATCGCCTCCTGGTTCGGAATGGCATACACCTTTGGCCACTTGGTGAAGTAGTCCACGACCACCATCAGGTACCTGTTGCCTCGGTCGGACACTGGGAATGGTCCAGCTATGTCGACGGCGATCCTTTCGAATGGCACTCCGACGTTGTACTGCAGCATGCGACCCCGGCTCCTAGTTTGGGGACCGCGACTCGCCACGCACACGTGACATTGACGGCACGATCTCCCAGCGTCTGTACGGAGCCTCAGCCAGTAGTAGCAATATCGGAGTTTATCGATCGTTCGGTTTGCTCCCAGATGTCCTCCTGAAGTGCCGGCGTGCACTTCCTCCAAGACTTCCAGGACCTTAATCCGGGGAAGTACCAACTGCTCCCTCTGCGTCTTCCCATCGGGTGATACGCATACCCGGAACAGCACAGCCTCGTTGGTCATCAACGATTCCCATTGGACCCAGCACGATTTGTACGCAGCGCTTTTGGGTGCGATGTCCTCCCAGGTCGGTCTCGTCCCTGCCTCCACTTCCCTCAAGAGTGGCCCCAAGTCGGCGTCCACCAGTTGCTCCCTCCTCAATCCTGCGCTATCCCAGCCCTCCGCAGGCACTGCCGTGACCACTCTGACAGCTGCGCCACGCCCCTTCTCTTTCACTTTTGTGAATTGGACGCACTCTTTTGAGCAGGGTCTTCGGGACATAGCGTCTGCGTTGCCGGGGCTCTTCCCTCTACGATGTTCAGAGGTGAAGTCGTACTCCTGCAGCCTCTGGACCCAACGGGCTGTCTGGCCTTCCACGTTCCTAAAGCTAAGTAGCCAGGTGAGGGTGGATGTGTCTTAAGATAGAATGGCTGACCGTACAGGTACTTGTGGAAGTGCTCCAAAATCTTTACTACCGACAGTAGTTCTCGACGGGTACCGCAGTAGTTCTTCTCTGCCTTGGACAACGTCTTGCTGTAGTAAGCTATCATCTGCTCATGGCCGTCCTGGACTTGGGATTAGACGCCTCCAATACAATGATCGCTGGCGTCGGTGTCCACAATGAAGGCGCCGCCTGGATGTGGGAATCACAGAATAGGGGCACTGCACAGTGTCTTCTTCTGCTGCTGGAAAGCGCCGTCGGCAACCTCCGTCCGCACATAAGGCCGATGTTCCTCTGTAAGGCGGGTGAGGGGCTTGGCGATGCTGGAAAAGTCCTTTATGACGCAGCGATATTAACTGCACAGCCCCAGGAAACTGTGCAACTCTTTCTTATCCTTTGGCCGAGCCCAATCTCTCCAGGTCTGTGTCTTCTCCGGGTCTGTGGCCACTCCTGTTGGTGAGAGTATGTGGCCCAAGTAGCTGACTTCCTTGCGGAAGAACTGGCACTTCTTCGCATTTAGCTTCAGGCTGGTTGCCTGCAGTCTCTGTAGCACCTTGCTCGGGTTGTCGAGATGGTCTTCAAATGTCTTTCCGACGATGATGCCGTCCAGGTATAGGAGGCAGGCGTCATAAGTCAGTCCTCTCATTACTGATTCCATGAGGCGTTGGAAGGTAGCTGGTGCGTTGCAGAGGCCAAAGGGCAGAACTGTGAACTGCCAAAACCATTGGCCTGTCGAGAATGCGGTCTTCTTTTTGTCTCTCGGGTCTAGAGGCATCTGCTAGTAACCCGAATTCAGATCCTGGATCGAGAACCACTGTGCAGCAGCAAGCGTGTCTAGAGTGTCGCCAATCCAGGGTAAGGCGAAGCAATGTTTTCTGGTGACAGCGTTCAACTTCTTGTAGTCCACGCAGGAGCGTAGGTCGCCGTCCTTCTTCGTCACCAAAACTAGAGGGAACACCAAGGGCGGTCAGCCTCTTCATCATTCCTCTGGATTCCATGTCCTCTAGCATATCCCGTACCGCAGCTTGTTTCGCTAGCGGAACGCGTCTAGGTGTTTGCCGGAAAGGCTGAGCGTCTCCGGTGTCGATGTGGTGGATCAATAGGTCCGTGTGGCCGTAGTCGCTGTCGCCTTGGCTCAAGGTGCGCTGGTATCGTCTCAGCAGTTGTCGAATCTTCTCGGGCTGTTCTGCAGTCAGGTGGTCGGCCGCCCTCTCCAATAAGCGTTCCAGCCGGGGCAGCAGATGTTGAGTCGGTACCGGTTCCTGGCTCTCGTCGATTGGTGTTACGCTGACCACGGGCTCGCACGTCCCCAACTCCGTCCCGGCCTGGATGTCGTTATCGATGTGCGTTGGGTTAAGCAGCCTCACTAGCACATTCTCTGGGCACGGCAACAATGCCCTGGCTACACATAGTCCGTGCATAGGTGTCTTCTGATCCAGCATGATGTTCTTCATCCGCTGGCCTTCCAGTCGCGCCATTACCACACCTCGCTTCTCGCGGGAACAACTCATGTCCTCCCTCAGGATGACTCTGCAGATTCCAAGACGCTCTTTGGGTTGCTGGAGTATCACTTCTCCGTTGAGCCATAGGTCTTTCCTGCCGACGAGGACCGTCGCCTCGTGGCTCCTGAGGGCATCCAGCCCTAGTATCACCTCCTCTGCCACCTTCGCTACGAACACCCACAGACCCAATGTCAAATGTAGCAGGGCTTCCCTCTCCAAAGCCAAGGTGTCACCCGAAGCGTCACTAGCTGGTATGGTCGGCTCGGTTTTCTCGTCGGGAAACCCTTGTCCACGTCAGATCTGATGATGATCACGGCTGCACGCGGCATGGCTTCCCTTTCACCCAACCGTCCGCGATGAAGCTGTCATCCATACACCGGCTGATGGCGCGCAGTGTAACTCGAGGGGATTGTGGCCCTTCGCCACGACGACCTTTACTCGTTTTCCGGAAGCTCTCACTGGTGTGGGCAGTCTCTCTCCAGGTTTCTCGGCTCTCCACACCCCCAACACACGCCACTAGAACTACGCCGGTGTCCCTCGGCTGGTCTTCGGTCTGTATTATAACGGATACTCCTTGTTCTGGACGTCGGGGTAGCCGTCACCTTGGCCACCTCCATCCTCAATCCGGACGTTAGCACCTCGTGAATGGTTTTGTAGTCGCCGAACATAGGCGCTGATGTATATCGGCGTCTCTTACCCCATCAACGAAAGTGTAGGCGAGCTCTCGGGATACGAACTCGGATGGTAGGTCAACTAAGGCTTTGCTGGCCAGCTATTCAATGGCCAGGGCGAACTCCTGCAGAGTCTCCCCTGGCTGCTGTGACTTTGACTTCAATTGGCTGCGGTATGCTGCGGCTAAGCGGTTGTTTCCGAAGCGGTTCTCCAGGGCCTCCCAGATGTCGTTGGGCACCGCCGCTGTCTGGACCGCGTTCAGGACTTCTGAGGCCTTTCCCTGGAGGCTTGCTATTAGCTGTGCGGCGTCTTCCTCTGGTAACCACTTGTTGTGCTTGGCCACTGTGTCGAACTGGCGGCGGAAGACTTCGAACGTAGACGTGCCGTCGTACTTCGGCGGTTTGATGCGCAGCGCGTCAGCCTTTAAATCTTTCATCCTTCTGTCGACGATATCCTCGACCATGGCGTTCAGGGACTTCGTGGTATGTCGGCCTTTCCCTCCAGGTCGTTAACGCGGTTTGCCAGGTCTTAGACGCACACGTACACTTGACCCATCCACTTACCCAGCTCCGTGACGTCCTCCTTCACGTCAGAAAACTCTTCCTCAAATTTGACGGCTAGGGCCTCGTTCGCAGCCTTCATTTCTGTGGCCAGGCTGTCGTTCGCCGCTTTCATTTCTGTGGTTAATTCGGCCTTCATCGCAGTCATCGTCGCGGCTAAAGGATAAAGATATTTGTAAACACTGCGGAGAACATGGACACACAAAGAAAACGATTTTGTAAAAAGGGAGCTAGTAATATGCATTCCATGTAGTAGTAAGAAGAAAAATAAAGAAAGTGGAAAGATAATATCTTGTAAAAAGAGACAACACTGTCCGACATATAAAATGATATGGGAACGACTAATAATGGCACTTGAATCAAACGAACAAAAAAGTAGCAGCATATAATTGTAGTAGTTGGATACGTACAATAAGATTCGGACAGATTAACGCACAAAGATCAAGCTTAGTGATGATGGAAATCAGAAAATTGATCGATGGTATGGGCTTGGATGTGTTATGTATCCAAGAGCCATACGTGATAAATGGGACACCCATACCTATGCCCGTAACAGCACGAACCATTTTAGATGGAGATCATCCTATGGCTGTGTTAGTTGTACACAATAAAGAGATTAAGATAGCAAAGATTACACAATACTGTGATGAATATGTCAACTGTATTGAAATGACCATATCAGGAATGACCTTCATAGTATGTAATCATTACCTTCAATATATGGATAATATTGAAATACACTTGGATAAGATGACGAGTATCCTTGATAGTAATGAAGGAAAATCATTAATATATACTATGGATTCCAATGCTAAATCCAATTGGTGGTGGAGCAAGAAACCAGATGCGATGCTCGTGGAGAAAAGTTGCAAGAAACTATACTACGTTATAACTTGGAGATAACAAATGAATCTAATAACCCATATACATTCCAAAATAGGGTCGACGCTAGTGAGAACATTGATCTAACGCTATCCAGAGGTTATGTATGTAACAGAATAATTAATTGGAAGGTTACTGAAAATCTGACGTCCAGTATTCATAATTTGATCTATTTTGAACTTATTACTGAAAGATCAGATGAGGAGACAAGTTATAAAATTAATAAAATAAGATATCAATTGAAGAATGCAAATTGGGAAAAGCTCAGACAAAACTTCGAGATACCAACTACGATAGAACCAGGTGAAGACGTAAATAGAAAGGCTAAAGAACCTGTTAATGCAATACTAAGGGCTATGCAGCTGTCACTACGTAGGATAACTACTAAAAGAACAGAATATCCTATATGGAATGACAAATTACAAAATATGAGATCTAAGGTCATAAAAGCCAGAAAGCACTACCAAAAAGTATTGCATCACAGGAGCGAGTAATTAATCTTGGAATATACAGAGACTTAAAAGAGAATTATAAAATGCAGTTGGAAGAGACAAGAAAGGAGACTTAGGAGAGATTCATTGAGAACTTACAACCGGATACTTGGGGAATGCCATATCGAATAGTTATGGAGAAAATAACAGCACCTGAAATTATATAAACAATTCTTAAAGATGATGGAAACCTAACAAAAGGTTGGGTAGAATCCATATACTATTTACTGAACAAAATACTACCATCTGATCAGGAGAAAAATGAGGATATGGAACAACAGCAACTAAGATTTGAAATGCAACAAGAGTATATCAATGGAAATGTGATGTACCCACATGGCATATCAGAAATCAAGTTGGCTATAAGGGAGCTGAAACCTAAAAAGGCCCCAGGGCCTGATAACATCAGCAGCGAGGTATTTCAGAATTTAGAACATCTTATTGCACCATATCTATGTGTATTATTTAATGAATGTTTACTCTCAGGAAAAGTACCTTACTGCTGGAAAGAGGCTAATGTGGTGATATTGAAGAAGGATAAATTGAGGGACCCTTACAATCCAAAAACATACAGGCCAATTTGTCTTTTAAATACATTAGGCGAAGTACAAGAGAATTGATTGTACAAAGGTATGTATGAATACAGACTGATGATAGGAATGACTACAAAGCAGTATGGATTTAGGAAAGGTAAATCCACAGAGGAGGCCATAACTGCAGCACTCAGTACAGTTGGTTTCAGTAACAAGAAGTATGTCTTAGCAATATTTGTGGATATTGCCGGTGCCTTTGATAATCTGTGGTGGCCTCAACCTTTTAAGATTATGAGGGAAAACAATTACCCCAAGTGCCTGTATAACAGCCTGAGAAATTACTGCCAAGGCAGAAGAGCATTAATTTATGGAGTTAATAAAGTAATCACTAAAGAGATTTCGAAGGGGTGTCCACAAGGATCAATACTGGGACCAGCTTTCTGGGACATCTTGATAGAACCTATTTTAGAACATCTGTAAATTGTATACATACCTTAGATGTCATAGCGTCCGCAGATGATGTCCTTATAATTGTAGAAGGAAACAATAGCATAGAAATAGAAACAAATGCAAATAAGGCTTTGGAATTGCTGGATAAATGGTGTAAAAAGGAAAACTAAACATTGCACCGCAAAATCAGCATATATGCTGTTAAAAGGCAACTTAAAGAGGGATTTAATTGTTAAACTCAACCAAGTAAATGTGGAGAGGAAAAGTGCGGTGAAATATCTGGGAATTTATCTGGATGCTCGACAGAATTTTGATACACATATCGATTAAACACGAACAAAAGCCAGCCCATTATGATGAGACTTGTCACCTTAGCTACAAGGAAATTCAAATTACCACCTATGGTAATAAAAACGTGTCATATGAGCTTCTTAATTGGGATTACTGGATACGGCACAGCTATTTGGGCGCACAGGATGCGCCTAAAGAAAAACATAGTCTTATTAAGAACACAAAAGCCAGGCATTACTTCGATTAACTGGAGCAGTAACAACAACATCAACAATGGCGCTGTTGGTGACCTTAGGAATTTGGCCAACTGATCTACTAATAAAACAGCGAGGAGCATATTATTGGCTTAAAAAAGTAGATTTTGGAAGAGTTGAAGACATAATAGAAACGAGATGTGGGACCAAACTGGAAATGCGAAGGAAACTGGTTCAAATTTGGCAGGAAGAATAGGATCAGATACAGGGGGTAGGAGAACACATGAAACATTCCCTAGTGTGAAAGAAAGACTGAAACTAAATATTGAACCGCAAAGAGGAGCAATTCAGTATCTTACTGGATATGGACCGTATGCAACATATTTTAAGAAGATAAGGAAAAGAGAAAGCTATGTCTGTGATAGATGCAACGTTCCAGATAATACAGAACACGTAACATTTGAATGTGTAAAATACGAGGATTTGTTGTATGCAGAAAGATGTGAGCTGAGAGGAATATATATATGGAACATCCTGAGGCAGCAAGACGACTTAAGAATTTTGGAGCAGATTACAATAAAGATATCAAAAGTAATTATGTTAGAGTATCAACAACGACAACGATCTGAACACCAGCCCAGAAGGGAACAACAAGTACATGCCACACCTAGAAGTTCCACAAGGACCCAACAGAATAGAGAAGAAAACATGAGGACTAGATAATTTAGAGACATTTCCAGGACGATATAATTGGAGCTAGCTAATCGATAGAAAATTGAATTGTTAGTTAACTTGTAATTTAAAAAAGATTTTGATAAATAAATACACTAGTATTAGGAAGCTGCTGCTTTACAGTAGCTATAGGTTAATATGTAGGATTAGAAGTTATCTGCACAGAAAATTGTTATTTGATTATTATCTTGAGAAATGTAAATATAATTTAATTATTTGAAGCACTGTCTTGGCATAGATTAGCATAACCAAGACAATAGATCCGCAGATCACATTTTTGTTTATAGTCATCGTCGCGGCCAGGTTGTTGTTTCTAGATTCCGTCCTTGTTGTTAATTCGGTCATCTTCATCATCCCACTCCTAACACCAATTGTGACTTTGTGGGTTCGTGAAATTAAAATTCCAGGTTACAAACACTAAAAATTGCTCTTTATTTCCGTAGAAAGACACTTCGGTCAACCCCTACAGTAGCAAAATTACGTTACATACACAATACAACTTGCAAGGTCATCGACCACGAAGCTGTACACGCATACGAGTCCAATTAACAACTATCCCCCAGTGGCGGGCGGCGGCTCCTTTTATAGCTTACTCACTATTCCAGAAACTCGTGGAATGTTCTCAAACAATCAGGACGGCGTTAGAAGAAAGACGAAGTCTCCAGAAATCCGTCTCCTTCCCCCCACCCTTTCGGCAAGCTTTTATCTCCACACTGTTCTGTCCATCCCTTTGTACTCGCCGCCTCGCAGCAACAATGCGCTCGGACACTATTGTTCAACCCAGAAGAGGAATGAGAGGGGCGGAGGTGACGCGAGTAACAAGGCACAGAAATTAGTGGCCAAAACGGCAAATTTTCCTTTGTTTCGGGAAATAAATAGCAAAAGAATGTTGAAGTTGATGTCCTGGAACGCTGAGAGTTTGAAAATCAAACTGATAAACGGGGAGTTGCAGAATATAACATACAGACAAGATATATGTTAATGCACTTAAGAGTTATAGTTATGTAGGCACTGGAGCCACTAAAAGGAAGGAAAGAAGGAGAGTGTCAGGGGGAGTATGTGCATTTGTTAGATCAGAGCTATTCAACAGTAACAGAACAGAGGCACTGGCAAAAGAAGATAGAAATGTAACCTGGCTAATAATAAAGAAAGGTCCAGAAATACTGCAAATAACAACGGTCAAAGTGTAGTTGACTATATCTTGTGTAGTGATGAGCTCATTGAAAGAATTAATAATTTCAAAATAGCAAACAAAATACTGATTACACTGAATACACTTTCCATTAGGGATAGAAATATGATTGACGGAAGAAGAAAGCAAGAGAAAGGAGAAAGCTGAGCTTACAGTAGTGAATGCATTCAGATGGAGGGAAGAAATGAAAAAGGAATTCCTAACTGAATTAAACTCAGAAACATAAAAAATAATAAGTGTATGTATAGAGGTTACATTCAGGGACGTATTTAAGGGGGGTCCAGGGGGTCCGGACCCTCCCCAAATGAACGGTCGTTTTAATTTTGTAATAAATAGTTTAAATAAAGCCCACTTTAAAATAAATCACAAAAGTTTATTCAAGCTTCTCATCTTAACGTCTCTATTCACTGTCAGGTAGACATGATGTTATAAAGGGTAAAGGGTGCGTGCGGAACAACTGTAAATGTAAAGGTTTCCGGTGGTAGAAGTACAGTCCGCTGAAAAATAAACAGCATGAATATATTACTGTTATTGAATTTATAACTGAATACAGTTAGTGAATGAGTGATTTGGGGTTTAAGAACTGTCGACAACGAGGACCTTTGGATCCCATGAATACAGTATGCAACACTAGATACTGCACCTAATGAACATGCGATGTAGGTGAGATACGCCTTAATAAAAATAACTAATTTCAGTAACGCAACACTCTCCACTGGTCTGGTTTATTAATGCATGTGGATTAACAGTCCTCATTAACATCGAGGGCTGCGGGGTTTAAAGAAAATATGGTTGTATTATTTATTTTTATGCTCAAGATTATGGAAAAGTTAAGCTAGTAAAATACAATTACGTATTCTTTGTCAGAACTACATTACATTTGTTCCACGTGTAAGTGTAACATTTTAAGTGAAAGATGGCGTCAAATTCTGAAAGTTATACGAGCAACCTGCATAATTATATCAACAAATTTTATACTAATTATTAAAAAATCAAGATCAATTACCAAATATACGACAAATAACTGTTTACATTTGACGGTTATTTAAAACGGCGGTGTTCTACATCTAAGGCCTGCAGCCGTCATTCATGTGCCGAAACTTAATGATCAGTGGAACAACGAATAACACTCGAATAACGGTTTTATAATAATAATGATAATAATGATGATGATAATAATAATAATAATAATAATAATAATAAATAATAATAATAATAATAATAATAATAATAATAATAATAATAATAATAATAATAATAATAATAATAATAATAATAATAATAATAATAATAATAATAATAATAATAATAATAATAATAATAATAATAATAATAATAATAATAATAATAATAATAATAATAATAATAATAATAATAATAATAATAATAATAATAATAATAATAATAATAATAATAATAATAATAATAATAATAATAATAATAATAATAATAATAATAATAATAATAATAATAATAATAATAATAATAATAATAATAATAATAATAATAATAATAATAATAATAATAATAATAATAATAATAATAATAATAATAATAATAATGGCGATGACTTTGACGATGATGACGATGATGATGACGACGACGACGACGACGATGATGATAAAATTATTCTTTAAATGTGATATACCTACAAGGTAATTAAGAATATTTTAGAAACTGTGAACGTAAACTCTCTCAACGGGGCTGTCAGATTAGTGATCTCCCAGATACTTTTACAAATGAGGAAATAATGCAGGAGAGGAGCCTAAGTTTTCCAAACATAAAGGTTCAAGTGGTGAGGAAACATTAGGAAGAGACTTCATCCGGGAGATACATCAATCGGTAATCGAAACCCTGTCTCTGGGAGAAACACATTCAGCATACACCATACTATACTAAAACGGCGGGTTGCAGAGAATGTTAATATTCATTAACTATCATCCTCACTTGTAATGGAGAAAAAGGGGATTAGTTAGGTACTAAACAAAGCCTTCCAATGCAGTGAAAACTCTTAATAAGTACTTTTATCCCAAAATAAATTATATCACAAGGAATAAACTACTCTGAGAAAAATATTAGCAACAACAACTAAATAATCAAACGAATCTGAAACTGCGGCTCTTTCTTTTGCTCCGACTGTACACATCTAACTTGTCCTTAGGACTGTCATTAAGAACTGAGTTATTCTTTAAACTGAAAGAAGGATCATTGACCAACGTGAGTGTCTACCTGCTAGGGTTGAAAAGCCGGACTTAACGCAGTGTAGCTAGTAAGCAAACGTTTCTCGTATTGTGAAGGTGTTTTCGACAGTTTGAAACAGTGTTTCTTTAGATATGAAGAGGAACGCTAAACTCGATAGTTTTTTCAAACCTTCCAATGCGAGCAAGATATGCAGAACTAGCGCTTTAAGCGAAGTTAAACCTGAAGTTGGCGAGTTAAAAACTAAAAATGAGGTGTGCAGTGTTCGTGTCGCGAGTGAAGAACTTCGCAGTTTTAATGCTGGTTGTGATATCGGCATGCTGCTGCAAGAAACAAACTGTGTCAATATTCCTAGAGATGTTAGGTATGACATACTCACAAATGATTTGAAGCCTAATAGTTCATTTGTGTTTCCCGTACGTTTGCATGGCTCTAAGAGACTCAGTTTTCAATATAAGTGGCTGGATAGGTAGGGGTGGCTCACATACTCAAAAGTTCAAGACGGTGCATATTGCCGTTACTGCGTTGTCTTATGCAAACAAGGCGTAGGTCAAGGCGGTCACCAAAATTTAGGATATTTGGTGACAAAACCATTTTGTAAATGGAAGGATGCTGTAGAAGCATTTAACAATCACCAGACAAGTGGTTATCATAAAAACTGTGTCTTATCAGCCGAGCGGTTTTTGGCAATAGAGAATGGCAGGGAAGAAGATGTGGCATCTCAGATTAATAGTCAGAGGGGAAAAGAAATTAGGGAAAATAGGGACGCTCTTCTACCAATAATAAAAACAATTATATTTTGCGGACAAGAATAACTGCCTCTCAGAGGTGATTTAGATAGTGGTCCCTTAATGTTATCAAAGCCTGATAAGAAAGACGGAAAATTTCGAGCTCTCTTACGCTTTCGCCATGATGCTGGTGACAAAATATTAGAAAAGCATGTGGCTAATGCGAAGAAAAATGCAATCCAGAACAAAGTCCTGGGCATATGTGCCGAAATAGTACGAGGAAAGGTTCTCAGTGCTGTAAATGCTGCAGAATGCTTTAGTGTCATTGCTGATGAAGCTTTAGATATTTCCGGAACGGAGCAGCTATATGTTTGTTTACGGTATGTCAACTCTGATCATGTTTTGAGAGAACACTTTGTGGGATTTGTGCCTATATATGACCTTACCGGTAGCAACATTGCTAAGACAATTATACAAGAATGCGTTAACCTTGGACTAAATATGAGCAATTTGGTGGGACAGGGGTACGATGGTGCTTCTTCTATGGCTGGAAAGTTCAATGGAGTTCAAGCTAAAGTGAAACAGCTATATCCAAAAGCTTTATTTGTTCATTGTGCTAGTCATAGACTAAATTTAGCGTTGTCCTCTGCACTTACAACTCACATTCGTAATTACTTAGGCACTATGAGTGACATTTGTGATTTATTTCGCAATTATCCTTTTGCTGGTAACGCTCTAAAGAATAGCATTAATGAGCTGTTACCTACCAGTAAGAAATCAAGACTGATTGGCCTTTGCAATACAAGATTTGTAGAGAGGCATGATTCTGTCATTGTGTTTGTGGAACTTCTAGAACCGATTGTTCAGAGCCTTCAGGAGCTTTCCATAAGCAACAAATCAATTTCCAAAACTGTAGCACAACTATTGGCGGCCATAGAGAATAGTGCCTTTCTAATCTCACTATTGACATGCGAGAAACTTCTGTGTTTCACAGTCCGCCTTTCTACGTATCTGCAAAGCCCGGAACATGATCTTAGCTCTGCTTTGGAATATGCCAGTGAAGTAGTGAAGCAGCTGGAAGCTTTAAGAAAGAATGCTGTTGAAGAATTTCACAAAATCTTTGAGCAGTGTTCAAACACTATGAAATCCCTATTTGACTCTGAAATCATAATTCAAAGACTGGCAGGGAAGCAGACAAAAAGGGACAATTACCCAGCAGATACAGCAAAGGAGTACTTCAGAAGATGTCTCTTTATTCCATGCACTGACAAACTGATCTCAAGTCTTAAGGGACGACTTGAACAGAACAAAGATGTATTGTCTGCTTTCGATATTTTATTGCCCAGAAATGTAGCAGAAACTAAAGCTGGTAGGTTAAACAAGCTTTCTTTATATTTAGGCGGAAATATCAGTGACAGTGAAACATAGGCAGAATATCGGTTGTGGTGTCAAAAATGGAAATTCACAGAGAAACAAAATAGACCAAATGATGCCATAAGTTCTTTGGTAACATGTTCATCAGCATTATATCCCTTAATTCATCGTCTGCTTAAAATTTTAGCCACCCTACCCATCTCAACTGCCAGTGCCGAGAGTACATTTTCAGCAATGAAACGGCTCAAAACTTACCTCAGAAATAGAACTAGTGATGAGCGTTTAAGTAATCTTGCCTTGTTGTCTGTACACTGGGATCAGAAAATCAATCCTGAGGAAGTGTTAAATATAATGGGCAGGAGAAGCAGGCGTATCATTTTAGTACTATAGCACTACTTAGGCTTCGTGTACATAGTGTAAATAGTGTGAAAATATTTTCCATATTAACTGAAGGACTTAATGGAGATCATCATGGACAAGGCTTCTCTTCAACAGTTTCTCAACTCTTTGTGGTGAGTTTTCAAGTTAGACCCTTTTAATGTTAATAATATATTATTTATCTTGCATGTCTAGGAAACGTCTAGTAATTGCTGCAGTATTTCATATGTATATTTTGGCTGGAGTCATATTTGCTACTTTTATAATTTTGTTAACCTGTCAATAGGTTTATTATCCTCTATATAGTAAGAAAGTATTGTATTGCAGGTACATCGGTATACTGCACTGAGTTTTGACCCTAGATATACGTATAGATGTATCATTGCGTTAATGTAACAGCGTATTTCAAAAACGAAAAATCGCAGATATATTTACATTTAGGACGTTTCGAAGATGTGACACGAAGTTTTTGAAAAAAAATTCTCCACACCAAACCATCCTTTAGATGGAAAAAGCCCGCCTCGGTAGCGTGGTGGAGGCGGGTCTGCCTCGCGTTCAAGAGGTCCCCAGTTCGAGTCTCGGTCAGGGTGAGTTACCTGGATAAGGTTTTCCTTATCCTGAAAGACGAATGTCGGTAACTCTAAGCTCTATGGACCCTGGGCTCTTAAGAGCATTATTTCACCCATTCCATTCATCTCCGATATGACTTAACGTTGGATGACGTAAAATTAAAAAAAAAAATGGAAGAACTTTCGTAAATTGTTAATGTTCTCAAAAACATGTCTAACGATTCCGATTAAAATGCTTCACGTTTGAGACACAACAATTTGAATATTCTGGGAATAGGTGATAAACACCACTTCAATTTCACTGATTATTCAACTAAGAAACCATGGCATCATAGATAAAATATCAGGTTACAAGCGAACGTGGAGCTCATAAAATGCGCAACTCCGGCAATTTCTAGTTTCCTTGTACCAGTTGTTTTGGAAACATCTCATGGTATGTAACAAGTTATATGTACATTTGGCAGTCTCAAAATTGCAACTTTTTTTTCAGCTGCATAATTTCATACGGAACCTAGTTTTTTATTTATTTTTAAATACTTTAAAATCCTTTAACCGGATTATCATATTGAGCAGTAAATGGAACGGATGACACCCTCAAATCAGTCCACGGCCAACAGAGCTTAAGTTTTATCCGACATTTGTCTTCTTAAGATAAGGGAAAACCCTGTGAAAAGTCCAATTCAGTAAACTATCTTGATCTCAATTGGAACTCGCTTTAGCGGTGCTCAACTTTCGCTCATATGAGGTGGAGGTAAGCCTTCCTTCCCTTCGCGCGGCAAGGTTGGCCACTACCTCTTCACTGGGAGTCAGACACGGTACCACCACATTATGGAGGTGGACTACAGTTGAAATCATTTATAACCAAACAGTTTGTCTGATGATGATACAGAATGGAGCAATCGTGCTTTATATGAATAGTGAAACTGTGTGAACCAAAGACTCATGTCAGTGTACGGCATCAATGTTTAGTACCTCCACCACGTGCTTAGTAACCACAAACGTGTTATATTCCATTTAAAAAAATTGATTTCGAGATGTCACCAGGAATGCAAGTTTAGAGGAAACCAGAACAAAGGCAAAAATTAAAAAAGAATGTCCGCACGCGCGCTCCAGTGTGTATGTTTTTTGTGTTTGCTAAATAGCATATTACAAAACCCAAAAATTGGAGGAATACGAAATGTAGGTTTTAATTTCGTTATCTTTCAAGGATGCGAAGCGAGGATTTTCAAGGAAATCGTCCAAAAAATGGCTTCAATAATTTTAATTAAAACACAATATATTTAAGATACCCTATTGTGAATTTTTTGAGGAAAAACTCGAAGTCCACTTTACTGGAAGTGATGTTCGTATAACTATTGTAAACTTAAGAAATTAACGAAAAGTTACTGCAGAGCAGCTGTAGAACTCGTTAAAATATACAAATAATGTCAATTACAATAATGTATTGCAAGGTTAACCAATTCCTATATATTATTTGTTGGTAATTACAATTCTCAGATACTTACTTAAAGGTATTTAATTTTTGACTTTTAAGTTCCCATTCCCTTTTTCATTCAAGGAGAACTAATACTTTAAATGCATCAGTCAGTGGTTCGCTTTTTAAATATCTGATTATTGCTTATACCAGTTTATTCTAGCTGTAAGAAAAAAAAAACTGTGCAACTAATGGCCTTTCTACTGACTTTATCCAAAGAATCAAGAAAACAAATTTTTATAAGAAGAATTTTGTAGAAGCTTGGGTGGAGAAAGTGATTTTTTTTTTTTTTGGTAATTTTACGTTCTCCAACGTTAAGTCATATCGGACGTTGACTGAAATGGGTGAAATGATGCTCAAATGTGTCCAGGGTCCATGGAGCATAGAACTACCCGACATTCGTCTTTAAGGACAAGGAAAAATCTTGGTAAAAACCTTATGCAGGCAACTCATACTGGGCGAGATTCGAACTCGGGACCTCTTGAACGTCAGGCTGACACGCTACCATCTACGCTAGCGGTGCGGGTAGGAGAGAAAGTCATGTGAATGTAACAATACATTTGTTTTTAATTTTTATTAACATGGTAAAAACACATCCCTAATTAACTGTTAAAAGTAAATAATTCAACGTAGAATCTTTGGACCCCCCCCCCCCCGGAAATTAACTTCTAAATACGTGCCTGGTTACATTGAATGAGAACAGTATAGAAAGAGGCTTAGAGTCAATGAAACGGCAGGGATAAAAATGAAAGTAAGAGGGAAAATGAAACGATTAAGTAGTGGATGGTTCGATGCGGACTGTGCTAAGGCGAGAAGGGAAATGTTGAAAAACTTGGCTTGTTGGAGAAGAACGGGGGAGGATAGAGATAAGATGATTATGGTAATAAGTAGAGAAGCGTACAAGAAATTATTAGAAGAAATAAAGAATGAGTGGTAGAATAGTATTTGAAAGAAAATGAAGGATGCCATACAACAAACAGTTAATAAAATATGGGGTATGTTTTTTTTTTATTTGGATTTACATTCTCCAACATTAAGTCATATCGGACGATGAATGGAATGGATGCAATGATGCTCCAATGAGCTCAGTGTCCATAGAGCTTAGAGTTACCCAACATTCATCTTTCAGGATAAGGGAAAACCCCAGAAAAACCTTGTCCAGGAAACTCACCCTGACCGAGATTCGAACTCAGGACCTCTTGAACGTGAGTAGAGCCAGACTGAAAAATTTTCATCACTTTACCTGTAGACCACTAGGAGTTCTAATAAACACATGAGACAACTACCTTAATGACGATTTACTGTGCTATAAGTAATTTTAAGGCCCAGGCTTTATAAATTGAACCACTATTAGGAACAATTAATGCATATTAATTGTTCTTTTACACTAGCTGTGTGTAAGATGCAGTATTGTCACCCAATTACCGGAAGGCACGACCAACTGGAGCTGGGTAGGGGACAGGAGGCATTCAGCCCACGCTCACCCATTTATCTTGTAGCACTAACATAGGGGATGGTTTGGAAAGTGTCACTAGGCACTAGCCGTCTCTTTCCCCTCCCCCTGACATCTGGAACAATCAGGATATTTCATCTAACCCGGAACCTTCTAGATTGGTCAGTTGGTCTTATATAAGCGACGCGCCGGCCTGGAGGAGAGTTCAGTTCTTGGCGAGCAGCCGTGAAGAGCGCCGCTAGCGAACGGACTGGAAGACTGCGTACGTGCATCAGAGGAGTTGTACGTAATTACGAGTGTGGAGTGGACCTGTGACAGACGAACTGGTGGATTATAACTGTGTGCGCTACGTAATTCTATGTGATCGGTAAGTGTTCCAACTGTAATTCGGTGGAAATAAAGAAACATTTTGAGTTTGTGGAATTGGACTTTTAATTCTACGAACCCAGAAGGTCACAACTGGTGTCAGAAGTGGGATAACGGCCATGGAATCGGCATTGGAAAAGATTTTGGAGAAGATGATGGAAATGAAGGCCGAACTAACCTCGGAAATGAAGACGGCAAATGACAACATCACCCAGAAAATGGAAAAGAAGTTGGAGACGGCGAATAGCAGCTTGACCGCGAAGATGACCGAATTAACAACGAAGACGGAAACGGCAAACAACTTGGCCACGACAATGACTGCAATGAAGGCTGAATTAACCACAGAAATGAGAGCAGCGAACAACAGTCTGGCCACGGAAATGAAGGTGGCGAACGAGGTTCTCGCCGCCAAATTTGAGGAACAGTTGGCCGGCGTGAAGGATGACGTCGCGAAGCTGGGCAAGCGAATGGGTCAAGCAGACGAGCGCCTTAATGATTTAGGGGAAAAGGACGACAATAACGCCAAGTCCCTGAACGCCATGGTGGAAAACGTAAAAAGCCTTGTGAACCGCGTGAACAATCTGGAGGGAAAGGCCGACAGCAACACAAAGTCCCTGAACGCCATGGTAGAAGACATCGTCGGCAGGAGATTGAAGGACTTGAAGGCCGACGCGCCGGGACGCGACACAACATCGGCACGCGTCAAACCTCCAAAATACGACGGCGCGTCAACGTTCGAGGTCTTCCGCTTCCAGTTCGACACGGTGGCCAGGCATAACAAGTGGTCACCGGAGGAAGAGGCCGCACAGCTAATAGCCAGCCTCCAGGGACGGGCTGCGGAAGTCCTAAACTCGGTCCAGACAGCGGCGGCTCCCAAGGATAACTAGGAGCCCCTGGAGAACCGTTTCGGGAACCACCGCCTAGCCGCAGCCTACCGCAGTCAGCTGAAGACAAGGTCGCAACAGCCAGGGGAGACGCTGCAGGAGTTCGCCCTGGCGATTGAGCAGCTGGCTAGCAAGGCCTTGGTTGACCTTCCGCCGGAGTTCGTATCCCGGGACGCCGCCTATACCTTTGTCGACGGGGTACGAGACACCGAGATACGTCAGCGCCTAATGCTCGGCGACTACACAACCATCCACCAGGCGCTGACGGCAGCATTGAGGATGGAGACGGCCAAGGCGACGGCTACCCCGACGTCAAGAACGAGGAGTGTCCGCTACACCGGAGACAGAAAACCAGCCGAAGGACGTCGGCGAAGACCTAGTGGCCTGTGTTGGGATGTGAACAGCCGGGACACCTAGGGAGATACTGCCCACAAACGAGTAAGGGCCACCGTGGCGAGGGGCACGTCAGCGCCATCACCACCATCCCCTCGAGTGACACTGCGCGCCGTCAGCCGGCGGATGGATGACAGCCTCATAGCGGATGGTTGGGTGAGAGGGAAGCCGTGCCACGTGCTGGTGGAGACCAGGGCAGCCGTGACCATCATCAGACCCGACATAGCCAAAGGTTTGCCATCCAGGAAGCCGAGCCGACCATACCAGCTGATGACGGCATCAGGCGACACCTTGCCTGTGGAGAAGGAGGTCCTGCTGAAACTGACCTTGGGGCGGAGTGCCGTGCGTCTGTGGGTGTTCGTCGCGAAGGTGGCTGAGGAGGTGATTCTGGGACTGGATGCCCTCAGGACTTACGAGGCAACGGTCGACGTCGGCAGGAAGATCCCGCTGCTCAACGGAGAAGAGGTTATACTCCGTCAGCCCGAAGAGCGTCTTGGAATCTGCAGGGTCGTCTTGAACGAAGACGTGGTTGTCCCCGCGAGAAGCGAGGTGGTAGTGACGGCGCGACTGGAAGGCCAGAGAACCAGGAATATGATGCTGGACTAGAAGACGCCTGTACACGGACTATGTGTAGCCAGGGCATTGTTGCCGTGCCGAGAGGAGGTACCAGTGAGACTGCTAAATCCAACGGACACCGATCACGGCGTCCAGCCCGGGACGGAGTTGGGAACGTGCGAGCCGTGGGAAGCGTAACAGCAATCGGCAAGACACAGGAGCTGGTGCCGACGCAACACCTGGGACCCCGGCTAGAAGGCCTAATAGAGAGGGCAGCCGACCACCAGACCTCAGAGCAGCTGGTGTAAGTTTAACAACTGCTGAGACGGTACCAGCGCGTCTTCAGCCAAGGTAACAGTGACTACGGCCGCACGGACAAAGTGCTTCACCGCATCGACACCCGGGACGCCCGGCCTATTTGGCAACCACCTAAATGCATTCCGCTGGCGAAGAAAATGGCAGTACGAGACATGCTGGAGGACATGAGGTCCAGAAGAGTGATTGAAGTGTCTGACAGCCCTTGTTGTTCCCCTGTAGTCTTGGTGACGAAGAACGGCGAGCTACGCTTCTGCTTGGACTACAGGAAGATGGACGCTGTCACCCGGATAGACTGTTTCCCCTTACCCCGGATTGACGACACCCTGGACACTCTAGCTGGTGCTCAGTTGTTCTCGACCCTGGGCCTGAAGTCGGGATACTGGCAGGTAGCTCTAGACCCGAGAGACAAGGAGAAGACCACATTCTCGACAGGCCAAGGGCTTTGGCTCTTCAGTTATGCCCTTTGGCCTCTGCAACGCACCAGCTACCTTCCAACGCCTCATGGAGTCAGTGATGAGAGGACTGACTTACGACGCCTACCTGCTATACCTGGACATCATCATCGTCGGTAAGACTTTTGAAGACCATCTGGAGAACATGAGCAAGGTGCTTCAGCGACTGCAGGCGACCAACCTGAAGCTGAACGTGAAGAAGTGCCAGCTCTTCCGCAAGGAAGTGAACTACCTGGGCCACATAGTCTCAGCAACCGGAGTGGCCACAGACCCGGAGAAGACACTGGCTGTGAGAGATTGGCCTCGCCCAAAGGATAAGAAAGAGTTGCGCAGTTTCCTGGGGCTGTGCAGCTATTACCGAAGCTTCATAAAGGGGTTCTCCAACATCGCCAAACCCCTCACCCGCCTGACAGAGGAACACCGGCCTTATGTGTGGACGGAGAACGCCGAAGACGCTTTCCAGCACCTGAAGAAGACCCTGTGCAGTGCTCCAATTTTGGGTTTTCCACAACCAGGTGGCGCCTTCATTGTGGACACTGACGCCAGCAACGAATGCATTGGAGGCGTCCTATCGCAGATCCAGGACGGCCATGAGCGGGTGATAGCCTACTACAGCAAGATGCTATCCAAGGTAGACAAGAACTACTGCGTCATCAGACGAGAATTACTGGCGGTAGTAAAGACCTTGGAGCACTTCCACAAGTACCTGTACGGTCAGCCATTCCACCTGAGGACTGACCATTCCGCCCTAACCTGGCTATTGAGCTTTAAGAACCTGGAAGGCCAGACAGCACGTTGGGTCCAGAGGCTGCAGGAGTATGACTTCACCTCGGAACATCGCAGAGGGAAGAGCCACGGTAACGCTGAGTCCTCGTGAAAGGTTCAGAAAACATGTTCAGTTAATTGGCCATAAAAAGACTAAAATATTTTGCACATACCTCTTCTCACTGTGAATCATTTCCTGATACAAATGAGGTATATTATTTTCTCAATGCTAATAGAGTATCATGCAGGGATTTGTTGTGCATTACATTAGGCTTTCCAGAACTCCAATAATGGTTCTTTTGCAAGTTAACATACTCAATAAAGGAGAACATAATTCGTTTAAAAAGAAAATTAGATTAGGTTCAATTTCATTATATACCCTATTCCAATTCAATGCACAAACTACAACCTTTTTTTAGGGTCACCCAATTTAAGTTTTTGCATTAGTCATTTTATGGGACTTCAAGTTTATTAACTGCATAGCCATTTGAACAGAGCAACAGGAAATTCCCACATACTAGGAAAGAAGTCAAACTTTTTCCGCAACAGAGTTTCATAGCATGTCTAATGTTATTCTGAATTTTTTCTGTGTGTACTGTATCTGGCTGTCTGATTCTTACCAAAAGCCCTTCATGTTGCACACAATTTATTTACTAATCGACAAATCAAACTCTTAGTTCAAAATGCGAGTTTCAGGAAATTTCTGTTGAAATAATTTTTTTACTGAAGTGCTCATTCTATATGCATGTATGAATCATACATGAATACTTTTCAGAAAATAAGAATACTTCAACACTTCCAAGAAAGGAATTGCAAGAATACTTGCATTGCTCCATTTCACTTGATACACTTCCACACAATACACTGCATTGCATTACCTATCAAACACATGCTACTTCTGCAAGATTTCAACTCACACTTGAGGCTGATGAAGTGGTGGGCAAATATTCTCCCCACCAACACAACAGCTGGTTTGATGGTTGCATCAAGCATTACTTATCCAGTAATATTACATTAAAATGCAATAATTATTTCAATATATTTTCATTATATATTTATAAGGAAATACTGTCAATCATGCCAAAATGGCTGTGTTCAAAAGGAATAATAATGTGCACAATATGATACTAGGATAAAATTAAACTTATATAAAAGTAATACAGTAACACTCTTACAAATGCCTTTTTGCTGAAATACGAGTTTGCTTACTTATTTTATGCTTTTTAATTAAAATAGCTTATTTTATCCAAATCATGTAACTTTAAAAGTACATTTTCACTACTGGCCATCACTTTATCATTCAGACAGTTCACATCATCTCGCTGAAAGAGTTAGGATCTTCTTGTCTCTAGCCCAAAGAAAGTGTTCGTACTGTCACCGATTAGAGTTAAAAAATTCATGAAGTCCTTCTAAATCTGTCTTTACCTTCTCAGCCAGTTTTAACTTGATGGGGTTTTTGGTTTAATATTGGCATCCAATATAAGATAGAGTTACATCCATAACTGTTTTTCCAAAATACCTGCTATTATAACATAGTTGGAAGTTTGATATAATAACTTGGAACATTCAATTTGTTTGATAGATGAAATTTAGTAATGTTTTCTTCAGAGACTCATGGTATTGTTAAAACTGCCTTTGAGAAACTCAGGAAGGTAGTAACGAAAAATCCTGGTTACGAAACACTGTAAAATTCCTAAAAAATTTGAAGAGGAATTTACTCAAGAAGAACTGTGGTTCTTTTCACATGATCTAGTAACATCATGCGACGTTGAGAGATCCTTTTCAATGAGTAAAACATTTCTTCACTCACAAACAATTGCCTAGATAAGGTTTTTTCCAGGGTTTTCCCTTATCCTTCAAGACGAATGTCGGGTAACTCTAAGCTCCATGGACCCTGGTCTCATTGAGCATCATTTCACCCAATTCATTCACCGTCCGATATAACTTAACGTTGGGGCAGACATAAATTAAAAAAAAAAAAAAAAACACAGGAGCTTCACACAAGAAAATCTCAAGATAACCTCCCTCGTGTACTGTAACCAGCTTATATTACGGTAAGACTTTTACAAAACAATATGTTTGATAAATTTTTATTTTTTATTTACTTATTTTTGGTGCTTATTTGCTTCATTTTTTGTGCCTATATGCTTACTTATTTCACCATATGGTTGTGCTTACAAATCCGGGCTCTAATAATAATATTGTATACAACATAACATCAAAATACTGGAGTACAAGAGAGGAAATGGCTTCATTGCCAACTGTTTAACATTAGATACCAACCAAATGATAAATTGCATCTCAGCAGGTGCATTATTCGAATTCTCTAACCAGCGGGCAAATTCATTACAAACAGCCCACCTGCTTGGGACCAGGTTGGAAGGAGGTCATTTACATGATGAAGTTAAGGCAAAAGTTGTGACCTGGTGTGTGTGACTTGCAAGAAAACAGGAATGAAGAAGAACAACAAATAAGTGTGGAGGAAGATTTTATAGATACTTTTAAAAATATGGATAGCTGTTCAGATGTTCATGAAGACACTGACAATTGGTTGCTAAGCGACAATGACAGAGGTTATAAGCTGATTTCAATGCATCATACAATGTTACTGAACATGAAAATGAAGAGTATTCATAGTCAACCAGCAGTGATGATAGGCATGAATACTTTTCAGAAAATAAGAATACTTCAACACTTCCAAGAAAGGAATTGCAAGAATACTTGCATTGCTCCATTTCACTTGATACACTTCCACACAATACACTGCATCGCATTGCCTATCAATAGTTATGCTCCATGCACAAGCAGTAGCAAAGATAAGAGAAGTTGATGCTTTATTTTGAGAGTCAAGCCGAAACATTCCCAAATGAACTTCCAATGTTGAAGTGGATGAAAGATTGCACTGCTCGAAGCGATACACTAATCTGGGACAGCAGAAGGTCAGTACCTTTAGAAGGTCAGTACTTTTTTTTTTTTTTTTGTAATTTACGTCCTTTAACTTTTTAAGTCATATTGGACAATGAATGGAATGGGTGAAATGATGCTCAAATGGACCCAGGGTCCATGGAGCTTAGAGTTACCCGACATTTATCTTTTAGGATAAGGGAAAACCCTGTAAAAAACCTTATCCAGGTAACTCCTCCTGACCGAGATTTGAACTCGGGACCTCTTGAACATGAGGCAGATATGCTACCATCTACGCTACCAAGGCGGGCACAGTGATAATACATATGCTATTACAGTACATATGTGTTTTTATGTGAAAGTGTGCTGATAGTAATTTCTAAACTCCATTAAAAATATTCCGGTGATGTACCTATTTTTTTATCATTTTCCGTAATTCTACAGATAACTCGGATTTTTGTTAACTCGAATTGGCCCTGATCCCAGTTGATCCCGGTAAATGAGGTTCTAGTGTACCAAGAGTGTTACAATACAAAATCAGTTAATAAACATTCATTTATAATAGGAACTCAACTGTGTAAACTGAACTTGTAAACGTTGAATTGGAATTAACAATGTGAAGTAATGTAATAATTAAAATTATACAATGAGTTGACTGAGACACTCTGTACTTCACATAACACAAATTTTCTTTCAACGTGTTTCGCCTCCACTTGAAGGCATTATCAAGAAATTGCCAACTGTATGTGAAGTACAGAATGTCTCAGTCAACTCATTGTATAAGCTTCTTTAAAGATTAAAGTAATACAATGGAAATCTGTTTCAATCAAAACTGAGAGGATATTTGGTAATGAGAGCTCTGTAAAATAAAGAAACTATTATATAACAGATGTAGGTCATAAAAATGGAATATGCATTTATTTTGTATTTATTAAATAATGTTTGATATATGTGAACAATTACACTATACAATGATTGATATATAGAAACCATAATTTTGACTTGGTCTATATCATTATAACAATAAATGGAGAACTAAACTTACTCTTATTCTAGCATTGTCAGAATGATGCTCATTTTCTCTCTGCCGGAAATGCATTAACAACATGACTCTTGGTGTGATATGTTTAACAAATACTTCTTTAATTCCAGCAAAATTATGTTATTGTTATGTAGTTACAAAAAAAAAAAAAAAAAAAAAAGAAAGAAAGAAAAACAGAAACTGAGCAGTAACTATTAGAATGTTTTAAGCCTAAGCAAGAAATTACAGGAATGACTATGTCAGCTTACTGGTACTCACTTTTTTCAACATGTTAAATAACTTTTGAATAACACAAAAGCTTTCTCCATGTGCCTTATGAATACTGTAGGTAGCAGAAATATTCGTTATCTATGATGCAAAGGGATTTAAATTTTTGTCATAATCATCATCTTCCTCTTCTTTTTCATCATTCTCTGCAAAAGGATTTGTACTGTCATCATCAGCAAAAGGATTTTTACTCTCATCGTAGTCGTCTTCAAAAGGATTAGATGTTCGAACTTGCTGTTTGCTTCGAGATGGCATGGCTTGGGTAAATACAGGAGAATGACGTACTGTTCTCGACTGTTGTGTCACAGAAATTGGAGAACTTCGTGCAGGAGACGGTGATGGGTGAGAAATACTTGATGATTCAGATTTTGCTCGTGTTAAATTTGCCTCAAGCGAGGAGCCATATGAATCCATACGATGACTTTCCTCCAGTCTCAGTCTGCCCTCTGTGATAACCTTCCTCTCAGTATTACGTGTAGCTGCAGTTCTCCATTCTGATGCTGAATGCGAAACCATTGCTGTAATCATTATAATACTTCTCAATAATGTTTAATTTATGACCTATTTTACTATGAATGAACAGTACTACATATTCACAAGTAGATTTGCCTTCAACAGAACTATCACAACTGTAAATGTTTTCAAAATTATATATTATTGCTACACTTCTTTTCAAGAAATACATTAACATAACAGTTCAGTATAGTTCCATAACACAAATGCCTTATTTTGTTATGGTTAATATATGATATTCACTAACCAAAGTAAGCACTAAATGTAAAAGCTGGACACCATGTGGTGTCCAGCTTTTACTTCAGCTAATTACAGGAAGCATATAAAATTTAAGCATGGAATGTATCTTGTGTTCCATGCTTAAATTTTTCCCTACAGCAGAGGTTTTAAGGAGATTTGGCGCACATCAAAGGATGCAATGATTTAGCTTTTAAATAAAAATTAGAGAATGAAAACCAACAAAAGTTCTAGCTTAGCTTAAAATTAATTTTTATTATGACCATTATTTTAAAATCACCATACTTTTAGTACATTAACTGATTCTCCACTGAGATAATAAGGGTATTAGGAAATGCAAACTTTCAGATTAGATTCTGATAGCTTAAAAGAATTATGTTAATTGAAGGGGTAGAGCCAACTGAAAAATTCAATACCATAGCCGGGATTTGAATCACGGATCTTCTGGTCTCCATCCAGCCACTCTAAACCATTGAGCTACTATGGCCAACATGCCATTAAATTCTCCAACTGACTCGTATTTTTCCGGTAAACCACTAGGAGTTCTCATAAACACATAAGACAATACCTTAATGGCGACTTACTTGCTGTAAGTACTTTAAGGCCCGAGCTTTATAGTTTGGACCACTATTAGGTACAATTAATGGAAATTAATTGTTCTTTCACACTAGCCATGTGTAGGATTCACTATGAAGAGGTAGAGCCAGACTGAAAAATTCAATGCCATAGCCAGGATTTGAACCACGGAACTTCTGGTCTCCATCCAGCCGCTCTAAACCATTGAGCTACTATGGCCAACATACCAACATGACATTAAATTCTCCAATTTTTCAGTCTGGCTCTACCCCTTCATAGTGCGTCCTACACAAGGCTAGTGTGAAAGAACAATTAATTTCCATTAACTGTACCTAATAGTGGTCCGAACTATAAAGCCCGGGCCTTAAAAGTACTTACAGCATTGTAAGTCGCCATTAAGGTAGTTGTCTCATGTGTATATGAGAACTCCTAGTGGTTTACTGGGAAAAATATGAGTAGGAGAATTTAATGTCATGCTGGCACGTTGGCCATAGTAGCTCAATGGTTTAGAGTGGCTGGATGGAGACCAGAAGATCCATGGTTCAAATCCCAGCTATGGCACTGAATTTTTCAGTCTGGCTCTACCCCTTCATAGTGCGTCCTACAGACAGCTAGTGTGAAAGAACAATTAATTTCCAATTATGTTAATTGTAGAACAATTCAATATATGATTTAACACATGAAAATAATGCCTGAGGCACTAAAAAACACATGGCTGCTAAATTAAATTTGTGTTCAGGGCTTTTAAACCAAAAGGATGATCAAAATTTTACCTTATTAGAACGCCCAGTGAAGTGAAACAATTAAATTATAGATTAGTCATATTTTTTACACATAAACTTCCCTTACGTACCTATATTGAAGACATGTTTCGCAAATCGTTACAGAGCTGATGATGCGAACAATGGTTTGCAAAAAATGTCTTAATATAGGTACATAAGTGAAGCTTATGTGTAAAAAATAGGAGTCATCTATAGATCAACTAAAGGATGATGTTTATTAATTGCTGACGTATGTTAAAGAATATGAAATCAGATTGTTTCTATCACGTATGAGAAAGCTGTAATAATGCTATTAAGAATTGTCATATTTATACAATATTAAGATATTTAAATATATTATTCAAGATGCTTACAGTTATACTTGTAATCTGGAAACTGTTTACAAATGTATGCAGTAAACAGAATCAAACAGCACTCATTTGTTCTTAAGCCTAGTCACAATTTATACTGTTTAAAAATTTATGCAAGAGACAAAAGCATACAGCACTCATTTCTTCATAGGCCTAATCACAATTTAACTTCAACATATTCCAAATCTTTCTGAGACACTACACTTTTTCACTAACACTTCCTCTCATATTAATTTTTTTTCCCAGGTTTTTATTTGATGCTGTAGCTCTCTTGTTAAGAGACCAACAGTACTCAGCCATCATAACTTCATCTCATCTGCCTTGATATCCTGATTTTATTTCTTTCATATTTTGAGTCCTTTCTCCATGTTCTTCACTAAAATCTCCAAGATTAGGGAAGAAGTGAAGATGGCTATGAAGAAAATGGATTTTAATGCTCATATTGCATCTTTAATTTTTCAGAGCTATCAACATATCTTCCACAATGGCATTGAAATCTGGGTATTTTCTATTCCCTAAAAAGTTGTCAACCACATTCTTAAATCTTGTCCAAGCCAGCTGTTCTTTTTGTGTCAGTAATTTTCAAATACTTCACCTTTCATCAAACTTCCAGTGTTCGGTTGCACAAATATTCCTTCTTTAAGTTTAACCTCACACAGAACAGAAAATTTGGAATTTACATGCTTAAAACAATCACCATTTTTAGGCAATTCTTTGACGAACTGTATCATGATTCCCAGTTTAATATGAAGAGGCAGCAGGATGATTTCTCTCCTATCATCAGAGATTCTCTTATCACATTTTTTTTCCACAGAATGCTGTGCTTGGGGTAAGCAAATGTATTTCCTTTAATCTAGACTCGAGAAGTTGTGCTCCTTCTTTAGAGACCCAGATCTCTTATAAAGTCAATCAGTTCTTGTGTAAATTGCTCTGGCTGACCTTTTGTGGCCTTAATAGAGAACTGCATTTAAAATAAAAAATAACAATAAATTTCTATGGTGTCATGTACAATAAATGCATTTTTAAAAAATGAAAAAGGTGGTGGTGGCAGTGGTGGTAATCAAATTCATCTACATTGACATTCATCAATCTTTTTATTGCAACAAATTAGAATAAATGAACCATTAAAAATGAAAGCACTGGCTATCATTTACAATTAATTACCTAACCACTTCAACGACAGTCATTTAAATCCTGCTGGGCCAGGAATTGATATACAATAAATAGTACAAAATATTTCAATTGTTAAATACTGCAAAACTGCTTCAAAAACACACTTTCAATTCTTTCGTATAAGTTATTTTAATGACATAAAGATTGCTTTAAGTTCCAATAAAGAAAGTATACATCTATGGTATCATTAAAATAGAGAATATATTCACAAATTGTTGAAATTTCAGTGGTTTTTTTTTTTTTTTTTTTTTTTTTTTGCTGTAGCAAAATTCATTTGGTGTGTCGAAAGCATCTAATTTGTGAATTATCTTGTTTTGTGTGCATACAAACATATGTAGCTGCATAAGTGAAGTATCCTACAGTTCAACCTTTTATGGTTTTTATGCTACCAAGCGACTATCATTGTATATGTTGTGCAACACACAAGTTACAAAGAAACCAAACCCCTGTGTCAGCACCTGTATGCACATCTTAGAATACTTCACAACCCAAGTTTGTGGTAGTCGTATGCAGCTGTTGTTTTCACTATTATTTAATTATTTAGATTCTCTCGGGTTCAGAGTGATTTCTTTTAGCTATTGGGAGTTAACTGAAAAGTACATTTGAAATTGTTAAATCTCAGTGCTAACCAAGGCAAAAACTTGTAATGTAGCAAATAAATCAGTTTGCTGGAAGCGTATGGATTTCTGATATTACTTAAGAAAAGTTAGAGGACTTTTTGCTGTTTAACAGCGATTTGGAAATTGATGACAAGTTTTTAGATTTTGAAGGGGGTGTTGAGGATAAAGGTAGCAGTGAGGAAGAAAATGACCTGTTTCCTTCAGGTGTTTGTGAGAAATCAACATTGTGGAGTGATCAAAATAATTTGAACACAAACATATTTTCATGAGCACGGCCTCTGGTGTACAACTACAGGCACAACTGACATTTTCACAAACTTTTTTTATGGCTGACTTAATGTCTCTCATTGTTATGGAAACAAATGTATATGTGAGTAGGGAGAAGACAGACTTGATCTCTAAAGGCAGTTTAGGGCCTAAGAGGAGAATTCAGAAGTTGGAAGTGTGGGTGTTATTTGTAAACCTACGTTAGACACGTACTGGTTTACAAGTAAAATGCTAGCTACTTCAGTTTTTAGGAAATAAGAGGTGAAATAACAGGTTTATTTTATTTTGTGGGTACTTCATTTCACTTGCACAGAAAATGTATATGATAGCCTACAGAGTCAGGGCACTTTTTGAAATTATTTCAAAATTCAAAGAAAATTGTGTGCCTGGTGAAAAAATCACTATTGATGAAAGCTTGATGCTTTGGAAGAGCTGTGTAGGTTGGAAACAATACATCAAAACAAGGAGAGCCAGATTTGGCATAAAGAGTTTTGATGTATGTGAAACCAAAATGGGATATCTTTTAAGTAGCTGCATATAAACTGGTCAAGGGACTGATAACACAGGAGACAAAGATTTGGGGTTATCTGTCTCCATAATAATGCACCTGATGGAACCTGTACTCAACCAGGGTAGGACTGTATACTTAGACAGTTGGTACATCTCCCCTAAAATATTCATGGCCTTAGACAAATGAAAAACAAATGCAATTGTAACAAACACTACATTAGAATTGTATTGGTATGCCAAAGATATGAAGGCTATGAGAAAAGAAATGCAAGTGAGTCAGCTCCCACCTTTGACCTATGTTGCCTGGCAGGATGGAAGGCAGTTACCCAATTGCAGCAATTAAGATTTTCATGAGTGACACTGAAAAACAGATGCTTATTACAAAATGTCAATTTTCAAGCCTGAAACCAGCTGAAATAACCATATATAATTCTTTAGTTATTTGTAGAGTTGTAAATCCATGCAAGACGATGAAATAACTAGACATCCTCAATGAGCACTATAACTTTCAGAGGCCTCTTCATATTGGGGTAAGAAATCCACCACCCCAGGATCCCTCATACTTGAAGGAAAACACTTTCCTAAAAGGATGCCAACCACAGGAAAAAAGTTGCATCTAAAATAATTTTTGTGTGTTGCAAAAAAGGGAAATTGCAAGGAAACTGTATGATTTGCGTGAATGTGGAGATGTGCCTTTGTGTATTTATCCATGTTTTGAGGTGTACTAATAAAAAGGAAACCTTTGAAGGTAAGGTTTTATTTCTTTTAGTACGTATATAAATTTATTGTAAAAGAGACAGATTAAAATAATTAGTGTTAAATAAGCAACAAATGCATGTATGCACAGGACATCTACAGACATCCATATTGATTCTTTTGCATTTAAAATGGACGTCATATAGGTGAAAGATTAACCTTACAAAAACATTCTATATTTTCCACCAATTTAAGAAATCTATTGCTAAGGCTATCAAAAACAGCATAAATGTTCCTATTATTGGAAACACTGCATAGTGACAATTCTGCTTTGGTGCAAATTTGATGTATGTGAAAAACTCCTGCACTTCTACTGACAGGAAAGTACCAAACCCTTATGTTAGAAATTCACTATCATGATTCAGAGTCTCAAGTATTTTCCATTTCATTACAGGGTATCGAAGAATGGATGGATGATAAACTCATTGTTCAAAGTGGCACATCTCCTGAAAAGCAGCTCAGAACTGCAAAATAGAAATATTCTCCTCATTCTGGATCAGTGTTCTGAACCATTATGTGGATTATTTGCATACACTTTACCTTTTACTGCTCTCCAGAAATAAAAATCTAATGGTGTCAGATCAGGGGAATGGGCTAGCCATAGTTCGCTACTTATAATTTTATTGCCACTGATACGGCAGAGTTCTGTCATGGATGCCCCAGCAGTACGCACAGTCGCATTATCCTGCTGAAAATACGCATTTAATCTTTCAAAATATATCAGTTCGTAACACAATGTACCTTAGATGAACTTAAAACATTTGTACGGAAATTGGTAAGATTGGAAACTGATGAAAGGAATTTAAGCTTTTAACAGCGGTGTAACTTGTGTATAGTACAAAATTGACAGTACTTATAGCATCTATTGTGATTAGGATGAGAACTGACTTCTGTAATTAATATAGCACAGTAAGTAAGTTACGTTGTTTTTAGTTCTGCAAGTTAAAACTCTCAAGTATCGGTGAGCAAGCGGATGACCACAGTGGCACGGCAACTGTTGCGGGCACCAGTTCTTAAACTAACAGCACTGTACATAATAAAACTGTTGCTGACATGAAGACAGCCATTAATTTAATACTTCAAATTATTAATCCAAATAAGCTTCAATGTATTTTTCACTGCACATACATAAGTTTTAGTACATATTTCAATGACTTTTACTCCATAGTTGCATGTAAATCTTTAAGTTTTTTAGCCATAAAGTTCTAGGGTCTCTTTAACAACTGGTGCCAATGTCATAGACATGCTTATTTAATAGCAGTTACCTATTAATATGAGTTAGGTCATGTAATATTGCCCGCCTTGGTAGCGTGGTGGTAGCGAGTCTGCCTCACATTCAAGAGGTCCCGAGTTCGAATCTCGGTCAGGGTGAGTTACCTGAATAAGGTTTTTTTCGGGGTTTTCCCTTATCCTGAAGACGAATGTTGGGTAACTATAAGCTCTATGAACCCTGGGCTCATTTGAGCATCATTTCACCCATTCCATTCATCGTCCGATAAGACTTAATGTTGGAGGACGCAAAATTACAAAAATCATGTAATATTGTACACATTACTCGGTTTTATATTTTTAATTTATATGCAGGGAACTGAAGATTTACAAAATTACCTAATTACCTTTTCTAAGAAAGATGCTGGAGAACGAAAGAAAGCTGCTGTAAACAATTCCTATCTTCTGGGAAAATGGGATCACAATCTTTCTTTTTATCTGATACAATGTATTTCTATAATGGAAATGTATGTGGATGGAAAGTAACATATTTGCTGTGTATTTTGACAAAACAGAATAGAGAATTCTTGAGAACTTATTCTGTGTTTTGAAACCAGCACCACAGAAATAACATCAAGTGACGTCAACCCACCACAAAATCATGGAGGAAGTAAATTGTAGGCAATTGAAAAATTGATGCTGGCTATGCATTATAATTATCTGCTATTCAGCAAAAAAATTGCATAAGATCTTTCAACCAGATAAATCATATATCTATACAATATTGGTTTTGAAAGAGGGTTTTAAGACATAAAATGTTCAGCATTCTATCAGAAGTACAACAAACAAATTTTTTCGCAATTAAAATTCCCCATCTCTCACTTTTAGTGGTATAAAGCATTCACTAAAGAATACTTACATTTGCTCTGGCCTTCCTTCAACCTCAGATGTGCTTCAGCACCTGGGCCATAAGTGGGTACATTAGAAATTATTGTTCTCTTTCCAACACTTGAATCTGTAATAAAGGAACATTTACTGTAGAATGTCAAAATATGGATCATACCACTTGGCCATTATTATTATTATTATTATTATTATTATTATTATTATTATTATTATTATTATTATTATTATTATTATTATTATTATTATTATTATTATTATTATTATTATTTTTCACTGCACATACATAAGTTTTAGTACATATTTCAATAACTTTTACTCCATAGTTGCATGCAAATCTTTAGGTTTTTTAGTCATTAAGTTCCAGGGTCTCTTAAAAAACTGGTGCCAATGTCATAGACATGCTTATTTAATAGCAGTTATGTATCAGTATGAGTTAGATCACGTAATATGCCCGCCTCTGTAGCCTGGTTCATTGCAAAAGCCTAGCATTTGAAAACAACAACTTATTATTATTGCTATTATTATTATTTACAGGTACACTGTAGTTTGCTAAAATATCACACTTGTTTTTGAGTATAGACTATGATACAATGAAGCACAAAATTAACATAATTTTGAGTCGAACTAGTACTGCATGCTCCATATATTGCTAGTGTCTACCTAGAATGCATTTTGTTAGAACCTTCCTGACATCCGCAGCTAATGTTTACTGTTGAATTTGATTGGGTGAAATCCTTGGTGGCGATTTGGGCATCTCTGTTGGTGTTCTGAGGAACTTGAGGTTCAGGTTCTCATCAAAGGTGGTGTTAAAATTGAAGAGTTTTCCTTCATATTTCTTTATGGAATAGATTATTCACTCCCTTTGATGAGAACCTGAACCTTAAGTTCATCAAAACACCAACAGAGATGCTTCAATTGCCACCTAAGAGTTCACCCAATCTGAATTCTAAATAAACACTACCAATATATGGAGCATGCAGTACTAGTCTGACTAAAAATTTTATTATTACATTTGTGTTTAACAAAATATGGGTCATACCACTTACACTATTACAATTTTTTACAGGTGAATTATAGTTTGCTAAAATATTACACTTGTATATACAAATATAACAATTTGTAACTTAAAACTTCACTTATCTTATAAGAAATTATGAAAAACTTTTCTTATAAGATAAGCGAAATTGTTATATTTGTATAGATTTGTTTGCTTCACTGTTAATAGCTTCATATTTAAAGTATAAAAAAGACCAGAGTGTATTCGTCAACTCAACTGAGAAGATTTTGAGAAAATGAGTTCCAGTTTCTATTTATCTCTTATTCCAGGAATCAATTTGAGAAATCAGATTTTGCATAATGTGATAAAATGAGAATACCCACTTGTGCTACACTCACTTTATTTGTCACCAAAACTGTTAGCAGAGCACTAACTTACATTTAATTTCACTATTATTAATGCTCATAGCAAACACACCTGATCTATAGATTACTGTAGTGCTAATGTTCACTTGAACCTCTCTTGCACACAGCTTGCACTGATGCTTAACTTCTCAATTCTCTCAGAGCAACCTGCTCAAGTGAGTGACTTTCTATTAATTAACTGCTGACTTGTGTGAGTGCTCACTTATCATCACTAATTTCTTTTTCTTTATTGCCAAATCAATTTCATGACACTGTTCCTTCCTCAGGGCTTGTACCAAGCAGCATCTGTTCTACTAATTTCTCAAAACAAGTACTTGTTATGGAACATGTGAAATTCATTGGGTGGATGCGATTTAGGGCCTGTGAAGAACCTGGACCTGAGAGTGAGGAAAACTCCAGGAAAACTGCACTCCAGTAACCTGATTCTGCAAACTGAATGTGGGCCCACATATTTAACGCAAGGATATCTCTATGCTCCTAAAAGTGGACAAAACAAGAATGTAAACGAATGGCATGCTACCAGTGGCACATTAAAAGGCAACATATAGAGAGACACTTCATGCTGAGGTAGAGCAATCTGTAATGTAGTCACTTTTTTTCTTAAAAACAAATTGGGTATATCAGGATTCAACTAACTGGATAATCTAAATCACCCCTATTATGAGAGAAGGAAGTGGTGGTAACAATATTGTAAGTAAAATATGCATAACAATTCTTTTAGGTTCAAGAAGGGATGTCGATACCTTGACACTATGCAATCTGACCTTTAACGGGTTAAGTCCAATACTGGCTTAAGCAACAGAAATTATTATCACAGCAAATTTCCTAACTAATATACTCTTCTCAATACTTCATGCTTTCACTACAAATTAATATATTTTTTAAAGCCATTAAATTTAATTCCACTTATAGTATTTTTCTGATCTGAAGTCCCGAATCCTAGCTTTTATTAAAAAAAAAAAAAGATCTAAAAGGACTTATTAGAAAAGTATGTGGATAAGAATCCCATTCTTTAATTTTGCTATACAGTTTATGGGGGCAGAATGTCATCAGTATCGCAATGATTCCACATGGCAGAACCAAAATTTCTCATGACTGAATATATTCATTTCTGGGTCAGTTCTGTTTCAAAAAAAGGATAAATAACGGCGATAAGCAGCGTGAATGCTACACGAAATTGAGCACTGTAACTGGACAAAAGCGGGGTGTGGCTAGTAGCAAGCACAATACTTATCAGTAAGAAGATACCTACAACAGATTCATGATTTCGGCAGATTCTGAATCCAAAAAAGAGGTTTCGAATGTGATGCTCAACTCGACAAAAACGGCAAATGCAGGTAAGAAACGGATCTGAAATCATGTATTATTGCTAATGGATAGTCACGGACAAGGACTTATTGAGAAAATAAAACACATGGGACAAAATACGATGATGGCAAATGCTATCGTGAAACCAGGTGCAAATATTGACAAGGTTTCCAGAAACATGGAGATGCAATGTTACGATTTTGCAAAGAACAACTGTGTAGTATTTATCGCTGGCACAAATTACGCAGGCAATGGTGAACCTGAGAATGTTATTCCAAAACTAGAACACACGGTAAACGAGTTACAAAACACCAATTTGATCGTTATCAAACTACCTACGAGATACAACCTACACTTAAATTCCTGGGTAAACAAGAAAATCTGTTCTATACACTCACACATCACGGAAATGTGTAAAAAATATGACCATGTGAAGCTAGTCAACACCAACATAAGACAGGAACTCCACACAAGTCACGGGATGCATCTGAATAAACTGGGGAAGAGGATACTCAGTGAAACACTACTGAGTGATTTCGGTTTGTGTGAACACCAAACCAAGTGGTGAAACAAAACAATCTGAGGCAAATAGAGAAATTTATCATGTGGTCCAAAAAACTAGTCATCTTTTCAGCAGTAAAGCATGAGGGAATGAGAACAAATACAGTGCAGGTATTCCTAATGATAAGGGTAAACCACTTAAAATATCTCATCAAAATGTTCAAAAAGCTTCTAAAAACCAGTCTACAGAGTTAAAAATATTACATCATAATGTCCAGTCTCTTATCTAATAAAATCAGTGAACTAGAAACTATCCTCAAGGAAAGATCAGATATGCATGTGCTATGTTTTTCAGAACAATGGCTGAAAGAAAACCATATTTTAAATACTAAGCTTACCAAGTTCAATCTAGCTGCACATGATTGTAGAGAAACATATAACCATGGTGGAAGTTGTATATATGTAAGAGATGGCATTAAATTTAGTATGATATGCACATCCGGTCTGTTGCATGAAAAAGATATAGAAATCTCTGCAGTCAAACTCATTGAATATAACCTTATTGTAGCGTGTATATACAGATCTCCTAATGGTAACTTTAATATTTTTCTGAACAGACTAGAATGAATTTAAACATGTTTTGTTTTTCTAGTCTGTTCAGAAAAATATGTTCTTTTCAAATGCTAGGCTTTGGCAATGAAGCCATTAGCTCTCTTGCTCTCCAATATTTCTGTGTAGTGGGTCCGGCAGGTAGGGCTTCAAAGGTTAAAAGATGTTCTTCAATCATTTCCTCGTCTTTCTTGCACAATTTGGACTTGTATAAATTCCTATTCTGTGTAAGTGTTTGGCCAAATAATCATGTTCCGTAAGAAATATAAAATTTGCTACTGCAGCTTTACGGGGGATTTCTGGAATAATTTCTGGATTTTTAATTAAAATGTTCCATTTTTATCTTTGGTTTTGTTAGATATTGATTGGTTTTTTTATATTTGTTTTTGATTAATCTTTTTATGGATGTAAAGGGCAAGTTTTTATTTTTGTTTTGAATTAAATTTGCACTTTTGGCAAGAAAATCAGCTGATTCATTTCCAGCAATTCCACAATGTGCAGGTATCCACTGTAATCTAATTCTTTTCTGTAGTTTTTGAAGTTGTTGGATCATTTTGTGACATTCTTTAATTTGGATTGACCTCATTTTATATGAACTTATTGCACATAATGCTGCATTAGAATCAGAGAGTATGACAGCATTTTTGAATTTATCTATTCTGTATAGAAGGTGTTGGAGTGAAATATGAATAGCCGTTACTTCCGCATCAAAATTTGTTGTGTGGTATCCTGCTGGTTGATAGAATGAGAACAGTGCACACTTAATTCCTGCTCCTGAGTTGTCCAAGTTAGATCCACCTGTGTAGATATGTAACCATTCTTCAGGTGGGTATCTATTGTTCACAGTTTCTAATGGTAGTGCTTTTAGTACAGGTTTGGAAGTTTCAGATTTTGTAACTATTTGTTCTAAATCTAATTGAATATTAATTGGTTCAAAAGTCAATGGGTTTTCTTTGATTAAAATGTTTTCTTTAGAATTAGGAAGATTCAGATCTGTTTTTAATTCCATAACTTTGTTTAGGAAACTTGTTTGCGTTTTCATCTTGATTGGTTGTAGTAACCTTTTCTTCCATTTTGTTGGTTTTAACCGCAACATTTTTTCATGTTGTATTAGTGCCTGCTCCTCTAAAGTTAGATATATTAGATAGTTCCGAGTTAAGGCTTGCATTGCCATGATTGGAGTTGATTTTGCTGCACCGGTTATTAGTCGCAGGGCCAGATTTTGGCATACTTCTAGGTGATTTATGTTAGAACTGTTTGCTGTAATTATTACCTCTGCATTATACAGAAGTATTGGCTTGATGAATGTTTTGTATGTGGTGTTCAGTGTCTCCAGATTACTGCCCCACTTGACTCCAGCTAATCTTTTCAAACATTTAATTTAGGGATTTTCTTTTTTAAGCTAAATATTTGGAATGTTGTTTTATTAGTAATTATTTTCATCAAATTGTTGTCAGTCCACTATTCCAATAGTATCAGAGCCTTTTCCATTGAAGTTTTGGATTTCTCTATTTGTGGGGAAGATGTCCACATGATCATGTCATCTGCAAAGAGAGCTGTCTTTATTTCTGTGCTTGATACAGCCGAGGGAAGATAATTGATGCAGATGTTGAAAAAGGTTGTACTCAATACTGTACCTTGTGGTAGGCCCATTTTTATTTGTCGGAATTTGGATGTACTGTCATTGTATTTTGTAGCACAGAAATGTTGAGAGAGAAATTGAGTGATCCAATTTAACATGTTATCTTGAATGCCTAGTTTTGAAAGTTTCTCAAGAAGTTTATGCCTCCATACTGAACCGTATGCTTTTTCAAAATCAATGAAAACTGATAGCGTATCTTGATTTTTGTTGAAAGATTCTTTGACATCTTGGGATAGTTGAATTGTATTTTCTTTAGTAGATAAGTGTTGTCTGAATCCTGTTTGAGCAGTTGTTAATATGTTATTACTTTCTAAGAACCAATTTAGCCTTGCTGAAATCATACGTTCTGCTGTTTTTGCAATGACACTTGTTAAAGAAATTGGTCTGTAATTATTTATTTTGTTGGGTGTTTTGTCTTTTTTTAGAATATGAATAATTATTGCTTTTTTCCACTCTGTAGGTACAGTAGAGGTCCATGATATATTAAATAATTTCGGTAGTACCTTTCTTCCCTTTGGTCCTAGGTGTTTCAGAAGTTCAGCATTTTCAGCAAAATGCAATTTCAGCAATTTTATCTGGTCCAAGAGATTTTTTATCTTTCAACTCATGGATGGCATGATTTAGTTCCCTTATGGTGAATTCTTTGCTGAATATATCATTTGTTTGTTCTGAGCATTTTTTAAATTTTTTGAGATCTTTTTGAGGGGTTCTTTCTTTGTTTCTTTCTGACAATTAATTTTACTTATATATCTGTATACTTTTTTTTGCTAATATAGCTCCTGTAATCGCTTTTGGCAATGAGGTAATACAATATACCAATGAAACAAAATTTTTGGGGGTAATTATTGACAAATTTTTAACCTGGAAGCCGCATATTCAGTATATTACTGCAAAAATTAATAAAGCCCACTACATAATATCAGTGCTAAGGAAAATTTGTAATACACAAACATTAATGCTGATTTACTATTCATATGTGCAGTCTTATCTTGCATATGGTATCTTTATCTGGGGATCAGCTACCGAAATAAAAGATTTATTTGTAACACAAAAGAAAATAATAAGAAGAATGTTTAATCTAAGCAAAAGGACTCATTGTATGAAATATTTTAAGGAAAATAATATACTAACTCTGCCATGTCTGTATATCTTAGAAACCGTATGCTTTATAAACAACAACATACAATATTTTCAAACAAATAACACTATTCATGAACATTATACTAGGAATAATACTAAATTACATATACTGGGATCAAGATCAAATAAAAAACTTAACTCAGTACTTCATAAAGGGGTTCACATGTATAACTTAATCTTAAAGAAAATCGAAAACAATGATAAGAAAAGATTCAGAAGAGATGTGAAATCATTTTTAATAAATCAGTGCTTCTATAGTACTCAAGAGTTCTTTGAATATTTTAGGTACCAGATTAAGTAGAGTAAATGATTACATAAGAATAATTTTATGATACTAATGGTTGACAATTCATGTAAGTTTTCTGTATTTGTTGACATTGATACAATTTAATCTGATTATTGCATGTAGAATTAATTCTGTATTTTCTGAATTTCTAGTTTGTATTGTTTGTACTGTATCTTGAAAAAGCAAATATTTCTGTACAGAAATTAAATGCTAAATAAATAAATAAATAAATAAATAAATAAATAAATAAATAAATATAATCAGTTTTTTCAATAAATTCACTGAAAGCTTTTTTTTTTTTTTTTTGGCAATATGAATTTCTTTTTTACAATTTGCTGCCTTTCTCCGCCATTCCTGTGTATCTGTTGGGTTATTGGACAATTCTGCTTTTTTCCTTGCTATGTCCCTTTCTTCTTTTAACTTTGATAGTTCTGTATTCCAAAAGGGTTTGTAATTTTTAGTTTTTCCTCTTGGGATCCATTTTTTTGCTGCTTCAAAAATTATATTTGTTATTGTTTTATTGAGTTTATTTACAGATGCTTCATGATGAGTGGAGTAAAGATTTTGTTCAGTTTCCTCAGTAAATTTTGTCCAATTTGCTTTTCTAAAATTCCAAGAGTATTTCAACTTTGGCCTGCTAATATTTTGTTTGTCATGTTCAGAAAAATATTAAAGTTACCATTTAGGAGATCTGTATATACACACTACAATAAGGTTATATTCAATGAGTTCAATTAGTAGGCAACAATATCACAGAAACATAACACAAGCTCCTCTTGGCTCATAAAGCAAGGGAAGAGACAATCTGCTCTGTCCCTGCTGGTAGTGTCTTGGTGGAACATGCTTTTAGCCTGCTTACTTAATTACCTGTTGCGATACTTTCTGAAGTTGGAGAATCAGTGATGACAGTCAGTTTATTGAAAACACCATGTCCAAAATACTCTGCTACTAAGGAAAAGCCATCTTCCGCCTTTTCTAGTTGGCTATGGAATGTTTCATTCAAATCCCGATTCTGTTCCTAAAACATTAACAAACATTTATTTCAATTCCTTTCTTGGAAGTGTTGAAAACAGTGTTGTTATGATAAATTAAATTTAAAGGGAGTCGACTCCCTTTAAATTTAACAAACATTTATTTAGTGGCAAGCCATTACATAGATTGCATCTACTGGAATTGACCCAAGTCACTTATCCAGTAGACGTCTAAATGCTACCAATCCTACACAACCTTTTTATTTCATACATCTTATGATCTAAAATTTACATTGTCTACTCTTATTCATAACATCTGTCAATTGACTATTTCCATTTGGATCTCACCTTCCATAGAAACTCTCCTAATTTTCTAATCTGACTATCAGAAAACATTTTCTTTATGGTTACAATACTTTTATTTCTCAGCCACTTCTCCCTAATCAATTTTTTCCTCCATTCATCTGTACCTCTACATTCCTAAAAAAATAGGCTCTCCATCCTCTTCGTCCTCACATATCGGGCAGTGACCTTGCAGTACACTACCCCGACCTCTCAGTTTCTAAACTGTACCATGCTATCGCTTCTCTTTCCCTTTTATTACAGATTTCTAAATACTTTTCTGACCTTGATTCTGTTCCAAACATCCTTAAAAGAACTAGTGACCTTTTCTCTTCCATCTCAGCCCACATAGTTTGACAACCCATATCCTCGAATCTAGATCTAACTACCTTCCATACTCCCCATGCTAAGCTATGTCTTTGCAGCCATGTATCACCTAATCCACCCTTTTCCAACTGTTCTTTTACTCTTTTCAACCAGGTTCCCTGATTGGGATGCTTTTCTTGAAAACTGAGACAGCACTTAAAACTATCTTCTGGCAACTGCAGTATCCTATACTAGTACTTAATCACTTTTTCCATTACCATTCCTTTTGCACTACTTTTTTCCATCTCTAAAAGTACTCCTACATTGCTGAGTTCTGGAACAAAGTATTATCTACTGTTTTATATTAACAATAAAAGACACAATTATTTTATATTTAGAGTACTAAATGATTACTACTCCATATTTACAATTTCTCCAAGTAAATGGGCAAAACCACACTTTCTGGTTTTACCTCCCTGAATTTTTTTCACTTTTTTTTTTGCTTTACTATTACATATTGCAACTATTTTACCATATAAATATTTTACAACAGGAGCGACAAAAACCTCTGAATTGGCTGCAAAGTATTTTTACACTGGACATGTGAAAACATGATAGCAAACTGCTGCACACAAAATCACACATTATTGCTCTGCAGTGTGAAGTGCAGTAGTGAGTTGACAGCAATGTGATGTAGTTGAGCTATTACAGGTGATTTATTATCTTTCCCTGTACTTAGTCATAAAGTGTATTATGGCTCAGTTTATATTTAATACTGAACATCGTGTATTTAAAAGTTCCACTCTGTACAACAATCCATTAACTTTACAATAAATTTTAGGCCACAGGATAAGTTCAGGCTAAGAAATCTAAAAGATGGCATATGGTTCTTACTGAAGAAACATCAGACAACATCAGTCATCATTTGGAGAAGTCCCCCTAAAAATCACTTAGGCATCTTTCACAAAAGGCATGCATTTCTTATGGCTCTGCATGAAGAGCTACCAAACTTCTGAAGTTAAAACCATATAAAATACCTTGGCACATGCTTTTTAGCCAGGTGATCCTGTAATTAGCCGCACATTTTGTGAGTGGACTCTCAGTAGAAAAAACGATGGCAAAATAGACTCACATTTAATATTTTTCATGGATGAACCTTGGTTCCACCTTCATGAATGTGTGTCTACACAAAAGAATTGTTATTGGAGCTCTAAGAAACCTAATTTGTACATGAAGTACCTCTTCATGACGAAAAAATTGTGTATGGTGCATTATAGTGGAGAAAGATTTATAGGGCCAATTTTTTTCTAGCCAACAGTTGATGCTCCTACATACATAAATACAATTTCCACCCCCCCCTCCTTTGCATTTTTTAGAAAATTAACATGCAGGGAGTATATGCTTTTTTCTACAAGAGTTTGCAACAGCTCACATGGCCAATACTTCGATGAGAACAATTGAAAGTGTTATTAAATTACAGATGTGTTGTATTTATTACACATCAGCTTCACTTACGTACGAGCTCTCATTGTACAACCTACACCCGAAACTGGTAATATTATTAGGAAACACAGCATGGGACCATTTAGAGTCTAAATCATTTGAGTATATAAATTATAAAGTCAAACAAAAATTTTATCATCAAAAGGAGAAGTTAAAGCATAATCAGAATCATTTGCAACTTTCAGCAAAGAACACACCCCAGGACAATGTCACTAACCTCTCTAAGCAAACTTTTAATACTGAAGAAATAGATATGCTAAACCAAGGCCTGAAAACGTGTATATCATACTCCAACAACCTTGAAGAGTTCATTGCTGATACTGAAATAGCAGTAGAAGGCTTAGAGCCAATGGATAAAAATATAATTAGAAAAAATCTACATACATACATATTAGAAAACTTAGCACATAAACAACCAGGTAAACATATGAAACAAATTAAGATAGTTAAGTCATTAAGAAAAAAGAATGTAATCTTCTCAAGGACTGATAAAGGTAACAAAATAAAAAAAAGACGTAAGTGAAGCTGATGTGTAATAAATACGACTCATCTATAATTTAATAATTGTTTTGCTTCACTGAGGTGTTACAATACAGTTAAATTTTGATAAATTGAAAGTGTGTTTCAGGACAGAATTATCAGTAAAGATTTGTGGCCTCCTAGGTCCCCTGACCTAATGCCCTGCAAATTTCTATCTCAGGGGTAATTTAAAACATAATGTCTACAAGACAAAGCCACACACGCTAGATGATTTAAGACAAAATATGTGCCAGAAAATTGCCAGCACTTCACAAATAAAAACTGTGGCGAGTGATGCATAATTTCCTAAAGAGTTGCCAAAAATGTATAAACAGTTGCCAGTTTCAGCATCTCCTTCATAAAGTTGGTAGGTAAAGCCTTTAAAAGCAGTTTTAAAAATGTTGTATGGTTTTATTGGCACCTTTTTATGTTAGCAGCAGTTGGCAACAAGCACTGAGGACATGGACAGGTAAAACACAGTGCAGCTGGTTCCTAGTTTTTTGACTATCATTATATGTTATCACATTGAAATCTATGCAAGTATCCTATAGTATGATAAATAGGCTATTATAGACATATATTTCCAGTATGAAAATACTGAAATACATCCACAGTCATGGACAGAAAGTGTTTGGAGTTATTCTGATTCATTCTATAAACAAACCTGGAGGTGCCTTTGCCTACCACAGTGTGCAGTATTACATCTCCTACAGTATAGATACTTGTAGTTCTAAAAATGTTTAAAAAATCTTAAAGATTTCCAACACTGCCAGGAAATTTTCAAGTACAAAAACTGAAGCTGTTGTGAACTATATTCTTGCCCTCCTATATTTTAAGTGCATTCAAGGATAAAGATACAGAGTTTCTTAGTATATCCACTGATACTAGCAACATCAATACTATAAGATGCTTCCAGTTGTTGCTTAGAATTTTGGCATGACTAGGAACACAGACAGATTAATTGAATATGATGAACTAGAAAGTGAGGTCCCTTGTTTCACACTTAGTTAATTACTAAAAATTGTGAAGAATTTTTTAATTCCCAGGGAAAGTTGTTGCACTTGGAGACAACAATATGAATACAAATTTTACAGAGCTCCACAGAAAGGGACAAAATACTGTGCTCAGTCATGCACTTTAGGTCACTTTTCATTTACTGTTACAACTCAGATACCAATCGTCTGTTTTCTTCCAGTAGTTTAGTAATAACTAGCTACAATTATTAATACCATATCAGAACATGTTGGAGGACTAAAGAAGGCCTATGAAATAAAATGGTGGCAAAATCAATGTAGAAAAATTGCTTCCAATAAATATTGTGCTTTCTTCATTTTGAAAATAAACCCCCAAAAAACACAGATGTAGACAATGTGATGTGGATCACATTCATGATGTGGAAACTTAGACCGATTACAAGGCATCTGAAGAGATATACATATATGCTCCAACAGTTCCATTCTCAGAGAAACCTTTCATATGATGAAAATACAACAAAGTATTTTGGTAATCATGAATGTAAAATTAAAGGAAAGCTGTGATATAAAAATTATTTGTGGTTGGTTTATTGACACTCGTCACTTACTTTTTCATATATTTATGAGAGACTAGTTTCAAAGGCCCTGGCCTCCATTTTCAATCTCTTTCCAACAATGGAGGCCAAGGGCCTTTGAAACTAGTCTCTCATAAATATATGAAAGAGATTGAAAATGGAGGCCAGGGCCTTTGAAACTAGTCTCTCATAAATATATGAAAAAGTAAGTGACAAGTGTCAATAAACCAACCACAAATAATTTTTATATTAATTTTGACCTCACTGTTACTAAATTCCTCCAAACACACATCAAGAAAGCTGTGATGCTTCTGGTAAACAATATGGCTACTGTATATCCCATTAGGCTATTTGGGAACTTTGAAATATTAAATTTTAAATTTTTTTTGAAATATACTAATGTAAAGATTCAAGATCAAACATTCTGTACAGTCCCACTTCTGAATGTGACAATCACTTTGAATATGATGTGGAATAACTCTACTTAAATGTTATTTTAATATATGAGTGCAGAAATAATGTAAAGATTCAAGATCGAACATTCTGTACAGTCCCACTTCTGAATGTGACAATCACTTTGAATATGATGTGGAATAACTCTACTTAAATGTTATTTTAATATATGAGTGCAGATCAAATATATACAATAATTTTGATGTAATGCTGCTGTTGTTAATAATTTTGAGGAGAGATTTTGTCTTTATGTTGGTGGGGGATCTAGAGAAGGGGTTGTACATGCATGCAGAGAACAGGGCTGCATCAGTATGTCATGAGTGAGCAGGAGGTACACACGTCTGTTGACATCGCATTATCAGATTTCTAGCAAAAGAGGGTCCCAAACCTTCGGAAACTTTGAGACGGCTCCGTGCACAGTTTGGGGAAGAAATACTTCTGAAGACTCGCATGTGTGAGTAGGCTAAAAATTTTGTGGCAGGAACAGAAGCTGTGGAAAATGAATCTCATAGGAGGAGACCAGGGACAAACATTACTGCAGACAACATTGTTGCCATTTGTGACATTACTGAAGATCAGCGCATAAAAATATCCGAAATTGTTTTTGTCCTAGGAATAAGATACAGAAGTGTTCAAACAATCATCTGAGATTAACTCCATGACAGAAAATTGTATGCCAAGTGGGTACCTTGTCTCCTAAACCAGGAACAAAAACCGTTACACCAGGCAGTTTGTCAGAGTCACCTGCATCACTATGAGGAGGGAGAAGATTTCTTGAATCGCATTGTGACTTGTGATGAAACATGGGTGTATCATTACACCCCAGAGTCAAAGTAAGCAAGCATGGAGTGGTGGCAAGGAGACGAAGCAGGTCCAGTCAAGGTCAGAACATGGCCATCTACTGGAAAGGTGCTTGCAACTGTTTTCTGGGACTCCATGAGCATTTTGCTGATGGATTTTCTTTACGAACAAAGGACAATTAATGTAGCCTATTACTGTCACATTTTGGATGAAGCAAAATGCTACATACTGCAACAAGCAATGCCAGCAACCAATCCAAAATGTCATTCTTCTCCATGACAATTTGAGGCCACATACTGCCGATTTAACGCCGGAAAAACTGGAGAAAATGCATTGGATACCTCTGGAGCACCCTCCTTACAGTCCAGATTTATCGCCCTGCGACTACCATTTGTTGGACTACTCAAACAAGACCTAGGAGGAGAGCGGTTTAATGATGACGCAAGTGTAGAAGAGTTTGTGTGCAACTGGCTCTGCACCCATACTTCTTTTTATAAGAATGGCATCAAAACAATTCCCTTCTTGGAAGTGTTGAAAACAGTGTTGTTATAATAAATTAAATTTAAAGGGAGTCGATTAATGACACTAAACACCACTTACTTTTAAATTTTTCCGGAACAATTTTTCCAGAGGAGACCTATGACAAAATATCGTCAAGTACACCAATGAGAACCAGTCGATGGCCGGTTGAGGATGGAGGCAAAGTCTCTGAAACATGTTCCGGAAAAATTTAAAAGTAAGTGTTGTTTAGTGTCATTAATCGACTCCCTTTAAATTTAATTTAATGGCATCAAAAACTTGCCAATCCGATTGTGAAAATGTGTATCGAATGCAGGACATTATGTAGAAAAGTAATCTGTAATTGAGTATTTTTGTTTGTTCATGCAATAAATTTAAAAAAATAATTCCCATTTATATTTGATCTGCCCTTGTATTAACAAGCGATTTTCCAGTGTTCGTGTCCATAAAATTTTATTGAAATACTGTAACAGAAACCATTTGCATGAACAGAATTCCAAGGAACCAATCTGAAAAACATAAAATCCATGAGGTGTTTCAAGCTATCATTGAAAGAAATTTTATTAAGTGATTCATATTATGATATAAGTGAATTTCTAGATACACTGTAGCTGGCCATATAATTGTATATATTTGTGATGCATTTTAAATGCTGTGTAGTTGTAGAGCCATGCAACTATATATATTTATGAGTTCATGCTTAGATCTTATTAATTACACTTGATGCAACCTATTTTTTATTTTTATACTTATATTATTTGTATTGTTCTAAATATTTGTATTGATGTATCCAATGTCATTGTATTGACTTAACGGATGAATAAAACCATTTGTGACACAGGGATTTAGTGTTTCCTATTGATATGAAAAATTAATATTAATTTAATAATATGGGTGGATAATGCTGTCATTAGTATTGTATATGCAATCTCTGGTATTCTAATTTCAAAAGTGCAAAGATATTCAAAAGACTGAAAGAAGAAAATGAGTATAATTTGACATGTGTTATCAAAGAATATAACATATACACGTGGTGTTAGCAGCATGGTTGAAAACTGAGTTTGCATTGCTTTTGAAACCAGGGCAAGAAATGGTCGAGTTGCTAATTTATTCCCTGACTAACAAAGGTTTCAATAAAAGTGAATTGAGAAGATATTGACAAATTGCTTCACCTGTTTTTCACAGGACGTTTCAAGAGCGGTTACTCCCAATTTCAGTTGTGTCTCGACTCAATTTTTATACTTTGAAAGGTTTCAATATGTACAGCAATTATATAGAGTGGCTGAACCTATAATGTCATAGATAACACTATATTTGTTCAATGATTTTGAAGAAAAAGCTAGGTTCAAAAATATAAACTCAAAAATATCTCATATGAAACATTACATTAAGATCAGCTGAACCATTGGTCACAACTAAAAGATAAAAGGAAAGTGTGCAGGAGAGATATGTTCCACAACTGGCCGTACTCCATGCAGATAATGTAATGTTTGGTCTCTATATTAAAAGCTTTGAGAACCATCACACAAAGGAATAAAGCAGTTATCAATCTATCACATTTTCTACAATTTTCCATTTTAATATGTTTTAATGTTTTATTAAGCAATATACTTGTTCAAACCATTTAAAATGTTAAACTTAACAAGGGAACTATAGGTACACTCACACTGCTGTGCAACTGAAACTTTGATGGTATAATGCCTACTGTATATAAACCATGTGCACCAAAAATCTGCTGCAGAATAGAACCGTAATGCCCAAAACTGAAGCCTGAAAAGTGCCACATGCGACCACTTGCAAGTAGCTGCTGGACAGCTGCTACGTATGCCATGAGTAGACCACTGCCCCTCAGAGGTTAATCCCTCCTGTACAATGCTGTATTATGTCTATATGTTCCTACGTATTCTAGACTCATTTTTGGGTACTTTCAGCTCTACTGCGCACCCAATTTTTGGGACACAGGCCCACATAGAGCAGAAATTATGCCATCAAACACTCAAGCACATACCGGTGTGAGCATAGTGATAGTTCCCTTGTTAGTAATATGTTTAAATACAGAAATAAAATAGATGATACAAAACTATTACAGATGTTTGTTTGTTTGTTTGTTTTGCAATTTACGTCCTCCAACGTTAAGTCATATCAGACGGTGAATGAAATGGGTGAAATGGTGCTCAAATGAGTCCGAGTTCCATGGAGCTTAGAGTTACCCGACATTCATCTATCAGGATAAGGGAAAACCCTGTAAAAAACATTATCCAGGTAACTCACCCTGACCGAGATTCGAACTTGGGACCTCTTATATTACAGATGTCCATACAATTTTTTCCTTTATGAACCAGTAGTGTCACATGGTATCTCCATGATTCTGGGAAATACAGTGGATACAAATCAAAACATTTGCATACTAATGTTCCTTAGAACTCCTAAGCCAGTTCTTTTTATAAAAGCTTATTTCAAAGAAAATATTTTCTGGGATAAAATGGGTTAAGACAGAATTTAGCACATAACTTTACAAGGTGCATCCAGAAAGTAGGTCCCGATGACTGATAAAGAGAACAAAAACATCACTAAGTAAGAAATATTTATTGGAATAATTACATAGACTCACTGGCTACTTTTCACTGACTCATTTATCATAACAGTGCACCATTAATTGTATTAATTAAACCGACTACAAATATTTTTTCTGATTAGAAAATATGCTTGCAACAAACAGAACTAAATTTACATTTCTGCAATGTTATGTCAATGATAATATATATAAAAAAAAACATTCGTCAAACTTTAAAAACACTTCAGCTCCACTTACATTTTAAAATTAGGACATATTTCAAGCAACAAGCTTCCTCGTCATCATCAGCTGACATTTGACTAGCTCTATTCAGGTACCTCCTCACTCTGGTGTTGTTTAACGAGTTGAATGACATCATTCACAAAGTTCATGGTTCTCTTTTCATTCGTAAAAATGTATATATTTTCCCCAACTGTTAGTCCTCAATATTTTTTTACCGGTTTCAAAAGTTTAATGTCTTTGGAAATATTATGACTATTTGACCAAAAGTGATGAGCTATGGCTGACTTATCCATCTCTTTGTATTTTATGCATCTAAGGTGTTCTTTCATTCATGTACTTACATTCAACTCGTTAAACAACAACAGGAGAGTGAGGAGGTACCTGAAGAGAGCTAGTCAAATGTCAGCTGATGATGAGGAAGCTTGTTCCTTGAAACATGGTAACATGTCCTACTTTTAAAATGTAAGTGGAACTGAAGTGTTTTTAAAGTATGACAATTTTTTTAATAGTGTTGCTAAAGCTCTACTGCTTTCAATACTTCTATTTCTTCTATTTTATCAATTTATTAGGTCAATGAGCTCCAAATTTTGTTTGCACAAAGAGATTCTTTTATAGAACAGTTGACATTATAAAAGTTATTTCCCAATTTAACTTTCCACATAATAAATAATTTTCAGAAACAAAGTGTTCATTTAAGATGTTAGCAATGACTTTAATGTGGACTTGTATGCAATGCTATAAATGTGGACATATTAGTTCTTGCACTACCTACTAGGTTCTAGTCATTGTTTCCTCACACAAACAATTCAAGTCAAGCTGTAGCAAATGAATTTTCATTCCAATTGGTTTTCGGGAAATCTTGAATAAAGTTGATGTGTGTTACCTGAGATTTTATCATATCCAGTATTTTTTTATTCTTTGGAAGGCAAGCTGGGCACTCATTCTCGTTTTCTGCAAAACTTTGAAAGCAACTGAAAAACAAAGGGAGAAAAAGTGAAAATCCATGACTTTTACACTACTATTACAAACAACAGTATGATGTGGTGGTGGTGATGGTGATGGTGATGGTGGTAGTAGTGGTGGTAGTAGTGGTAGTAGTGGTGGTAGTAGTAGTAGTAGTAGTAGTAGTAGTGGTGGTGGTAGTAGCGGTAGCAGTAGCAGTAGCAGTAGCAGCAGCAGCAGCAGCAGCAGCAGCAGCAGCAGCAGTAGCAGTAGTAGTAGTAGTAGTAGTAGTAGTAGTAGTAGTAGTAGTAGTAGTAGTAGTAGTAGTGATGATGATGATGACGACGATGATGATGATAATAATGTAATTTATATAATGCAGAACCTTTCTCATATGAATATACTTCTTTAAGTTAATCCTATAAACCTTTTATTTGTGCTTAAATAGATTATTTCTAATTTAAAACTTTTGTTTCATAAATATACAGATGCCCACAGAGCAACTAAATCTGTTTCCTCTGTATTTCTCCTGTGTCATTTCCTTTTTCCCTGCATTTTATTTGGCAGGACAAGACCTTGACATTGACCCAAATCCAAAATTACTAAAAGGAGTGATAAACCAAAACAAACTGACTATATGGGAGAACATATTCATATTGAAAAATAAGTACCGAATAATGAAGTTTGAAATTCCACCAGTAGATAATTTGACAAAAAATTTCATAGTTCCACCACTAGAGAGAATAGAGAGGATGACAAAAGACGATAGTTCGATAGAGGTTGAAAATGGAGGTGATGGCTTCTGAAACTAGTCCCTCTATGATATAAAAATGTAAGTGACGAGGTGTTAAAAACCCACTACAAATAATTTTTTCAATTAATTCTGACATCACTTTTACCAAATTCCTCAAATCACACATAATACTTTTAACTTAGTTTAAGGCAAGACATCTATACTCCTTCAACCCTGTCTATGCAAAAATACTATTATAATATTTTCTATATAATCATGTAACATTTACATTTGTCAAAATGTTCCATAATAAACTGATCACTCAGGACATGTCTCATTTGTTATCCTTGAGAAGGATGTCTGCTTAAGGTATTTCCTTCAATAGTTTTCTGTATTTTATTTTTAAAATCTGTGTACTTACTGCTGATGGTAGAAATGTTGGCACAAGAAGTGTACAGAAGGTAACTCAAGTTGATGGTGACATGCACTGCATCTTGATCCTTGGAATATCATAGAGCTGAAACATGAAAACAAATAATATGTCAGTTTCTGTGAACATAAGATTATACCAAGGTTGTTGCAAATTATGACAAACAGCTTGACACTTACTATTAACTAACCTACATAAATTAGATACAAATACAAAAAAATGCAATAGAGGTTATCATCATTCATTCAAGTTGCAAACAATGTTTCCAATTTTTGAGCCAAATTTTTTTGTTGAACCGGAAAATTGAAAAATAAGTGTGATTATACAATTACATAAGGGAAAAGGGGAATTGAATAATCCAAGAAAATATAGAGAAATTAACCTATTACCAATTTTAGGTAAAATTTATACCAGCATACTAGCTTTTAGGCTACTGGAATTGTTAGCAAAGAAGGAAAGCTCAGTGAATATCATACAGGGTTGAGGAAAGGGAGAAGGGTGGTTGATAATGTAATGATAATTGAAACTATGAGTAAAGTAACTAAGTATTTAAGAAATAAAGAAGAAAAGTATACATATTTTTTACCAACTTGAAGAATTTATTACAGAAATTCAAAAGTTGTGTGAGGGAGTTAAGTTATGCACTAAATATACAGGAAATGGATTTACAGAAATGGTAGAACAGAAAATTGGTTTGAGATATGGTTGTATATTGAGTTCAGTGCTGTTTACCTTGTTTATTGATGGCATTTTGGAAATACTTTTAAAATATAATTCACACTAACTACATTAATTGACCTGCAATGTGCTATAAATGAAATAAGCAGAGTTTGAGCAGAATATAGGTTAAGAGTGGATGTCAGAAAAATGAAAACAGTAGTGCCTAAAATGCAGGGGGGGGGGGAGGGGGCGCTAAGTAAGGAAGGATAAGGATGGTTGTTAAATGGGGAACTACTGGAGGGAGTTAAAGAATTTGACTATTTGGGGATTAGGCTGTGAAGCGATGGGGGATGGGAATCATAAAGAATATCATCACTGATCACAATAAAGGAGTTCCATTAGAATATATTTGAATAACATTACAAACTTACCAGCAAAATGGCTGAAGAGAATGGAAGAGGCAGCAGTGAAAACCAGAATGTTATACAGAATGGAAATGTGGGATCCTTCAAAGGTATGACTGAAAATTGATTCAACTCATAAAATGTTTTACAGAGAGGTGATGGATTTACCTAAAGCTTCACCAAATGGAGTGGCACTGGTGGAGTTAAGGAGAGTAAGGAGGAAAATTTTGGTGATGGAGGAAGTTTCAAAATTTTGATACAGGAATTTAAAACTAGAAGATATTTGGCACTTTTTAAGATTTGATGGTATTCTTTTTGATATTCTTGCTGGCTGAGGGGTATTTTTACTAATTTACCCCTCAGCCATACATGAAATTAAAAATGGACATGGAAAAAGCCTTGTAGATAAAAAACTAAAATCATTCAAACTTCAAAAAAGATTAAAACAGATCAGAGCTCTTTCACCAATAAAACAAGAAATTAGATTTGCTAAATTTACTTACCACCCCTGAGCCAAAAAATATTCAAGAAATACAATATAACATTGGCACCAAAAAACAATTACAACATTAAAAACCTACTTAACAGTAATAATACTGATAAGATAAAACCAGAAGAAAAGTAAGGCATTTACAAGATTAAGTGTAAAGACTGTGAAAAAAGTTACATAGGGAGGACAAAAAGAAACAAAGGCACTAGAAAGAAAGAACATTTTAGGCACTTAAGATACAAAAATATTGGTAAGTCCACAATAGTAACTCATTTCTGATCTGAAAATAATGAAATTGAAGATAGCACCAAATTACTAAAATACGTAAAAAAACATAGTGAACTCGTCATATGGGAGAGAATACACATAGAAAAAACATAAAAACCAACTAATGAATTTTGAAATCCTGCCAGAAGATAACCCCACATTTAAATTCATCACAAAATCAACAGATGGCAGCAGCAACTCCAGAACTACCCACACCACTGGATCAAGCTTTAGTCGCATAAGAGCCGACGATGCAAATGATGGTTCGGGAAACATCCTCAAATTAGGTACATAAGTGAAGCTGATGTGTAATAAATACGACTCATCTATAATTTAATAATTATTTCGCTTCACTGTGGTGTTCCAATACAGTTAAACTTCAAATATTTTATACTGTTTTATACATGCCAGGTGAGTCAGCTGCTCCTATTTACTCACAGCTATGCAACCTGCAGTTTATAGTCTAATGTGAAAACATTGACCCTTTTAGCACAAAGCTGTTATTACAGTTCTGTCCTTCAATTTGGTATTATATGCACCCAGCATTAATACTTACAGCCCTGAATGAGGATCAAGATGCTGCAAAAAGCTTAAATAAACGTCATTACATGCATGTAATACTAGCAAGGTGATAAAATGTGCTTTCCCAAAGAGTGGCATAGAATACGTGACAACTGCCAAGCGGGTTAGTTAGCTGCTGGAATAGGGTGATGCAAAGGCCAGGTTCGAAACAGCATCACATTATTATTTTTCTTTTCCTTTCTCCAACTCTTTGCTGACTGTATTTTAGTTACTAATTTATTTATTGTTGCTATTGGTTCTCTTGTAAGCCAAAGACACAAGGATTACAATCCAAGAATTAGGGATCTACAGGGAATAGCTCACCATATAAGTTGCATTGAGCTCACCCTACAGTCAGGTACAAGAACCTTGCCCTTCAAAGGGAAACTACGGGCTAACTTTATCTTCAATTAGGGATCATGTTTAACTTTGTGACCCTTATAATCTGTACCATATCTGGTGTTATGCAGACCTGTAACCATGTTATGCAGTTGACTTTCATTTTTAGGAGCATATCGAAGATATTAAATCTAACAGCTTTCGTTTCATGCATAAATCTTATGCTTCCCTTTGCATTTGTGAAATGTTTGAAACTTGGTTGAATGGGTCAAGCACAATACTGACCATAATAATATATCTACTATGAACTATAAATTTATAACTATCTACCAGTGGAAAACATGGCTATTGTTGTATTTTGTAAATACCCATAAGTTTACATAGAAAATGAAACTAGCTACAGTGAAGCAATAAATATTACACAAATATAAATATTTGCCACTAAGGCTCCACTTATTTTAAGAAATTGGTGTTAATACTTCTTTCTAATGGAGATCGATTTCAAAAACAAATCGCTTGCATCCTCAGTCCACAAAAACAAACTCTGTTGTTTATCGTTTTTATGATGTGAATGTTTTCCCATATAAGTGGAACCTTAGTGGCAAATATTTATATTTGTGTAATACCCATAAGTTTATTTAAAATGTTATTCATATATTCATATAATATCAGATTATATTACCCAAAAGGTAAAACAAAGGGTAATAAAATTTTTGAGCAAAACACGAAGGATTTGGAACCAACTTGCAGTGTCAGCATGGTGAAATAACCTGTATAATACCATTTAGCCAACATCACCTTGAGAGTGAAGGTTCCTATACAAATAAATAACTACAGACCTCAGACTTCCACCTCAAATCTTAACACCTTTTTTTTAGACCTTTATACAGTGTTTGGAGCTCATTTTGGTAGTTTCAACACAAATAAAGAAACTGCGTCTGCCATTACATTTGCTGTTTGAGCTAAAAGCTGTCATTTCTGACAGGAGCGAAAACAATCTACCTAAAACTTAGCATTTTTTGACATGGCTGTATAACAAAAAAACATGTTGGCTGAAGATTTAAATCTAATTGGTCTGATTGTATTGATCTGCCATTTTGTGTTCCAATGTTATGTCAACTGATGCATGTGATAGATTGTTCCTTCAGGGGCATGTATAAAGGTGTGTGCAAATAAATGCTAATTAATAAAAGTTTGTAAACTTGTCTAAAATTACTATTGCATCCTCTGTGTCTGGGTATGATGTTTTTGGAATCAACATACACAGTGACTGCTTTCTGTCCTGTACAACACTTCAGCACTGAGTTGCCTACCCCTCCTCTATAAACTCTTACGCAAATCATCCATTAGAAGGCATTCAATAAAGGCATAAATCACATATGTTGCTTAGCACGTTGAATAAATTAAAAATAAATAGAGGCAGGTGACTCACCGGGTATAATACATACATGTAGGAAAGTTAAAATATTGCAATCCCTAAAATTGGCTTTTCAGAATTACTTTTGTCTATAGATTTTATGATTAGATGAAACAGAAAGCTCAAAATTAAACTATGACTGCAAGACTAGTACTATTTACGTATTCTTAAGATCTTAATGTACCTAGGATTGATTATGCTTCTGAGTAGTTTAATCAGTAGACTGTTCAGATGTACTTGTTTTGTGGAACTAACTGATGTGAACATCTTAATTATTGAGCATGGGTTCAAGACATTTACATTTGCTATGTCTATATTATACTTAGGCATTCTTTTGATTATTATACTTTGCTTAGAAGAGCTTATTAAGTAAAGGTACATGTAAAGACAGTATGAATCATTCTAAATTCAACGAATAAGAGTATAACAATCATAAACATCATTATTATGCAGCTTAATATTTAACTTCCTCATATTTCCCTTTTACTTGATCTTACATTTCTGTAACTAAAACATCCTATTTTTGCTCCGTACATTTCATTATTGATCCCCATTGTCCCTTATGCCATTATTCTGTCGACATTACAAGCATGCTAGAGACAAATCCTTCCTCTCCCACTGCTGGCTTGACAAACTTCATTAATTTTTAAATGTAAAATGATAGGAAACTTTGCAACTCTCACATATACAAGATAGTATTTACAGATTGTTAAAACCACATCTACACCACATCTACAGGAATGTTCTATGTGTACTAGAAATTAATTCTATCACCATTTTTTCTGTAATAAAGACACATGTTTACTTTCACCCAAATTTCTCAAAAAATATACATCATGCTTTCATTAAACAATATTATGTCTTCCATTGTGGAAGGACTATGATACAATGAAGCACAAAATTAATATAATTTTGAGTCGAACTAATATTCAATGCTCCACTTATTGCTAGTATTTACCTACAACACGTTTCGTTAGGATCTTCCTAACATCATCAGCTGTTGTCGACTAATGGACGTCGGTTCGGTGAACTCCTCGGAGGTGATAGGTACGTCTCTGTCGGTATCTTGATGAACTTAAAATTTGGGTTTTCTTCAAAGGTAGTGTCGAAATTAAACAATTTTCTTTCATGTTTCTTTATGAAGATTTTTTCCCACGTAGTTAAAGCAGCTGGACCTTGGACACTTTTTAATAAGTGAATTTCTCATTCTATATCATGATTCTCCTTCCAAAAATGGTATGCTACTGCCGATGTAGATGCAGCCTTTCTAGAATTTGTCAGTATTCTTAAGTTTCATGAAAGTATTGCGTGTCCTTGGAGAAAATTTAAAACGAATGAGCATAAGTAGCAAAATTGGATGACCAAAGGTATTCTAATATCTAGTAAAAGGTTAAGATTTCTAAATAAAATCTCAAAGGAAAATAAAATATCAGAAACGTTTACACAGTACATATTGAATTATAAAAGAATCTATAATAAGGTTACTGGCATAGGATCTTGAATTTAGATGAAGGACTCTTATTGCAACAATGTTTAAAATATCAAGAAGCAAGTCTGCAAAGCTCGGGCTGGGCAAGCACTCTACGAAACAATTTAGAAAATAATGGCTTAGGGGATATTTGGAGAAAAAGAGAGAGAAAT